>CAUYUJ010006948.1:15000-50047 GCA_963575745.1 Prorocentrum cordatum | reverse complement strand
TACAGAGCTGGTAAGCACAGCTAATGCATGCAGAATGATCAGGCGCGTTCGCCTGTTGAATCCAGAGGTCTGAACTCGGTCTGTGAGCCGAGCTAGGTCCGCAAACCTGTTTGTATTATTCGAGTCATCTTGATAGACAATCTCGGTTTTCTGTACTTGACTCGAGCTTTAGGGTCGCTACAGTGCTGGTAAGCACACCTATCGCACTCAGAATCATCACGCGCGTTCGCCTGTTGAATCCGGAGGTCTGAACTCGGTCTGCTAGCCGAGCTAGGTCCGCAAACCTATTCGTATTATTCCAGTCATCTTGATAGACGCTCTCAGTTTTCTGTACTTAACTCGAGCTGTAGGGCAGCTACAGGGCTCATTGTCACAGACATCGATGGGAAATCACCAATGGCACGCGTCTGTTGAACCGAGAGGTCTGAATTCGGCCTGCTGCCCGAGCTAGGTTCGCGAAACTGTTCGTATTGTCCGAATGATTTTGAGACATGATCTCAATTTTCTGCACTGAACTCGTGCTGGGGGAGGGCTACAGTGCTGCAGGTCACATATATCGATTTTCACACATCAGGCGCGTCTTTTGGTCGATTCCAGAGCTCGGAACTCGGTCTGCTGCTCGAACTAGGTTCGCAACACTATTATATTATTCGAGTCGATACTGTCGGTTTTCTGCATTAACTCCAACTGTAGGTGGGCTTTAGGGCTGGAATCGCATGAGTGGAATCGCATGATGTCGCATACAGAGGTCTGAACTCGGTTTGATACTCGAACTGGGTTGCGAAACTGTTTGTTTTTTGTTAGCGTTATCTTGAGAGGTCTGAAATCGCTTGGGCTTAAAACGAAGTCGTTCTTTGGAGTTTTTTCCCACAGTATATATTGTCAGGAAGCTCTACGAGTCCCCCGGCGGTAAGAAAGGTTGACGGTTTACCGCCGGCGCCCAGTTCCGGCGTGCTGGAGAGCTAGTTGGCAAGAAAAATCTCGACGGAACTTTAGATGACTTTTGCTCGGTTGAAAATTTGGTTCTCGAAATTTGACCATTCGTTAGAGCTCTAGTATTTTTTCCCGTGATATTCGATCTTATTCCCGCTCGCCATCTTGATCTCAGCTCGATCGGGTGAATATTACTATCGAAAAGCACTGTGGCGGGAACGGCCGTTTCGAGTCATCTTGATATGCGCTGACGGTTTTCTGAACATAACTCGAGCTCTAGGGCAGCTACAGAGCTGATAAGCACAGCTAATGCATGCAGAATGATCAGGCGCGTTCGCCTGTTGAATCCAGAGGTCTGAACTCGGTCTGTGAGCCGAGCTAGGTCCGTAAACCTGTTCGTATTATTCGAGTCATCTTGATAGACACTCTCGGTTTTCTGTACTTGACTCGAGCTTTAGGGTCGCTACAGTGCTGGTAAGCACACCTATCGCACTCAGAATCATCACGCGCGTTCGCCTGTTGAATCCGGAGGTCTGAACTCGGTCTGCTAGCCGAGCTAGGTCCGCAAACCTGTTGGTATTATTCGAGTTATCTTGATAGACGTTCTCGGTTTTCTGTACTTAACTCGAGCTGTAGGGCAGCTACAGGGCTCATTGTCACAGACATCGATGGGAAATCACCAATGGCACGCGTCTGTTGAACCGAGAGGTCTGAATTCGGCCTGCTGCCCGAGCTAGGTTCGCGAAACTGTTCGTATTGTCCGAATGATTTTGAGACGTGCTCTCAATTTTCTGCACTGAACTCGTGCTGGGGGAGGGCTACAGTGCTGCAGGCCACATATATCGATTTTCACACATCAGGCGCGTCTTTCGGTCGATTCCAGAGCTCGGAACTCGGTCTGCTGCTCGAACTAGGTTCGCAACACTATTATATTATTCGAGTCGATACTGTCGGTTTTCTGCATTAACTCCGGCTGTAGGTGGGCTTTAGGGCTGGAATCGCATGAGTGGAATCGCATGATGTCGCATACAGAGGTTGAACTCGGTTTGATACTCGAACTGGGTTGCGAAACTGTTTGTTTTTTGTTAGCGTTATCTTGAGAGGTCTGAAATCGCTTGGGCTTAAAACAAAGTCGTTCTTTGGAGTTTTTTCCCACAGTATATATTGTCAGGAAGCTCTACGAGTCCCCCGGCGGTAAGAAAGGTTGACGGTTTACCGCCGGCGCCCAGTTGGCTCGAAAAATCTCGACGGAACTTTTGTGACTTTTGCTCGGTTGAAAATTTTGTTCTCGAAATTTGACAATTCGTTTGAGCTCTAGTATTTTTTCCCGTGATATTCGATCTTATTCCCGCTCGCCATCTTGATCTCAGCTCGATCGGGTAACTTTGAAGGCCAAAAAGCACAGTGGCGGGAACGGCCGTTTTCATCGAGTCATCTTGATACGCGCTGACGGTTTTCTGAACATAACTCGAGCTCTAGGGCAGCTACAGAGCTGGTAAGCACACCTATTGCACTCAGAATCATCAGGCGCGTTCGCCTGTTGAACCCAGAGGTCTGAACTCGGTCTGTGAGCCGAGCTAGGTCCGGAAACCTATTCGTATTATTCGAGTCAATTTGATACGCGTTGTCGGTATTTTCTACTTAACTCGAGCTGTAGGGCAGCTACAGTGCTGGTAAGCACACCTATCGCACTCAGAATCATCAGGCGCGTTCGCCTGTTCAATCCATAGGTCTGAACTCGATCTGCTAGCCGAGCTAGGTCCGCAAACCTATTCGTATTATTCGAGTCAACTTGATACGCGTTGTCGGTATTTTCTACTTAACTCGAGCTGTAGGGCAGCTACAGTGCTGGTAAACACACGCATCGCACTCAGAATCATCAGGCGCGTTCGCCTGTTGAATCCAGAGGTCTGAAATCGGTCTGCTAGCCGAGTTAGGTCCGCAAATCTATTCGTATTATTCGAGTCATCTTCACAAACGCTCTCGGTTTTCTGTACTCAACTCGAGCTGTAGGGCAGCTACAGAGCCTGTAGTTACAGAAATCGATTGATAATTATCAGGCGCGTGTGTCTGTTGTATCGAGAGCTCTGAACTCGGCCTGTTGCCCGAGCTAGGTTCGCGAAACTATTCGTATTGTCCGAATTATCGTAAACAGTGCTCTCATTTTCCTGCACTCAACTCGTGCTGGGGGAGGGCTACAGTGCTGTGGGTCATTGAAATCGATTTGCACACATCAGACGCGTTCGTTGGTCGATTCGAGAGCTCAGAACTTGGTCTGCTGCTCGAAACAGGTCCGCGAAACTATTCTATTATTCGAGTCACCCTGAGAGATGCTCTCGGTTTTCTGCACTTAACTCGGGCTGCAGGGGGGCTGCAGGGCTGGTAATCACATGAGTCGATTCGCAGACATCAGACGCGTCCGCCTGTCGCATTGAGAGGTCTGAACTCGGTCTGATACTCACTGGGTTGCGAAACTGTTTGTTCTTTTGTTAGAGTCATCTTGAGAGGTCTGAAATTGCTTGGGCTGAAAACTAGTCGTTCTCTGGATTTTTTCCCACACTATATACTGTCAGGAAGCTCTACGAGTCCCCCGGCGGTAAGAAAGGTTGACGGTTTACCGCCGGCGCCCAGTAATTCCGGAGCGCTGGAGAGCTAGTTGGCAAGAAAAATCTCGACGGACCTTTTGGTGACTTTTGGTCGGTTGAAAATTTTGTTCTCGAAATTTGACCATTCGTTAGAGCTCTAGTATTTTTTCCCGTGATATTCGATCTTATTCCCGCTCGCCATCTTGATCTCAGCTCGATCGGGTACCTTTTACTGCCAAAAAGCGTCCCGGCGGGAACGGCCGTGTCGAGTCATCTTGATACGCGTTGTCGGTATTTTGTACTTAACTCGAGCTGTAGGGCAGCTACAGAGCTGGTAAGCACACCTATCGCATTCAGAATTATCAGGCGCGTTCGCCTGTTGAATCCAGAGGTCTGAACTCGGTCTGCTAGCCGAGCTAGGTTCGCAAACCTATTCGCATTATTGGAGTCATCTTGACAGACGCTCTCGGTTTTCTGTATTTAACTCGAGCTGTAGGGCAGCTACAGGGCTCATTGTCACAGACATCGATGGGAAATCACCATTCGCGTTCGTCTATTGAACCGAGAGCTCTGAACTCGGCCTGCTGCCTGAGCTAGGTTCGCGAAACTATTCGTATTGTCCGAATCATCTTGAAGAGTGCTCTCGATTTTCTGCACTCAACTCGTGCTGGGTAGGGCTACAGTGCTGCGGGTCACAGATATCGATTTGCACACATCAGGCGCGTCTGTCTGTCGATTCCAGAGCTTGAAACTCGGTCTGCTGCTCAAACTAGGTCCGCGAAACTATTTTATTATTCGAGTCGATACTGCTGGTTTTCTGCACTTAACTCGGGCTGTAGGGGGGCTGCAGGGCTGGGAATCACATGAGTGGATTCGCAGACATCAGACGGGCCCGCCTGTCGCATTCAGAGGTCTGAACTCGGTTTGATACTCGAACTGGATTGCGAAACTGTTTGTTCTTTGTTAGAGTCATCTTGAGAGGTGTGAAATCGCTTGGGCTGAAAAACTGGTCGTCCTTTGGAGTTTTTTTCCACACTATTTACTGTCAGGAAGCTCTACGAGTCCCCCGGCGGTAAGAAAGGTTGACGGTTTACCGCCGGCGCCCAGTTGGTCGACCCGGCCAGAACGGACAATGTGGTAACTTTTAGGTGGTTTTGCGAAAATTTGAAAGATATTTTACCATTTATTTTGAAAAAAACAGATTTTTACGCCGAGCATTGGCATATGAACTCGTCTCTGATTGCAGCTCAGCTCTCTCGATGCATTTTTGCATAAGTTGACTTCCGGGAACGACCGAATATGAACATCGAAAAAATCGCATTGCAAGATTTTCGAAAAATCTCCATTTTTTGATTTTCTTTGTCGTTTCTCTGCGCTCTTGCTAGTGAGAGGAGCTCTACGAGGTTCCCGGCGGTGGCCAGGTTGACGGTTCATCGCCGGCGCCAGTTTTTTAGCCCAAGCGATTTCAGACTTCTCAAGATGACTCTAACGAAAAAACAAACAGTTTCACAACCCAGTTCGAGTATCGAACTGAGTTCAGACCTCTGAATGCGCGTCTGATGTCTGCGAATCCAGTCTTGTGATTCCCAGCCCTGCAGCTCCCCTACAGCCCGAGTTAAGTGCAGAAAACCGGCAGTATCGACTCGAATAATAGAATAGTTTTGCGGACCTAGTTCGAGCAGCAGACCGAGTACCGAGCTCTGGAGTCGACGAACAGGCGCGCCTGATGTGTGCAAATCGATATTTGTGACCCGCAGAACTGTAGACCTCCCCAGCACGAGTTGAGTGCAACGCGAATAATACGAATAGGTTTGCGCACCTAGCTCAGCTAGCAGACCGAGTTCAGACATATGGATTAAACAGGCGAACGCGCCTGATAATTCTGAATGCGATAGGTGTGCTAGCCAGCTCTGTAGCTGCCCTACGACTCGAGTTAAGAAGGACATACCGACAGCGCGTATCAAGATGACTCGAAACGGCCGTTCCCGCCCAAGATGCCGAGCGGGAATAAGATCGAATATCGCGGGGAAAAAAATACTAGAGCTCTAACGAATTGTTGAATTAACTCGTAGAGATTCCCTTAGCAAGTTATTGCTGGAAGCTTAAGAGTAATTCCGGAGCGCTGGAGAGCTAGTTGGCAAGAAAAACCTCGACGGACCTTTTGCTGACTTTTGGTCGGTTGAAAATTTTGTTCTCGAAATTTGACCATTCGTTAGAGCTCTAGTATTTTTCTCCCATGATATTCGATCTTATTCCCGCTCGCCATCTTGATCTCAGCTCGATCGGGTAACTTTGAAGGCCAAAAAGCACAGTGGCGGGAACGGCCGTTTCGAGTCATCTTGATACGCGCTGTCGGTATTTTGTACTTAACTCGAGCTGTAGGGCAGCTACAGAGCTGGTAAGTACAGCTATTGCACTCAGAATTATCACGCGCGTTCGCCTGTTGAATCCAGAGCTCTGAACTCGGTCTGCTAGCCGAGCTAGGTCCGCAGACCTATTCGTATTATTCGAGTCATCTTGATAGACGCTCTTGGTTTTCCGTACTTAGCTCAAACTGCAGGGCAGCTACAGAGCAGGTAGGCACGCCCATCGCTTTCAGAATCATCACGCGCGTTCGCCTGTTGAATCCAGATGTCTGAACTCGGTCTGCTAGCCGAGCTGGTCCGCAAACCTATTCGTATTATTCGAGTCATCTTGATAGACGCTCTCGGACTTCTGTACTTAACTCGAGCTGTAGGGCAGCTACAGGGCTCATTGTAACAGACATCGATGGAAAATTATCAGTCGCGTTCGTCTATTGGACCGAGAGCTTTGAACACGCTCTGCTGCCCGAGCTAGGTTCGCGAAACTATTCGTATTGTCCGAATGATCTTGAGACGTGCTCTCAATTTTCTGCACTCAACTCGTGGGGGGGGGGCTACAGTGCTGCGGGTCATAGATATCGGTTTGCACACATCAGGCGCGTCTTTCGGTCGATTCCAGAGCGCGGAACTCGGTCTGCTTGCTCGAACTAGCTTCGCAAAACTATTCTATTATTCGAGTCGATACTCTGGGTTTTCTGCACTTGACTCGGGCTGTAGGGGGCTTCAGGGCTGGGAATCACATGAGTAGATTCGCAGACATCAGACGCGCCCGCCTGTCGCATTCAGAGGTGTGAACTCGGTTTGATACTCGAACTGGGTTGCGAAACTGTTTGTTTTTTCTTAGCGTTATCTTCAGAGGTCTGAAATCGCTTGGGCTCAAAAAAAGTAGTCGTTCTTTGGAGGTTTTTCCCACGGTATATATTGTCAGGAAGCTCTACGAGTCCCCCGGCGGTAAGAAAGGTTGACGGTTTACCGCCGGCGCCCAGTTTCAAAACAAAATTTTCAACCGACCAAAAGTCACCAAAAGGTCCGTCGAGACTGGGCGCCGGCGGTAAAACGTCAACCTTTCTTACCGCCGGGGGACTCGTAGAGCTTCCTGATAATATATAATCTGGAAAAGTACTGTGCGCCGGCGGTAAACCGTCAACCTTTCTTACCGCCGGGGGACTCGTAGAGCTTCCTGACAATATATGATGTGGGAAAAAATTTCAGAGAACGACTGGTTTTTCAGCCCAAGCGATTATAGACCTCTCGAGATGACTCCAACAAAACAAACGAACAGTTTTCCAATCGAGCTCGAGTATGAAACCGAGTTCAGACCTCTGAATGCGACAGGCGGACGCGTCTGATGTCTGCGGATCGATTCCTGTGATTACCAGCTCTGCAGCCACCCATACAGCCTGATTTAAGTACAGAAAACCGAGAGCACCTCTCAGGATGACTCGAATAATACAACAGTTTAGCGGATTTCGTTCGAGCAGCAGACCGAGTTCCGAGCTCTCGGTTCGACGAACGGACGCGCTTGATGTCTCGAAATCGATTCCTGTGACCAGCAGCACTGTAGCCTTCCCCCAGCACGATTTAAGTACAGAAAACCGAGAGCACTTCTCGAGATTATTCGAACAATACCAATAGGTTCGCGAACCTAGCTCGGGGAGCAGGCCGAGTTCAGAGCTCTTGATTGAACAGACGAACGCGCCTGATAATTCTCAATCGATTTCTGTGATTATTAGCTCTCTGGCTGCCCTACAGAGCGAGTTAAGTACGAAAAAACCGAGCGTGTCTGCTACAATGACTCGAATAATACGAGTAGGTTTGCGGCCCTAGCTCGGCTAGCAGACCGAGTTCAGACCTCTGGGTTCAACGGGCGAACGCGCCTGATCATTCTGAATGCATTAGCTGTGCTGACCAGCTCTGTAGTTGTCCTGAAGCTCGAGTTATCTTGAGAAAACCGACAGCGCGTATCAAGATGACTCGAAACGGCCGTTCCCGCCTGCCTGCTTTTTGGCCTTCAAAGTTACCCGATCGAGCTGAGATCAAGATGGCGAGCGGGAATAAGATCGAATATCATGGGAAAAAATATTAGAGCTCTAACGAATGGTCAAATTTTGAGAACAAAATTTTCAACCGACCAAAAGTCAGCAAAAGGTCCGTCGAGATTTTTCTTGCCAACTAGCTCTCCAGCGCTCCGGAATTACTCTTAAGCTTCCAGCAATAACTTGCTAAGGGAAGCTCTACGAGTTATTTCAGAGAAAAGTTTTTCAGCCCAAGCGATTATAGACCTCTTCAGATGACTCTAACAAAAGAAACGAACAGTTTTCCAATCGAGCTCGAGTATGAAACCGAGTTCAGACCTCTGAATGCGACAGGCGGACGCCTCTGTGTCTGCGGATCGATTCCTGTGATTACCAGCTCTGCAGCCCCCCATACAGCCTGAGTTAAGTGCAAAAAACCGAGAGTACCTCTCAGGATGACTCGAATAATACAAAAGTTTCGCGGATCTCGTTCGAGCAGCAGACCGAGTTCCGAGCTCTCGGTTCGACGAACGGACGCGCCTGATGTCTCGAAATCGATTCCTGTGACCAGCAGCACTGTAGCCCTCCCCCAGCACGATTTAAGTACAGAAATTCGAGAGCACTTCTCAAGATAACTCGAACAATACCAATAGGTTCGCGAACCTAGCTCGGGAAGCAGGCCGAGTTCAGAGCTTTTGATTCAACAGACGAACGCGCCTGATAATTCTCAATCGATTTCTGTGATTATCAGCTCTGTGGCTGCCCGACCGATCGAGTTAAGTACGAAAAACCGAGAGCGTCTGTTACAATGACTCGAATAATAAGAATAGGTTTGCGACCCTAGCTCGGCTAGCAGACCGAGTTCAGACCTCTGGGTTCAACAGGCGAACGCGCCTGATCATTCTGAATGCATTAGCTGTGCTGACCAGCTCTGTAGTTGTCCTGAAGCTCGAGTTATCTTAGAAAACCGACAGCGCGTATCAAGATGACTCGAAACGGTCGTTCCCGCCCGTCTGCTTTTTGGCCTTCAAAGTTACCCGATCGGGCTGAGATCAAGATGGCGAGCGGGAATAAGATCGAATATCATGGGAAACAATACTAGAGCTCTTACGAATGTTCAAATTTTGATAACACAATTTTCAACCGACCAAAAGTGAGCAAAAGGTCCGTCGAGATTTTTCTTGCCAACTAGCTCTCCAGCTCCCCGGAATTACTCTGAAGCTTCCAGCAATAACTGGGAACCGGCGGTAAACCGTCAACCAGGTTACCGCCGGGGCCCTCGTAGAGCTCTTTTCTCGCACGGCGCTCCTCGGTACACATGCTGGAAGAGTCTGGAGGAAGACCCGAAAAAATCGAAAAAGCACGATTTTATGTGTCCATCCAGAGACGGTTACGCCAAGTGTTTTCAAAGTAATACTGCACCTACAGACCTGAGAATTGATTTGCGAACGCAAAGTAACCCAGTACAGGTGCGAAGAATACCATTTCTGAAAACGAATTTTAAATCTCTCACAAAGTTTGTCCAACCGACCCAAAGTTCGCACATTGTCCGTCGGGCCCGGGTCGGCCAACTAGCTGCACCCCGCGCCCGAATTCCTCTAGCTCATCGTTACCGAAGAGCTCTACGAGGTACTTGCTCAGGGAAGCTCCACGAGTTAAGTTCAGTTCTTTTTTTTCGAGCCAACTGGGCGCCGGCGGCAAACCGTCAATCTTGGTTACCGCCGGGGAACTCGTAGAGCTTCCAAGCTCGACTTAAGTTGAGAAAACCGACCCTCTGAATGCGACAAGCGGACGCGTCTGACGTCTGCGGATCGACTCCTGTCATTACCAGCCCCGCAGCCCCCCTACAGCCCGAGGCCAGTGCAGAAAACCGACAGCATCTCTCAGGATGACTCGAACAATACAATAGTTGCGCGAACCTAGTTCGGGCAGCAGACCGAGTTTCGAGCTCTGGATTCCTCAGCCGGCCGCGCATGATCTCTTTGAATCGATTCATATGACAACCAGAACTGAGAGCACTTCTCAAGATGACTCGACCCATACGAATAATTTCGCGATTCTAGATCGAGCAGAAGTTCGAGTTCAGAGCTCTGGATTCGACAGGCAAACGCAACTGACGATTCTGAATCAGTTTCTGTAAATATCAGCTCTGTAGCTGTCTTACAGCTCGAGTTAAGTACAGAAAATCGAGAGTTTCTGTCAAGATGACTCGAATAATACGAACAGATTTGCGGACCTAGCTCGGCTCACAGACCGAGTTCACACCTCTGGGTTCAACAGGCGAACGCGCCTAATCATTCTGCATGCATGAGCTGTGCTTACCAGCTCTGTAGCCGCCCTAGAGCTCAAGTTATGTTCATAAAACCGTCAGCGCATATCAAGATGACTCGAAACGGCCGATCCCGCCAGAGTGCTTTTTGGCCTTCAAAGTTACCCGATCGAGCTGAGATCAAGATGGCGGGAATAAGATCGAATATCACGGGAAAAAATACTAGAGCTCGAACGAATGGTCAAATTTCGGGAACAAATTTTTCAACCGACCAAAAGTCATTAAAAGTTCCGTCGACATTTTTCTTGCCAACTAGCTCTCCAGCGCGCCGGAATTACTCTTAAGCTTCCAGCAACTAGCTTAGGGATAGATCGGGCAGAAGACCGAGTTCAGAGCTCTCGATTCGACAGACAGACGCAACTGACGATTCTGAATCAGTTCCTGTAAATATCAGCTCTGTAGCTGTCTTACAGCTCGAGTTAAGTACAGAAAATCGAGAGTTTCTGTCAAGATGACTCGAATAATACGAATAGGTTTGCGGACCTAGCTCGGCTCACAGGGCCCGACAATGTGATAACTTGGGGTAGTTTTTTTTTTTTTTTTTTTTTTTTTTTTTTTTTTTTTTTTTTTTTTTTTTTTTTTTTTTTGTTCCTTTTCATTTTTTGTGCAAAATTTGAAAGTTCGTTTCAGAACCGGTATTTTTCCTATCTGTAGTAGGTTGTACCGCGTCTGCCAGTAAATTTTCAGGTCCATAGTTGCAGTATTACTATCAAAAGACTTGGGGAATGACTTCTGATAAACGCCCCAAAATCGTGTTCTATCGAGTTTTCCTGCTCTTGCTTCAGAAGTCATCGAGTTTTCCTGCTCTTGCTCTGCTCTTCTTTTCGTACTGTTCGAGTCATCTTGAGAAGTGCTCTCGGTCTTCTGCACTGAACTCGGGCTGGGGTGGGGGCTAAAGGGCTGGTGCTCTCAGGAATCGATTTGGAGACATCAGGTCCGTCCGCCTGTCGAATCCAGAGCTCGAAACTCGGCCTGCTGCCCGAACTATGTTCGCAAAACTATTGTATTGTTCAAGTCATCCTGAGAGGTGCTGTCGGTTTTCTGCACTTAACTCGGGCTGTAGGGGAGCTGCAGGGCTGGTAATCACAAAAGTCGATGTGCAGAGATCAAACGAGTCGGCCTGTCGCATTCAGAGGTCTGACCTCGGATACTCGAGCTGGGATTCGTTTTGTTATAGTCTGCTGTCGATTTACGCACGTAACCCGGCCTGTAGGAGAGCTACAGAGCTCGCAAAAAAGCCAATCCAACATCAGCGGCGTTCGGCTGTTGCATCGAAAGTCTAAATCGCTTCGGCTGAAAAACTATTCGTTCTCTACCATGTTTTCCGATATTATATATATATATATTGTCAGAAAGCTCTACGAGTCCCCCGGCGGTAAGAAAGGTTGACGGTTTACCGCCGGCGCCCAGTTTGATAATTTATTCCGAGAAAGCAGATTTGTTGCATCTGTAGTGGGTTATGGCGCGTCCGCCAGTAAATTTTTCAGGCCTGCATGCGTGCAGGCACGCATGGAAGTGTTTCTGGCAGCGCTTTTGCAGCGCTCCAGGGGGGCTTCCCAAGGCTCTCCAGAAAAGATTTCTCGTCCCGGAGATTCTCTTCGCTCTTCGGGTTTTGGGCGCTTCCAAGTTCAAAAAACCGTCATCGCGTGTCAAGATACTTGAAACGGTCGATCCCGCCTGCCTGCTTTTTGACAGTAAAAGAACCCCATCGAGCTCAGATTAAGACGGCGAGCGGGAATGAGATCGAATATCACGCAAAAAAAATACTAGAGCTCAGACGAATGTTCAAATTTCGAGAACAAAATTTTCAACCGACTGAAAGTCAGCGAAAGGTCAGTCGAGATGTTTCTTGCCAACTAGCTCTCCAGCGCGCCGGAATTATGAGAACCGGCGGTAAACCGTCAACCAGGTTACCGCCGGGCACCTCGTAGAGCTCTTTTGTTGCACAGCGCTTCTCCAAACACACGAGGAAGCTTCTGAAGCAAGAGCAGAAAACTCGAAAAACACGATTTTTAGGTTTTCATCTGAAGTCGGTTCCCTCAAGTCGTTTGATAGTAATACTGCAACTACGGACCTAAGAATTTTACTGGCAGATTCGGCAGAAACCATCACACCTGAGAAAAATAAAGGTTCTCAGAACGAATTTCAAAAAATTGCATACAGAGACAAAACCAACCCCCGGTTACCACATCGTCTCTTTTGGTCGGATCCGCCAAACTAGCTCTACTCTGCGCCGGAATCCGTCTTAGCTCTTTGCTGAAGAGCTCTACGAGATACTCTTAAGCTTCCAGCAATACCTTGCTAAGGAAAGCTCTACAAGTTATATCCGTCAACTTGATTGCGTTCAAAACTCGGAACCGGCGGTAAACCGTCAACCAGGTTACCGTCGGGCACCTCGTAGAGCTCTTTTGTTGCACAGCGCTTCTCCAAACACACGAGGAAGCTTCTGAAGCAAGAGCAGAATACTCGAAAAACACGATTTTTAGGTTTTCATGTAAAGTCGGTTCCCTCAAGTTTTTTGATAGTAATACTGCAACTACGGACCTGAGAATTTTACTGGCAGATTCGGCAGAAACCACTACACGTGAGAAAGATAAAGGTTCTCAGAACGAATTTCAGAAATTTGCATACAGAGACAAAAACCGACCCCCGGTTACCACATCGTCTCTTTTGGTCGGGCCCGCCAACTAGCTCTACTCTGCGCCGGAATTCGTCTTAGCTCTTTGCTGAAGAGCTCTACGAGATACTCTTAAGCTTCCAGCAATAACTTGCTAAGGGAAGCTCTACGAGTCATATCTGTCAACTTGGTTGCGTTCAAAACTCGGAACCGGCGGTAAACCGTCAACCAGGTTACCGCCGGGCACCTCGTAGAGCTCTTTTGTTGCACAGCGCTCCTCCGAACATATGAAGGAAGCTTCTGAAGCAAGAGCAGGAAAATTCGAAACAACACGATTTTGGGGTTTTTATCAGAAGTCGTTCCCTCAAGTCTTTTGATAGTAATACTGCAGCTATGGACCCGAAAATTTTACTGGCACACGCGGCGCAACCTACTACAGATGGGAAAAATACCGGTTCTGAAAACGAACTTTCAAATTTTGCACAAAAATAGAAAAACCGACCCCAAGTTATCACATTGTCTCCTAAGGTCGGGCCCGCCAACTAGCTCGACCCTGCGCCGGAATTCCTCTTAGCTCTTTGCTGAAGAGCTCTACGAGGTACCCGGGGAGTAAGGGGGACACACACCCGAAGACTTTCCTGGCGAGCCCTCGGAAGCTCCCCTGAAGCGCTTCCAGGGCTCTGGGGGGCTCCCTGGGGCGCTTCTGAAGCGCTGCCTCGAACGCTTCCACGCGTGCCTGCACGCGTGCAGGCACGCGTAGACGCTTGCCGGAAGCTCTCCCGGGCGCGCTGCCGGGTCAGGCGAGCCGCTGCGGGGATCGTGGGGCGGCGCGCATGGGCTGCTGGCGGGCACCACCACCGTCCGGCTTCTAATCTAAAACCCTCTAGCTCTCGCACGTAACCCGGCCTCTAGGAGAGCTGTTGCATCGAAAGTCTAAAATCGCTTGGGCTGAACGACTATTCGTTCTCTACATTTTTTTGCGATATTATATATATTGTCAGAAAGCTCTACGAGTCCCCGGCGGTAAGAAAGCTTGCAGTTTACCGCCGGCGCCCAGTTTGACAATTTATTCCGAGAAAGCAGATTTTTTGCATCTGTAGTGGGTTATGGCGCGTTCGCCAGTAAATTTTTCAGGCTTGCATGCGTGCAGGCACGCATGGAAGTTTTTCTGGCAGCGCTTCCGCAGCGCTCGAGGGGGGCTTCCCAAGGCTCTCCAGGAAAGATTTCCCGTCCCCAAGATTCTCTTCGCACTCCGGGTTTTGGACGCTACCAAGTTTTTTGCATCTGCACTGGGTTATGGCGCGTCCGCCAGTAAATTCCTCAGGCGCATTGGTGCAGTATCACTATTGAAAGACTTGGTCGAACCGACGTTGGATAAACATATAAAAACGTGTTTTTTCGAGTTTTTTGTTTCTCGCTCTAGAAGCTTTCTTCATGTGTTTCGAGATCGCCGTGCAAGAAAAGAGCTCTACGAGGTTCTCGAGCTCTACTTATGCAACTTGTACAAACGTGGGCGGCGTATGCTCCTGGAATTGGGACGGCCGTCTCTTGTGCAGCTATTCTTGTTTCGTCAGTGGCAGTGGGCTCAGGACTGTGCGTTTACTGTGAAACGCCTGAACCCAACACCCGCACAGATTCCTCCAGGTACTTTTGATTCTTCAGGCAAGCCTGGCCCCAACGTCTTTGCTGCGTGTGAGCCACCGCCGGCCAAGAGACAACGTCAGGATGAACCCATGTATGTGCTACCAAGTATTGCGTGCTCGACATCAATGGGATGTCATCCTGACGTGTGTGAGACGATGCATGCTGTTGATTCCTTTGAGCTCCCTGGTTCTCAGACACAATTACCCGCGCATCGGCGCAATCTGATTTCCCAGATGCATAAGCGTGCAAAGACATTCCATCCATCTCAGGATTCTCTGTCGCAAAAGCGTTCCTCTGTTGAGTTGCCGTCGCAGGAAATCGCTGCAAACAAGCGGCGACGGGTGGCTCCACCTCAGCATCGTAGTACAGGGGACTCGCATATGCAGGCTAGAGAATGTATTTTTGCATGGTCGGGGGAGTGGACTGACCGACGGCAGGCCTTCATTGCATCGCTGCCTTGGAAAGAACGCCCATTAATGACGCGTCGGCATGAGGGGGGGAGACCACTGGCGTTGAGAAACTTCCATTACATTTTCGAGTTGGTATCAGGGAAGGATTGGTATCACACGTTATCCTTTTCACGTCAGGGATGGAAAGAATTTCTGAAGCGGGCACTGGATGTTACTAACATGGAGGAGGCGTGGGGGTACTGTTACTTTAAACATGCACAACCTGCGGGATATGCTAGGGAGGAGGAGGAGAGGGAGAAGACGGAGGAGCAGCAAAGGAAGGAGGACGAGAAGATGGAGAAACGACTTGCGTACATTAATGAACATGCATCGGAGTGGAATGCGGAGCCTCGGGACTCGATACCGATGGAATTGATTGGGGACTCCGCCACAGGGGTGAATTGGATTAACGGTCTCTGGGCAACATCCAATATTATCTACAAGCACATTCTTGGCGACATTCAAAATAGGCTGGAGCATATCTCTGTGTTGTATGGTATGAGGCCTCCGAGTTGGGGCCACAATATGTTCAAGTGGATCTATCGAGAAGGAAACGAAAGAGCTGACAGGCTGACATGGTTGGCCAGAACCAAAAATAGTTACGTTACGTTCCATACCTCACTTATTGAACATGCGAGTAAAACAAAACTAGACGGCCTCCGTGGATTCTTCGACGGAGGTCGCTCTGTGGAGGGATGTGCTGCAGGATGGTGTATAGATTTGTGTGTACACGGGACGTGGCAGTTGGTGGCGGAGGAAGCTGTCTCGCTTGATGCCTCTGCTTCTGTCATGTTTTGTGAGATGATTGCAGCACAACGGCTCTGTATGGCCGTGGAGCACATTTTGGGTAGCATCTTTCATCCAAGCAGCTGACTCATTTCATCTTGCTTGGAGCTCTCCAACACCTTTACATTTTCACATGTTGTATTGCATCCTTTTCCTTGTTCCTGCATCCTATTCCGTTGCCTATGCCTCAGTGGCTCGGCAGTGTGATGATAAGAGTTGCCCTCTCCAGCTACCCTGTGCTCCGTTTGGGAGTCTTAGGGCTCAGCTGTCACAGCTGTCCGCGCCCTGACTCAAACTCAAAAAACAAGGTTGACGGTTTACCGCCGGTTCCCAGTTTTGCACGCTACCAAGTACCTCGTAGAGCTCTTTGGCATCGATGAGGTAGAGCATTTCGGGCGCGGGGTGGAGCTAGTTGGCAAGAAAAATCTCCAGTGACCTTTTGCTGACTTTTGGTCGGAAAATTTTGTTTTCGAAATTCAACAATTCGTTGGAGCTCTAGTACTTTTTTCTGATCATATTCGATCTTATCTCCGCTCGCCATCTTAATCGCAATTCGATCCGGTGAATATTTCTGCAAAAAAGCATCGCGGCGGAATCGGCTCTTTCGAGTCATCTCGATAAGCGTTGTCGGTATTTTGTACTAAACTCGAGCTGTAGGGCAGCTAGAGAGCTCATCATCACAACAATCGATTGGAAATCCTCAGGCGCGTTCGTATGTTCCATCGAGAGGTCTCAACTCGGTCTGCTGCCCGACTTGGGTTCGCGAAACTACTCGTGTTGTTAGAGTCATCTTGAGAGATGCTCACAGATTTCTGCACTTATCTCGGGCTGTAGGGGGGCTACAGGGCTCGTACTTACAGGAATCGATTCGAAGACATTAGGCGCGTGCGCCTGCCGAATTCGGAGCTCAGAACTCGGTGTGCTGCCCAGGTTTGCAAATTTATTCGTATTTGTCGAGTCATCTTGAGAGGTGCTGTCCGTTTCCTGCACTTGACTCGAGCTGTAAGCTGCAGGGCTGGTAATCACTGGAATCGATTCGGACATCAGTCGCGTCCATCTGTCGCATTCAGAGCCCTGGACTAGGCCTGCTGCCCGAGCTAGGTCCGCGAAGCTATTCGTATTCTTCGAGTCATCCTCAGAGGTGCTGTCGATGTTCTGCACTTAACTCGGGCTGTAAGGGGCCTGCAGGGCTGGTAATGACATGAATCGATTCGGAGACAACAGACGCGTCGGCCTGTCGCATTCAGAGGTCTGAACTAAACTATCTGATTTTTTTCGATATCATATATGCTCAGGAAGCTCTAGAAGTCTCCCGGCGGTAACCAAGGTTGACGGTTTACCGCCGGCGTCCAGTTGACCGACCCGGCCCCAACGGACAATGTGCGAACTTTGGGTCCGTTGGACGAACTTTGTGAGAGATTTGAGTATTTATGTTGTGAACCGGTACTTTCCGCACCTGTACTGGGTTTTTTCGCTTGCGCCAGTGAATTCTGAGGTCCGTAGGCGCAGTATTAATATCGAAACACTTGGCGGAACCATCCTTGGATAAAACTATGTTTTTTTGGTCTTGCTCCAGACTCTTCCTGAATATGCACTGGCGAGCGCCATGCGAGAAAAGAGCTCTACGCAGGCCCCGGCGGAAACCTGGTTGACGGTTAACCGCCGGTTCCCAGTTTTGTTCTCAAAATTGAACAATTCGTTTGAGCTCTAGTATTTTTTCTGACCATATTCGATCTTATTCCCGCTCGCCGGTTGCGAAACCTATTCGTATTCGTCGAGTCATTTTCAGAGATGTTGTCCGTTTTCTGCACTTAACTCGAGCTGTAAGGGGAGTGCAGGGCTGGTAATCACTGAAATCGATTCGGAGACATCAGTCGCGTCCACCTCTCCCATTCAGAGCCCTGAACTCGGCCTGCTGCCCGAGCTAGGTCCGCGAAACTATTCGTATTGTTCGAGTCATCTTCAGATGTGCTCTCGATTTCCTGCACTTAACTCGGGCTGTAAGGGGGCTGCAGAGCTGGTAATCACAGGAATTGATTCGGAGACATCTGGCGCGTCCGCCTGTTGCATTCAGATGTCTGAACTCGGTCTGATGCTCGAGCTAGATTCGCGAAAGTATTTGTATTGTTCGAGTGATCTTGAGAGGTGCTGTCGATTTTCGCACGTAACTCGGGCTGTAGGAGAGCTATGGAGCTTGTGCGCACAGAAAACGATCCAGAAGCATGGGGCGCGTTTGGCTGTTGCATCCAGAGGTCTGAAATCGTTTAGGCTGAAAAACTATTTGTTCTCGTTAATTTTTTTCGACATTATACATGCTCAGGAAGCTCTACGAGTCCCCCGGCGGTAAGGAAGGTTGACGGTTTACCGCCGGCGCCCAGTTGGACGCTACCAAGTAGAGATGCTTCTTCCTTACTGCTTCTTCTCCTTTGCGTACTCTTCCATGAGAGCGCGTCCTGGCGCGGAATGCGAGATTGTCGCGCCCGCATTGCACGAGGAAGCTCTACGAGTACCTCGTAGAGCTCTTCGGCATCGATGAGCTAGAGAAATTCCGGCGCGGGGTGGAGCTAGTAACTCGTAGAGCTTCCCTTAGCAAGTTATTGCTGAAAGATTAAGAGTTTGTCCGGGGCGCTGGAGAGCTAGTTGGCAAGACAAATCTCGACGGAACTTTTTATGACTTATGGTCGGTTCAAAATTTTGTTCTCGAAATTCAATCATTCGTTCGAGCTCTAGTTTTTCCCGTGATATTCGATCTCATTCCCGCTCGCCGTCTTGATCTCAGCTCGATCGGGTGAATTTTACTGCCAAAAAGCACACGGGCGGGATCGGCCATTTCGGGTCATCTTGTCACGCGGTGACGGTTTTCCTCAAGATATTTCGAGCTTTAGGACAGCTACAGAGCTGGTAAGCACAGCTAATCAATTCAGAATGATCAGGCGCGTTCGCCTGTTGAATCCAGTGGTCTGAACTCGGTCTGCTTGCCGAGCTAGGTCCGCAAACCTATTCGTATTATTCGAGTCGTCTTGACAGACGCTCTTGGTTTTCTGTACTGAACACGAGCTACAGGACAGCTACAGAGCTGATGCGTACAGAATCTGATTCAGAATCATCAGTGGCCGTTGTCCGTTGAATCCAGAGCTCTGCACTCAGTCTGCTGCCCGATCTAGAATCGCGAAACTATTCGTATTGTTCGAGTCATCTTGAGAGATGCTGTCGGTTCTCTGCACTTAACTCGAGCTGTAGGGGCGCTGCGTGGCTGGTAATCACTGGAATCGATTCGGAGACATCAGGCGCGACCGCCTTTCGAATCCAGAGCTCCGAACTCTTTCTGCTGCCCAAACTAGGTCCGTGAAACTATTCGTATTGTTCAAGTCATCCTGAGAGGTGCTGTGCGGGCCTCTGCGTCTTAATATGAGCTCTGTAGGCGCACATTTACTATCAAAACACTTGGCGGAACCAACTTCATATTAACATTTAAAAAATCAATTTTGCCTTTTTCGCGAAATGCTTCTAGAAGCTCTCTCTGTCGATTCTAAGCACTCTCACGCGTGGAAGGAGCTCTACGAGGTTCCCGGCGGTGACCAGGTTGACGGCTCACCGCCGGCGCCAGTTCCTGGCGATAACCAAGGTTGACGGTTTTTCGAAGTACCTCGTAGAGCTCTTCGGCATCGATGAGCTAGAGGAATTCCGGCGCGGGCTGGAGCTAGTTGGCCGACCCGACCAGAAGAGACAATGTGACAAGTTTGGGTCGGTTTTGCTAAGATTTGAAAGATAATTGACAATTCATTTTAAGAAAGCAGATTTTTCGCACCTGTGAACGATTATGAGGGCCTCTGCGTCTTAATATGAGCTCTGCAGGCGCACAATTACTATCAAAACACTTGGCGGAACCAACTTCATATTGACATGAAAAAAAAAACAATTTTGCCTTTTTCGCGAAATGCTTCTAGAAGCTCTCTCTGTCGATTCTAAGCACTCTCACGCGTGCAAGGAGCTCTACGAGGTTCCCGGCGGTGACCAGGTTGACGGCTCACCGCCGGCGCCAGTTCCTGGCGATAACCAAGGAATTCCGGCGCGGGGTGGAGCTAGTTGGCCGACCCAGCCAGAAAGGACAAAGTGATAACTTTTGGGTGGTTTTGCGAAAAATTGAAGGATATTTGACCATTCATTTTGAGGAAGCAGATTTTTCGCACCTGTAGTGGGTTCTGCCGCGTCAGCCAGTAAAATTCCCAGGTCCGTAGCTCCAGTATTACTATCAAAACACTTGGCGGAACCGACGTTGGATAAAAACAGAAAAACGTGATTTTTCGAGTTTCTGAGATCTGACGCTTTCTTCATGCTTACCGAGGAGCGCCGTGTAATAAAAGAGCTCTACGAGGGCCCCGGCGGTAACCTGGTTGACGGTTTACCGCCGGTTCCAGTTTTCAGGTCCGTAGCTGCAGTATTGCTATCAAAACACTTGGGGGAACCGACGTTGGATAAAAACAGAAAAACGTGATTTTTCGAGTTCTCAGGTGTTACTCTAGATGCTTTCTCCATGCTTACGGAGGAGCGCTGTGTGAGAAAAGAGCTCTACGAGGTTCCCGGCGGTGACCAGGTTGACGGTTTACCGCCGGCGCCAGTTTTCAGCTCGGGCTTCAGGAAGCTCGCTCCATGTCTCGCGCGAGCGTCGCAAAAAAAACTCTACGAGGGCCCTTGGTACCTCGTAGAGCTCTTCGTACCTCGTAGAGCTCTTCGGCATCGATGAGCTAGAGGAATTCCGGCGCGGGGTGGAGCTAGTTGGCCCACCCGGCCAGAAAGGACAAAGTGATAACTTTTCGGTGATTTTGCAAAGATTCGAAAGATATTTGACCATTCATTTTGAGGAAGCAGATTTTTCGCACCTGTAGTGGCTTATGCCGCGTCTGCCAGTAAAATACCTCGTAGAGCTCTTCTGCATCGATGAGCTAGAGGAATTCCGGCGCGGGGTGGAGCTAGTTGGCCGACCCAGCCAGAAAGGACAAAGTGATAACTTTTGGGTGGTTTTGCGAAAAATTGAAGGATATTTGACCATTCATTTTGAGGAAGCAGATTTTTCGCACCTGTAGTGGGTTCTGCCGCGTCAGCCAGTAAAATTCCCACGTCCGTAGCTCCAGTATTACTATCAAAACACTTGGCGGAACCGACGTTGGATAAAAACAGAAAAACGTGATTTTTCGAGTTTCTGAGATCTGACGCTTTCTTCATGCTTACCGAGGAGCGCCGTGTAATAAAAGAGCTCTACGAGGGCCCCGGCGGTAACCTGGTTGACGGTTTACCGCCGGTTCCAGTTTTCAGGTCCGTAGCTGCAGTATTGCTATCAAAACACTTGGGGGAACCGACGTTGGATAAAAACAGAAAAACGTGATTTTTCGAGTTCTCAGGTGTTACTCTAGATGCTTTCTCCATGCTTACGGAGGAGCGCTGTGTGAGAAAAGAGCTCTACGAGGGCCCCGGCGGTAACCTGGTTGACGGTTTACCGCCGGTTCCCAGTTATCGATGAGCTAGAGGAATTCTGGTGCGGGGTGGAGGTAGCTGGACCACTGGGCCCGGGCGGACAATGTGGTGACTTTCGGTTGGTTTTGCTAAGATTTGAGAGATATTTGGCACTTCGTTCTGAGAAAGCATATTTTTCGCACCTGTACTGGGTTATGCCCTGTCTGCCAGTGCCATTCTCAGGCCCGAAGCTGCAAGATTCATCAAAAACACTTGGCGGAACCGGTTTTAGGAAGAAACTGAAAGACGTAATTTTCGAGTTTCTCAGCTCATTCCTAAGAAAGCTTCCTCCATGTGTTCCGAGCAGCGCTGCGCGAGAAATGCGCTTCCAGCGGTAACCTGGTTGACGGTTTACTGCCGGATCCCATTGACGGTTTACCGCCCAGACTTGAGAAAGCTCCCTCCAATTGATTCGCGGTATTCTCTATGACCTTTGACCGCCGGCTCCCAGTCTGTTTCCAAAAACTAATTCTTTAAATCTTTCAGAATCTTCCAAATCGACCCCAGGTTGTCACATTGTGCGCCCGGGCCGGTTTCGGCCTACTAGCTGCACTCCGCGCCGGGATTCCTCGAGCTCAATGCCGAAGAGCTCTACGAGGTATTTACTGCCTGGATTTATGTTCCTGTGCGCCCTTTGCTTCTGGACGGGGTGACTGGTGGCGCTTCTCTGAGAACGTTAGCGGCGAAGCTAGAAGAGTCATTCCGGCGTACTCGGGGGCTAGCTAGCAAACGCATTTCGATGGATTTTTTTTTGTTGTTTTTTGTTTTTTGTTTTTGTTTTCCCCGACCTATTCAAATTCTCGATCTATTCAAATGACTTCTCGAAATTGGACAATTCGCGTGAGCTCTAGTATTTCATTTTCCCATCTTTGATCTTATGCCCGTTCGTTACTTAATATTAGATCGATTGGTTCCTATTACTGCCTGAAGCACGCCGACGGGATCGGCTGTTTTCTCTCATCGTGTTAGGTGCTGTTGGTCTTATCAACCTAACTCGAGCTGTAGATGAACTACAGAGCTGGCAGGCCCACTTAATCGATCTATAATCGTCGAACGCGTTCTTCTGTAGTATCCAGATGTCTGAACTCGGTTTGCTACTCGACAGGGGTCTTTGAAACTGTTCGTACTCTGCTAATTTTTTGGAGATGATGATGCGCTTCTGGACTTCACTCACACTGCAGATGAACTACATAACTCTTCGGCACATTTATCGGCAAGACATCATCAGACACGATCGTCTAGAAGTATCCAGACGCCTGAATCCGGTCTGCTATCAGCGGGGAGCTCAACAACCATTCGCATTCTGCTCTTTTTTTTGAGACGGTGATGGTTTTCTTGACTTAACTCGAGCTGACGATGAGCTACAGAGTTGTTTCGCTGGGTCTGAACAACTACTCGTACTCTTCCAATTTTTTTGGAGATCATCATTTTCTTCATGCAACTCGAGCTGCAGATGACTACAGAGCTGTTCGGCAGAGCAATGGGGAAGGAATTATCAGGTGCGCTAGTGTTAAGTATCTAGACGCCTGACTTCGGTCTGCTATCAGCGCTGGGGCCCACAAACGATTTGTGCTCTGCTAATTTTTTGGAGTTGGTGATGCTTCTCTTGACTTAACTCGAGCTGCAGATGACCGACAGAGCTGTTGGGCACAGCAATCGGGGGATTATATGGTTTTCTTGCCTTAACTCGAGCAACATATGAGCTATAAAGATGTTTGGCACAGCTATTGGAAAGGAACAGTCAGGCGCGTTAGCTTAAAGTATCTAGACGCTTCATTCGGTCTGCCATCAGCGCTGGGGCCGGAAAACTATGCGTACACTGCTAATTTTTTAGAGATGGTGATGGTTCCCTGACTTAACTCGAGCTGCACATGAGCAAGAGAGCTGTTCGGCACAGCAATCGGAAGGGAATCAAGAGGCGCAGACGCCTGAACTTTTTTTTTTTTTTTTTTTTTTTTTTTTTTTGTCAGAGATGCTTTCCCCTCACTCCTTATTCTCCTTCGCGTCCTTCTCCACGAGACCGCGCCCTCGCGCGCAATGCGAGATTGCCGCGGCCGCATTGCGCGAGGAAGCTCTACGAGTTCCCGGCGGTAACAGAGGTTGACCGCCGGCTCCCAGTTTGATCGAACACTGCGTCAGGGAATGGAAGACAAGGGCGGACGTGCTCACCTATACTGCCCGTGAGGGCAACGACATATACCTCGTAGAGCTCTTCGGTGTCGATGAGCTAGAGGAATTCCGGCGCGGGGTGCAGCCAGCTGGCCCACCCGGCCCGGGCGGGCAATGTGACAACCTCGGGTCGGTTTTTCGAAGATTGTGAGAGGTTTGAAAATTCGTTTTGGAAATCCAGATCTTTATTTTCTCCAGTCGATCATGGCGCGTACAATGGTGCAAGTCTTATAGCTGTAGGTGCAGTATTTCGACTAGATGACTAGGTGGAACCGACGTTGTATAACCCCCGAAACATACCTCGTAGAGCTCTTCGGCATCGAGGAGCTAGAGGTATTCCGGCGCGGGGTGCAGCTCGTTGGCCCACCCGCCTCGGACGGGCACCGTGGGAACTTTGGGTCGGTTGGGCGAAGATTGTGCGAGATTTGAACATTCGTTTTGAGAACGGGTATTGTTTCGCACCTGCAGTGGGTTATGCCGCGCCTGCCAGTGAAATTCTCCGGTCCGTAGCTGCAGTTTGACTATCAGAACGCTCGAAGCAACCGACGTTGGAAGAACATCCAATTGCGCTTTTTTTTGTTGTTTTCTTTTTGTGTGTGTTGTTTTCCGACTTTTTTAGCTTGCGCTTGAGAAAGCTTCCTGCGTGTGTTCTGAGCAGCGCCGCGCGATAAAAGAGCTCTACGAGGCTCCCGGCGGTAACCTGGTTGACTGTTTACCGCCGGCTCCCAGTGCATTTTGCGAGTTTTTTTAAGCTGACATTCCGAACAGCTCTCTCCTTGTTATCTGGGCGCTAATTCGCGTGTTGAGAGCTCTGCGAGGGTTCTGGCGGTAACCTGGTTCACGGCTTACCTCCGGGTCCCAGTTACCTCGTAGAGCTCTTCGACGAGATGAGCTGGGAGGAATTCGGGCGCGGGGTGGAGCCAATTGGTCGACCCTGCGAGAACGGACAATGTGGTGATCCGAGGTCGGTTTTTTGAATATTTTGAGTAATTTGAAGTTCGTTTTGAGGATCCGCATTTTTCGTCCTCTGAAATCGATCATAGCGCGTTCGATGGTGCATCTCTCAGGGCTCTAGCTGCATTCTTTCGACTAAAACATTTCAGGAAACCAGGGTAATCCCAGCAAGCCCAACACATGCGTGTTCTATTTTTCAAATTTATTTTGGGAAGCGTTCCTCCTGGTTATCTATCACTGATTTGGCGTTTTCAGAGCTGCACGAGGGTCGCGGCGGTAACCTGGCTGACGTTAACCGCCGGCTCCGAGTGCAGGATCGTATAGGGCAGGAGCTCAATGATATTTCGAGTCTATACATCGATTGTGGCTTCGATGGCGGCGTGTCGACGGCTGGTGTCGGTTGCTGGATTGATGTTGGTCGTGTCTCGCGAACATGTTCGGCGCGTCGATTGGAAGGAAATCATCAGACGCGCTAGTTCAGAGTATCTAGACGCCTGAACTCGGTCTGCTATCTTGGCTGGGTCCGAAACATTTTTCGTACTGTGCTAATTTTTTTGAGATGATGATGGTTCTCTTGACTTAGCTCGAGCTGCAGATGAGCTACAGAGCTGTTGAGCACAACAATCGGAAGGGAATCATGATTCGCGCTAGCTTGGAGTATCTAGACGCCTGCACTCGGTCTGCTATCAGAGCTGGTTCCGAAAAACCATTCGTATTCTATTTTTTTTCGAGATGGTGATGATTCTCTGGACTAAACTGGAGTAAAACTGCAGCTACGGACCTGACGATTTGACAGGCAGGCGCAGCATCACGAACTGAAGAAATTCGCTGAACCGGCCCAAAGTTCCCGCGTTGTCCGCCTGGGCCGTGTAGGCCACTGAAGCTGGCGGTGAACCGTCGACCAGGTTACCGCCGGGCTTCGTAGAGTTCTCAACACGAAATAAATGCGTAGATTTGAGAGAAAGTTTCTTTGAAATTTAGTTTCTTGCATTTTTTGAGGTTTCATTCGAGATTGGTTGCTTTGAGTGTTTCAATAGAAATACTGCAGCTACGGACCTGAGAATTTGACGGCAGACGAAGCATAATCACTACAAGTGCGAAAGCCTGGTTCTCAATCTTTTTCACATATCTCACAATATCCGCCCAGCCGCCCTGAAGTTCCCACATTGTCTGCCCGGGCCGGGTGGGCCAACTAGGAGCCGGCTCTGAATCGTCAACCAGGTACCTTCGAAAGCCTCGTAGAGCTTTTAAGCCAAGAATCAGTGGTGTTACATTACAAGCACACAGCGTTCTTCAAAATTAGCTTGAGCATTGACAAAATTAATGTTTTTTTTTCTGGTTTTACATGGCGTCTGTTTCTCCATGTCTTTCAACAGACATAGAACAGCTACAGGTTTGGGAATTTCACCGGCAGACACGAAATAACCCACTATACGTTAGAGAAATAATAATTATCAAACAAAGGTTGATTTCTCTCACAATCTTCTAAACTGGGAACCGGCGGTGAACCTTCAACCAGGTTGCCGCTGGACCCTCGTAGAGCTTTCAAAACACCAAATCAGTGCTCATATAACGAGGAGAGAGCGTTATCTCAGCCTCAAAATTTACATGTTTTTGTTGTGCTTGATAGAACATCGGTTCCTCCTGGTGTTTTGATCGAAACAGCCCTGAGAATCGCACCATCGAGCGCGCCATTATCGACTGCAGCAATAAAGATTGGTTTCCAAACTGAATGTTGAAATCTCTCACAATCTTCCGAAAACCAACCCCAGGTCATCACATTGTCCGCCTGGGCCGGGCTCGCCAACTAGCTCCACCCCGCGCCGGAATTCCTCTAGCTCATCGATAACGAAGATCTCCGCGAGGTAAACCGACCCAAAGTTCTTCACTGTCAGCCCGGGCTGGGTGGGCCAACTCTCCATATTCGATATTATCTACGCTTGCCATCTTAATCTCAGGCCGATCGGGTACATCTTACTGCGAAGAAGCACTCTGGCCGGGTCGGCCGTTTAGTGTCATCTTGGCAGGTGCTGTTGGCTTTCTGTGCTGGAAGCCAGCGGTAAACCGTCAACCTCTCCTCCTCACTTCTTCTTCTCCCCCACGTCCTCCTTCATGAAGCTCCGCCCTCGCGCGCGCGGAACGCGAGATTGCCGCGCCCGCCTTCCATTCATGAGTATCGAGGAAGCTCTACGAGTTCCCGGCGGTAACCAAGGTTGACGGTTTACCGAAGGCTCCCAGTCCTGGAACAGTCATTTCTGTGCTTAGCGCTCTTGTTCCAAACGGATGAAGACGTCCTCTGCCCGTGCCTTGTCAGCGTCTCTTTCTTGGGATATCTGGATGAGTCGCAACTGCTCGCGGTTCGCCGCCTTCCTTACCTCGGCCATCTCGGCAGCGAGGGGGGCGAAATCGTAAACCGAAGTCAGGGGGCCCAGCTGGCCAGTCTGGGCCCGTACATCATGCAACTCAGCCAGTGCAGCCTGCTTTCAGATAACTGCTGCTCCACCGTGGAGACTCGGTTCTCAATCGCTGGCACGCGCCCCTCTGCTGCATCAAGACGTTGAGCAATAGCCATCTGGGCAGTGCATAGTTTGCCGTGCAACTCGGACGCGGTTGTGGCACGCTGGGACGGGAGGTGGGCAGCGGTCACATCAACGTGATCTCGAAGCGCATTGAGGTCATCACGGAAAAATGGATCCGCTCTCATGTACCTACCTCAGTAGCTGGAACCCTCCGCGCTGTCAGGACCTCATCGCGTAGTGTCCTGCCGGCGGCAGCACCCGTGCCCCTGGCGCTCACGAGTGGCGCCTCAATTCGAAGGAGGCAGTCGATGCGTCTGGGTTGCAGTGGAGCCAGGAACCCAGCGTGATTCAACGCGGTCGACTTGATACTGGACTTGGGCGAGGATCGATCCGAACGTCGAACAAGGCAAGGGTGCGGTGCAGCTCCTGCCGGCTGTGGCTGCCTGCGCAGCCGACCCGACAACTGCTCGGTCGCGTAGGTTTCAAGTCGGTCTCGAAGCTCGCCCAAATCACTCGTTGAGGGCGACGCGTGCGGTGCAATATCGCGCCGCTGGGAGCTTTGCGAGGAGCGCCTCTGAGAGGGGCTGCGGCTAGTGTCCCTACTGTGAGAATGGATGTGATACCGTTGTAGGGCCCTTCGCTGAAATGTCCGGCCCGCGCGATCTCCAATGACGCGCGCGCTAGTTGAAGTTCGCCGAGAGCGAGGCAGGGCTTCCTCCTCTTGAGAGGGGGGAGATTGGCATCCCAAATTCTCTCGCCCCCTCGCAGCGTCGTCGCGGCCGCACCCCGTCGAGGACGCCGCGCGAATGGAGGCGTTGCTCCCCGATGGGTGCAGTGCCAGGCGGCGGGGCCGACGATGGCGCGAGTCGCAACGCCGAAGAGCGTAGATAATATATAGATAATCTGCGTGCATAGGGATACGACCGAGGGGTCGATCCTTTACCTGAGGGCGCAGGTAAAGCTACTTCTTTTCTTCTGCTCTCTCTTTCTCTGTCTCTCTCTCTCTCTCTCTCTTCCCCCCCCCCTCTCTCTCTTCTCTCTCTCTCTCTCTTTCGTCTCTCTCTATTCTTTATATAAAAAGAATAATCAATAATACTAATAATAAAAATGATTTTATATTAATGAATAAATTTTATATATATATATATATCTATGAATATTCATATTTATCTATATTTATACACCTGTATACATTGTATGCACATGTATATATGTTTCTATATATTTGTATATGTATATATATGTATATATATATACATATATGTATATATCAGATATGCTTCCCACCCTTTTTTCCATCTTCTTCTTCTTTTCCTTCTCGGGGCGCTGCGCAGAGAGCGGCGCGGTATGTCTGCCAGTACCTTGAGCCCATACGTAAGCGGAATATCACGATATCATGGTGATATGAGCGGAAGGGAGGAAACAGGGAGAGGCAGGAGGGCACAGAAGAAATCGAACAGCACGAAAAGCAAGCAAATGAGCACAAATAAGGCTTGCGATAAGAACGCTGAAAGCCCGTTAGACCGAGACCAGATTGAGAGCATACCTTGAGGGCAGCGCAAGTCCTCTCACCAGCCTCGCCCAAAAGGGTTCCCAGCGTCGCTCGCCCTGTTCTTGCTCCCGAACCTGCCCTTCCTAATGACAGAACCACGTGCGCCTCAAAACCTCGATTCTCGAAGCACGACCCTCCCGACCTCGATTCTCGAACGTCGATCTTCGAACCTCCGATCGTTGAAACTCGGTCGACGGCGACGGCGACACTGGGGGCGGCGGCGGCGGCGTTCGCAGAGCGGACCACCCAACCCAGAAAGGGCCGAGAGCCGCAAAACCTACGAGGGGAAACTAAGGAAAAAAACAGAGGGAATCGAGCAGCACGGAAAGCAAGCAGGAGCACTGGGAGCCGGCGGTAAACCGTCAACCAGGTTACCGCCGGGACCCTCGTAGGGCTTTTAATGCGCAAGTCAGCGCCCAGATGACGAGGAGAGAGCGTTCTCGAATGTCAGCTTGAAAACTCGCAAAATGTATTTTTTGGGGTTTTAAACGACGTCGGTTCCCCCAAGTGTGTCGATAATCATACTGCAGCTACGGACCTGGCAATTTCGCTGGCAGACGCGGGATGGCCCATGAGGCGCGGAAAATACCGGTTTTGAAATCGAAATGTCAAATCTCTCACAATCTTTGAAAAACCGACGCCAGGTCACCACATTGTCCGCCCGGGCCGGCTGGGCAAACTGGGGGCCGGCGGTAAACCTTCGACCAGGTCACCGCCGGGACCCTCGTAGAGCTCGTTGCACGCGTGGCGCTGCTAGGAACACAAGAAGACAGCTCTCTTGAGTTTCAGCTTAAAAACTCGAAATCTAGCTTTTGGCTTTTCATCCGACGTCGGTTCCGCCAAGTGTTTCGATAGTAATACTGCAGCTGCGGACCTGATAATTTCACAGGCAGACGCGGCCGAACCCACTACAGGTGCGTAAAATACTGTTCTCGGAACGAATTGTCAAATCTCTTACAGTGTTCGCCCAACCGACCTCAGGTCGTCACATTCCGCCCGGGCTGGGTGGGCCAACTGGCTCCGCCCCGCGCGGGAATTCCTGTGGCTCATCGATGTCGAAGAGCTCTACGAGGTACGAGCTCCACCCCGCGCCGGAATTCCTTTAGCTGATCGATGCCGAAGAGCTCTACGAGGTACGCACAGGGCGAAATAAGCAAACGCCACAAATCCATGAGGACGCGACCAGATCGAGAGCATACCCAGAGGGCAGCTCAAGTCCTCTCACCTCGCCCCAATGAGTATCCAGCGTCGGTCGCCCTCCTCCAGCTCCCGAACCTGACCTTCTGGCCGCGACACCCAGATGCACTTCGAAACCTAGATCCTTGAACCTCGGTCCTCCGATCTCGAGCCTCGAACCTCGATCCTTCAACTTCCGTTGAAGGCGACCGCGACGACGGCGGCAACGGCGACGACGAAAACCACCTCCGTGCCACCAAATTTTTGAAATGTTGCAAATCCGCTGTGTCTTCGGACCCTGACCCCGCCGATCTGCGAGAGGGGTGCCACCGAATTTCAGAACTGTGGCAAGCCCTTTGTGTTTTTGGACCATGGCCCCGCCGATCTGCGTGAGGGGTGCTACGAATAAGAAATGTGGCAAACCCCTTGTGTTTTTGGACCTTGACCCCGCCGATCTGCGTGAGAGGTGTTCATTTATACCCTCCCAGAAATTCTGAGAATCCTCCCAGGGCGTAGTGAAAATGCCCGCTTTGGGCCTCCCCCCTCGCGCGGTCCATCAACAAGGAACAGTAAGCAGTAAGAAGTCAACAAGGAACAGTAAGCAGCAATAAGCAGAATTGTAACAGTGGAAACTGGAAGCTGCAACTGGTCCAGGAAACTGCGATTTCCCGGCCTACAGCCTGGTGGCCCCGCAAGGGGGCCAGCGGATTAGTCTAGGGCTGTAGCTGTATTATCTCCGCGAATCGGCTTCTAGGGGCCGATGTCATCTTGACGCGCTTTTTTTGCGAGTGCTTTCGGATGCTCTGTTGCTGCAGTCCCCGCGCTTGACGGCTTGCCGCCGGCTTCCAAGTGCATGGGGGGGGGGGGCAGCGTGCGCGGGCGGGGGCAACGACGACAGGGTGCAGCCAGGAGCGAGATAGGCAGCGGGGACAAAGAGAACAGCAGGAGATAGCAGGGCGAGGGAAAACAAGGGATGGGGGCAGCAGCAGAGGGCAAATGGTCGGCTTGGCGGGGGGCAGGAGACAGCAGAGATTCTTCCAATCCGCATCTTTACGTAGCCCATTGCCGCGCCATAGCCAACGCCAGCGCCAGCGCCTCAGGTTAAAACAAATCCTGGCGAAAGACCCAACCATGTGCAGTCGTGAATATTGCGTTGTGGTTGCCGCTTTCGGTGGAGCTCCCGATGGGCCGCGAAGCGCCTGAAAGGTGTGCTGTCATGGTGGTGGTGGTGGGGGGCGCCTGCGAACTGTGAAATTTGGGCCATCAGGTTGAGCCCCCGATTGTGCCGGGAAGCGCTCGAGGGGCGCCCCGACGTTGGACCCGGGGTCCGCGCGCGAACGTCGCCAGTGAAGCCTCTGGTGCGCCGCGTGCGGGCCCTGCCACAGGGGGACTTCGGTGGGGCTCCTTGCGGGGCGGCGCAGCGTGTGAGGGCTGTGCCGACATGGTGCCCAAATGGTTGTGCGGAGGGCAGAGGCAGGGGCGGGGGAAAGGAGGGGCGCTGGGGTTGGGTCGCGCGCGCCGGAGCAGCTCCACCGCGCGTGGGCTGTTTTCCTATCAGTGTTTTATATTCGAACACGGCCCTACCTGTTCGATTGTGCAGTGCGTGCGAGACCAGCACGGTGTTGCCTCTTCACGCGGGGCAGTGTCTCTTCAGAGCGAGTGCCCGAAGGCCCGGCGCCGCAGGATGGCTGGGAACGAACAAGGCCCGATCGAATCTAGGCATCGAAGCAGTCGTGCGTGGGGGGGAACGACGAGACAAGGAAACGCGTGGGTGGAAAGGGGGGGGGGCGGGATATGGGGCAGCAGCAGACCGAGGAGGGGGAGGCAGGGGGGGAAGGCGCGCGCCGCAGCCGCGAGAACGGCTGGCCCCCGCGCCTCGGTCCGCGTTGTGCGCGCAGGGCGGCGGAGGGAAGGAGGGCGAGGCGGGATTGGGGCCATAGGCGACGCGACGACGGGGGGGCCTGAACTGTAGAGGAAGGATGCGTGGGGGAGGGGAGAGGGGGGGGAGAGAACGGAAAAAGAAAAGCATAGTAGGCAAACCCAAAGCAGTCGGAACGACATGTCATAATTGACAGCAAAGTGTGACGCTTTTCTTGCTCCGGGCGATCCCTGCCGAAGCCTTCGGCGCATGTTCCCGAGTCTGGTGCTTGTTGTAAGTGATGCCAGCCTGAGCTTGGCGCGCATGCAGCGTTAACTAAGACGCCGTGGTTCGGTCGTTGTTACATTTTACTCTATCGCGTTATGTCCGGTTCTGGTATGTTCTGGTCATGATTTATATTTGTGACCAGCCTTACGTCGTCTCGCATGTTACGTTTCGTGGGGCCCCGTTAATGGGTCGCTACCGTATTCTACATACTTGGTTCTTCTCTGTGATGGTCTGTTCTGTTCTGGACGGGCGGGCGTTACGTCGTGGCGCTTGTCAAGTTTGAAACGTCGTCCAATCGAACGTTGCTGTGCCTTCTTGTTCCTGTGGCGCGCCTGTCCTTGGCCTGCACGTCGCGTTTGATCGGGCTCCTCTAGTCGGTCGCTGATGTTTTCTTTTCTGCTATATCCAGCAATGTGCGATTCTGGAATGTTTGAGTATTTTCTTTTACGTTATGTTTTGCCATGCTCTCTTCTATTGTCATATTTCACAATGTCCTGCTATGTTGTTGCGCGCTTGATTCTCTTAGTATGAAACAACGCATACATATCTCGTCACGCGATGGTGTAGCATATGTCTCACATTGTTATTGTTTATCATTCATATTCACACTTTCTTGACGCTGCCATCCTTACTGTATGTCACTGTGGTTCTGATAATGCACTCATGTTACGCTTTGCTTTGCACGTATTTCTACAGTTTCGTGGTAGTGCAGTACATGTATGTTGTGTTATGTTGGATTTGATCAACTTGTTGTGCCATTTGCTGCTTCATGGTATGATCATACATTGTATTCCCATCGATATGACATGACTGTTGTTTCTGTGCATACTACTCACTGTTCTCTTGTTGTATATGTGATATATAGTGGCCCTCGTCTCATCGCGCCACCGTGCCTGGGTTGTGGGTTAGAAGCTTCTTGGATGTTGGTTTGGATATCGTGTGGGGCCTGTCGGGGGCCTCATGGAGGCAGTTTCGAGGCCTCTGGGGGGATGTTAGGGGGCCTGTTGGGGTCTCTTTTTGGGCCTCTTGGAGGCCTTGTGGGGCTTCTGGAGGGCCTTTAGGGTTCTCTTGGGGGCCTCTTCGGGGCCTCCTGGGGGCCTCTTGGGAAGGCAGGCTTGAATTGTCGGTTCTCGTCCCCGCTCGTGGGCCCCCCCGTTGGGGCAGCTTCGGGGCCTTCTTTGGGCGATCTTGGGCGCCTCTTGGGCCTTTTTGGGGCCCTCTTGGGCGCCTCTTGGGCCGTTTTGGGCGAGCTTGGGCGATCTTGGACCGTGTTGGGGCCCCCTCGGGGGCCCCTTGGACCGTTTTGGGGCGGTCTCGTTGGCCTCGGGGGCCATCTTGGAGCGTCGGAGGCGCGAACACGCGACAACGCAAACCACATCGAACACCACGCGGAACATCTATGATTTTGGCTTCTGTGGGCCTTGTTGGGGGTCTTCTTGGTTGGGGCCTCTTAGGCAGTCTTGGGGCCATCTAGGGCGTCTTGGGGCGTTCTTGGGCTGTCTTGGAGGTCTCTTTGACCCTCTTGGGTGTTTTCTGGGGCCCTCTCGGCCCGTCTGGGGGCCCCCGGAAAAGTCGCGCGGGGCAGTCCAAGAGCGCGCGGGAACGCCTGGGGACTGTACGATTTTTTGGGGCCCCAGCCCTTAGAATACCATAACCCTAGAATCCTTAGTGCAGAGAGCAGGGAACACATGAGAGTCTGGGGATAACTCCACTTCGTGGCTCAGGGCACGACGGCGGGTTTCTGATTGCGTCCTTTCTGTTAAGATCTGTGCTGTTATGGTAGTCTTCTTCAACAGTTGCTTATCTCCTTCTGTCAGGGTGCTGTCTTTGTTGTCGTGATCGCAGTAGTCGAGCAGTGCTGGAACGTTCTGTTGTGTTCTGTTGTTACATAATATGTGATGCCCCGTTTGTGCATGTCTGACTGGTTGTGTTGTGGTGAGTTCTCTTATCTGATGCTGTGTCATGTTCTTCAATGATCTGTCATGTGGTATTATTCGTATGACCTGTTATGCTACGCTAAACTTTTTTGTTTTGTCCTGTTCCGGATACTCAGGTTAGGTTCTGCTATGGTCTGTTGTTTTAATTCAGTTATGATCTATTCATATATGTTGTACCATGCTCGATTCCATAGTGATAGCGGAAGTAGAGCAAGTATAACCTTTTCTGTTACGCTTTGCCATGTTATCCCCTTCTATATTCAACCCTGTTACATAATGCATTGTTTTATCGTGACATGCCATGAACAGTTATGTGAGACTGTTATGTTTTGCTATGCTATGTAGTGCTATTCCATGCCATGATCTGGCTTGTTTTGTTAATATTTGGCATGTGATGGTGCGATCAGTATGATGGGATAGGTTATCTTATGATGTTTCTGTTCGTTTATGCTGTCTTCTGTCATGTTATAGTACTTCCGGACACGCAGTCATAGCATTCGTAGAACAGGCATGGTTTTTTTTTTTGTCATGCACAGTCTGTTGTGTTCCGTTCGGTCCCCGTATTCTTTGCCATGTCATACTGTCATATGCTACGTGGTGTTATATAATGTTATGCTTGAGTAGGCAGTGTACTATTATGCTATGGTTTACACTGTTCTGTTACGTTGTGTCAGGGTATGTTCTGGTCAGTCTAGTACACTATTTTGTGACATGCTCTGTCATGCTGCTCTGTCATGTCATGCCTGTTCTGATATCGGTGTCTTTTTTAGCTTCATGCCATGCGTCTTGAAGCCTTGACGGCGCGACTCCTTGACGCCTCCCCGTCGGGGCTGTCTGGTACGCGGGGTGTCGTTATTCTTCGAAGACGCGAGGGGGGATGCTCAGGGATTCCCGCGATCCTGTGGGGTCTGGCGTCAGCGGTTTGGTGCTGCCATACGTCGAGGGCGCGAGGCGGGATTCTCCGGGGTTCGTCGAGGGCGCGAGGCCAGAGGCGGGATACTTAGGGATCATGTGGGGTCTGGCGACCGCGGTATGCAAAGTGGGCAGACGGGAGTTTTTTTGTTGGGAGGGGGGTAGCCCCTCGCCGGGCCTCTCATCGGCGGGCGTCCGCAGCCGCCGTGGCCGAGTGTGCCAGCCCTGGCCCGCCGGGCGCGCGGTGCCCGCCATGGGTGACGCGCGGCTGCTGTCGGCCTCCTTCTCCTCCTCCGTCGTGGGCGTTTGGCCGCTCCGAGGGCCAAATGGGTAGCCGGGGGGGGAGGGGGGGCAGGAGGCGCGGGGAGGCCCAGCACTGGCGGGCGCCGGCTGTGCACCCGCACTGATCTTGGCCAGGCTGACCTTGGGCCCAGGATCGGCTGGGCTGGC
>CAUYUJ010006948.1:0-10000 GCA_963575745.1 Prorocentrum cordatum | reverse complement strand
CTTCACTGACAGGGCAGAACGGCGAGGCTGCTCTTATTTGCCCCTCCATATCCCACACCCATAAATAACACGGATCCCCAGTCCCTTCCCAACCTACGCAGCGACAGGTGAGAGGGTGACTCCACGTGCAATTACCTCCTCCGCCTTCGTAACCTCGGTAAAGGATCCCTTCTCCTCCTCAGTGGCAGCCAATATGGCTATGTGCCCAGTCAGGGCAGGATCGTGCGCTGACGCTATCCTCTCAACCAGGACCCCCTATCAGAGTTAGAGAGGTCCAGCTGGCCTGAAAAGCCTTCCGAGCTCTCGAGGGATCGGGGGATTTTATTCTTCCTGGCGCATATATTTGCATGGGCTCTCGCTGCGCAATCATAATGCTGCAAGTCAGGGAGAGGGGAGGTACCCACGTCTACGTTCAGAGCAATGTCTCTCACACCAGTGGGCCCTTCTACCGTCACAACCATAACCGTGCTGGATAAGAGGCCTGCCAATTCGGGGATGGACCAGCCTTGGGCACCACCCTCCCAAATCAGGACGCTAAGTAACAACATACTCGTGGCATTGGCAAGGAATTCAATGGCATTCCTGATAGTACGGCTGCCTCTGTCGATCCTACCCCTAGCCTCAGCTGACACAGATATGACTCCCCATGGATGGGTCACGATGCGACTGACGGCTTCGTGCCAGGCATCAAGCCCAAGCTCAATATACATTCCTGCTACTCGTCCCTTCTGGATCTGGTCATGCCAAAAACTACAACCACAATCTGTCGGGTCTACTGCCAACACCACGGGGGAATCGTGGTGGGACACATTCTCAAACACTTCTTGAAAATTCGGCCTCCCAGACCGTCCACTAAAACCCAAGGATCGCCAAACAATCAGAGTTATCCAAAAGGGCCCTGGAAGTGGCGCCCCCCTCTCAGGCTTGATCATGTCCCTCGGGGGTCGGCAACCACTTAGCTCCTGGGGGGGGACCTGGTGTCCATCCTGGGGGCCTCCAAGCAGGGAGCAGAGCCTTTGACTCCAAATGCCCTCCACTTCTGAGGTTCTCCTTGGTTTGCTGATACTGCAATGACAGCTGCTGCTCTTCCTCCTCTGGCATGGGAGCAACATTCTCTCGCACACAAGTGAGGCAGCTGTGGCTTCAATATTCCAAATTGTATATGAGGCATATTCGTGTCCTAATAGCCCGCATACAAGCTGCGCACTCCGTCGTGCGCGCAAACCTGTCAGCTGCAATCCCGCCCATGTGCGCGGCGGACCTGTGGTGCTTCCATGCCTTGACAGTTGTGCTCAAGTGGCCACACTCATTGCACACGTACTCGGGCTCAGGGGGAGCAGGCAGGGGAGGGGAGTAGTAGACAACATGACGCTGCCAGGCTGCAAGTCCATACAATTAAAGTTGCCATGATTTCAAACGCTTCCATGTAATTTTCAGGAGCTCTCGGAAGCCCTGCGGCCTTGCACAAATGGCTTGGCACCAGGTTGATTATTCACCGTCCACAGGCCAACCCTTTCCCGCGCAGGTCTGGCTCAGCCACAACAAATCATTCTTCACAAGCGCTCCCCATCCCCTTCAAGATGAAGTGTTATATCAATTTACGTACACAAAGCAGCAGGAGCATGCAGCAATCTACGCGAAAGAAAGCGGACCCTACGAGTCCTCACCTCTGAGCTGATGTCGATACTGTCGGTGGCGATCATCACGTCCTCGTCGGTGAACCCATGGCAGACCGAGCTTCCTTGCATTTTGGCTGCTGCTCTGAAGTCTTTTCAGTTAGGCCGTTCTCATTACCGGCATCGCATTCTGGGGCAAGTTCGACCAAGTTTCAGCTTGATACAAAAATCGACTGCTCGTAAAACAATGCGTACAGACAGCTGCCTTGGTTGGCGTACAATGACCAGGCTTAATGACCTTCATCATGTTGTTGAGTACGGCGAACTCGCTCTAGTCCCCAGCATTCATCACGTGTGATCATATCGTCACGATTTTGCCCTACTCCCTCACAAATGAAGATGATGCTCACCATCATCTATTCAACTTTCCATCCCCTCGCTGCTATACAACAATCGCTTGGCCTGCATATCATTCTCTCCATGTCTGCATGACATGCCAGCCGTCTTGCTATGGCCGTAGTTCAACTCCATCGCGTAGCCCTTGAAGTGAAAGTCCACCTCCTCCCTCCTCCTCACCGCTTCCCCTCCTTCTTCCCCGTCTTCCTGGTCCTACACATGCTCCCCCTGTTGCTGCTGCTGCCTATGCTTCTGCTCTTGCTTCTGCTGCTGCTCCTCCGCCTTCTCTTCCTCCGCCTCCTTCCTTTCGCTATATATCGCCCTACTACTTCTCCTCCGTCCTCTCCCCAGCCAGGGCTTCGATTGGTACTCCTCATCCACCCCCTCGTCGCTCCGCCCATGGCCCCCCCCTTTTTCCTCCCATTCCACCCCTCTCCTCCCTTCTCCTGCTCCATCTCCCCCTCGTCATCATCCCCCTGCTCCCCCCCCGCCCTCCACAATTACACCATATGAATACTATTCTCCTCCCCGGATGACGTCCAGAAGATATCCGGCTCCCTTCCGCGTGCTTTTTTTAGAAAGGGTTCCCGTGAGTTGGGTTTGCGTCTTTTTGTTTTTTCTTGAAAATGTTGCTCCAGCTGAAGTGCTGGCCTCATTTTCGGGCTTCCGCTCCTTCCGGATCGTGCTCCCGCTGCAGCGCTGGCCTCATTTCCGTGCTTTCGCTCGTTCCGAATCGTGCTCCCGCTGCAGCGCGGGCCTTCCTTCCAAAAAGCACCAAAATCTAGAATATGCTCCTCGGAAGTGATTCCACATTCGGTGTCGATTCGTTGATTTTTGGGCCGCAAAAGCCCCCGTTTTTTTGCAGGCAGTATCAGGCGATGTTGGAAGCAGAGCCAGCGGATGCCCTCCATCAGCCCCGCCTTGCGTGGAACTTTTCGGGGAGCCCAAGGAGCTAGTCATCACGATTCCAGACCGGCCCAGACCTCTCGATGACGATCCATTCACCTTCCAAGGAAACTGGCGCCATGCCATGACATGCTGTGCGGTGTTGTGTTCTGCGCCGCTGTACGATGCCATGTTTTGCGTTGCAATTCATTGTGATGCAATGCCTCGTTGCGCAATGCGACGCCGTGCTATGGCATGCTGCGCTCTGCCGTGCTCTGCTACGCCCTGTCATGCCGTACTTTACCATGCATCGCGTATCCTCTCGAGATCAGTGCCCTGTTCGACATCCGACTGTTACGAACAGAGGGGATATCTACGCCATGCTAAGGGATGGGAGGGAGGGGTGGGGCGCCAGATATGACGTGAGCGCACCTAGCTTGCCTCCCTCCCTCCCCTTTCCCCCTCTTCTCATGGCCCTTCTCGCCTCCCCGCTCTCGGGTGTGCAGGCTGCCGAGCCCCCTGGGCCCGAGATGGCCGTGCGCACCCCAGAGCGCCTGGGGCCCGTCGTGCTGATGGGCGCGCCCGGCCCGCCGTCGACCCCACGACGGCGACGACAGCGACGACGGGGAACACGATTATATTTTTTGGCCACGCGCAGAAAGGGGCTGGGTGGCAGTAGTCTACACCCCGGTTGGATGGGCTATACCTTGGTTGGACGGGCTGAACCCCGGTTGACTGGGGGACACCCCTCTGGAATGTAAGCTTCGGAAGACCTTCCGCACTTTATTTCGATTGTAAGCCATTTTCCAGAAAACCTAGAGTGCCAGTGGTGTGCCCTTAAGGGGCCCACATGGGTTCCTGGTATCTGAGTAAGTCGTTTCATATTCCTGTGTAAAGCGTTCACGTTTCCTCTGCGAACTGTTGATTGCAATGTGAACCGTACACGACTCCGATGTGAATCGTATACGAATTCCATGCGCATCTTACCAGCATCCCATGTGAATCGCATACGAAACCAATGTGGGTCGTCTACGATTCCCATGTGTATCGTAGACGATTCTTCGGTGACGCGTTAAAGAATGCTCCGTGAATCGTAAACGAACATTACGTGAATCGTATACGGTTCCGATGTGAGTCGTATACATTTCCACGTGTCTTGTATACGATTCCTGTGTGGATCACATACGTTTCTTTCACGCACAGTACACGATTCAGATGTGAAGCGTATATGATTCTGGCATGGGTCGTATACGACTGGTATGTCAATCATTCGCGACCCGTATGTGAATCGTATTCGAATCGTACGTGAATCGTACACGGCACCGGTGTGAATCGCATGCGGCACCGATGTGAATCGCATGCGGCACCGGTGTGAATCGTATACGACCCCTCTGTGAGTCGCAAACCATTCTTATGGCAGTCCTCTGCGATTACCAGGTGAATCGTACACGAAACTTGTGGGAATCGCTTCAAAATTTCAATGTCAACAGGAAACACATCCTATGTGACATGTGCATGCGTGCTGTGTGAATCGTATGAACCCTATACGATGCTGAGGTGCAGCGTTTGCGATTCCAATGTGATTCGCCTACATATCAATGTGAATTGTACACAGGTGCTATGTGTATGGTAACTTGTTCTTGTGTGAATGCATGCGATTCCCATGTGAATCGTGCACGAACATTCTGTGAATCGAGTTGTATACGGTTCTTATTTGGGCCGTTTACGATTCCAATGTGAATCGCGTACGATTTTCACGCGATTTGTATGCACCTCCTAAGTGAAACGTACGCGTTTTCCATGCGAATCGTATACGATTCTTATTTGAAATGCATTCGATTTTTAGGTGGCTCATCTACGACCCGCATGTGAATCGCATGTGGCTCCTATGTGAATCGTATAGGATTTCTATAACAACCGTAGATAACCCTAAAGGACTCCGAGGAATCCCACATACCCCCATGGAATCCGAAGGAGACCGACGCAATTCTAAAGAACCCGCAGGCTTCTTTAAACAAAAACCCGTAATGAAAGCGCAAGACAGGAATCTTGAGAAAATCCTCGGGAACCTTGTGGAATCCTGAAACGAATTCAAAAGAATCCTGGAAGAGTCCTACACAGTCCAAAGAAACCTTCATACAACCTTAGAAGCTCTCAGAAACTTTGAAAGAATCCGTGGGCCCGCTGAGGTCTCCGGAGCCCGAAAGCGGCGATAAACCTCCCGGACCCGTTTCCCTCAGGACCCTTCTCGTTCATGAGCCATAAAGAAGCGGACAGATAGAGCGAACGGGCTTTGACGGCCACTGCGAATTTCGGCCACAACAGGGTCTCCGGAATCTGACCCAAGGAACGGTTTGGGAATTGCAGCCTTTTCCGAGCCAAAGGTGCTCCTCCGCCTTTTCCTCCGCGTCTTTCTCATCCTCCCCCTCCTTGTCCTCCCCTTCCTTCTCCTCCTCCTCCTCGTCCTCCTCCCCCTGCCCCCCAGGCACGCCGTCATGCCTGGGGCCGTCGGTAAGTCCCGCGACGACGAGGACGAGGAAGGAGGATATGGACGAGGAATGAGGGAGGAGGACAGAGTGCGGTGGTGTCTGCTATTTAGGATTTTGAGTTTGGTGTTTGGTGTTTGGGGTTTGGTGTTTAGGGTTTGGTGTTTGGTGTTTGGTGTTTGGGGTTTTGTGTTTGGGGTTTAATGTTTGGTGTTTGGTGGTTGGGGTTTGGTGTTTGGTGTTAGGGGTGTGGGGTTCGGGGTTTGGTGTCTGATGTTTGATGTTTGGGGTTTGATGCTTTATGCTTGGTGTGTGGTGTTAGGTGTGTGGTGTTTGGGGTTTTGGGTTTGGGGTTCGGTGCTTGGGGTTTGGTGTGTGGTGTTTGGTGTTTGGTGTTTGGGGCTTGATATTTGGTGTTTTTGGTTTGGTGTTTGGTGTTTTGGGCTTGATGTTTGGTGTTTTGGGTTTGGTATTTGGTGTTTGGGGATTTGTGTTTGGTTTCTTGGATTAGCGGTTTCGTGTTTGGGGTTTGGGGTTTTGGGCTCGGTGTCTGGGTCTGGGGTTTGTTGTTTGGATCTTGTGGTTTGGTGGCGTGTTTGGTGTTGTGTGTGTGCGCGTGTGTCCGTATCCCCCGTTTTGACTCAAACCGCTCTGGTTCGAGGGGCGCTGCAGCGGCTGTCGCCGCTGGGCCGGTGGGCGCCTGGCCGCCGGCTTGGGGCGGGGCTGTGAAGAAGTTCCCTCCCGTCTCGGCCTCCCCTCCCCGTGCCTATGGAGTCCCGCTCTGCGTTGCGCCGCCGCCAGCGGCGCGGGACTGCCAGCGGGGCCGCTGCCGCGGCTGCCGGCGCCGCGCTGGCTGGCCTCGCGGCTGGCCGCCGAGGCGCTGCCGTCGGCTGCTCGCGTGCGGCGCGGTTGCGGACGCGGCGGCCCGAACCGCCGCTGCGCCGCCCTGTTGCCTGGCGACGCTGGCCCTGCGGGCGCCGCGACTGCCGCCGCGGGGCCGCGGGTGCCGCGGCCCGCGCTGCTAGCGCGGCCGGCGGCGCCGCGGCCTCGGCTCGGCGCTCGCCCGCGCCGCTTCGGCGGCCGCCGACGCAGCTGGCGCCGTGGCCGCAGCGGCCCTCCTTGGGGCAGCCTCTCCTGCCGTGGCCGCTGTGCCCTTCTCGGCGGCCCTGGCCGCCGCGTCCTGCGTGGTCGCGGATGCTGCCGCCGCCACTGTTGCTGCTGGAGCGGCCGGGTTGGTGGTTGCTGGGATTCTGGAGCGGCTCGTGCTGCCGCTGCTCACCCATCGATGGTGGCAGGGCCGACGGGTGCGGACCTCGCCCAGGGCGGTTTTCTAACGTCGAGACCCCTTAGCGCCGAAAACCCGCCAGCTGCCGGGGGGGCCTCCAGCGCTGCCGACGCGGCGGCCTCGGCTGCGGCCGCTGGGCCGCTGTGCTCCGACGCGGCTGCCGCCTCCGGCTGGCCGCCGCGGCTCTGGCGTGCTCTGCCGGACTCGCCGCGCTGGCGGTCGGTGCCGCTGCCGGCGCGGCTTGGCCGCGGGCGGCGGCGGCGTGCAGCGGGCTGGGCGCCGCGGCTGCTGCCCGCCCGGGCGCTGCTGCTGCTGGTGCCTGCCCCGCCTCGGCCGCCGCCGCCGCCGCCGCGGCCGCCTCGGCTGGGCGTGAAGCTGGATCCCGCCATCATCTGCTACAGCACCCCGATCGGCGCGCGCGAGAATGGGGCAGTGGCAGCCGGCCTTGTCAGTGGAGGTGCGGTCAAGGAGGGTGTGGGGGTGAAGTGGGGGCGTCGACGACGAGGTGGGGGTGGTCGTGGAGGTGGGCGTCGGAAAGGTCGACGAGGAGGTGGAGGAGGTCGCGGGGGCTGGATCTGATCGCGTGCGATGAGGATGGCGAGGAGGGCGACGAGGAGGTGGCCATGGGGTAGGAGGGTGCGCTGAGATGAAGGAGGCCGTCGACGTGGTCGCGGAAGTCGAGTCCGCGGGCTTCGCTGTCGGGTCACGCGACTACGGCCGCGCAGTGCTGACGTCCAGCGATGCCGCGGAGGGTGGCGGCGGCGCACGGTGGGCGCGTGCCTTCCACCAGTCCTCCGCCGATCGCGACCCGCGCGCCCGCTGCGGAGGCGCCGTCTTGGGGCGGACGTCGGCTGATGGCCGAGGAGGCCTGGGCTGACTCCTGGTTGACTCGCGAACGCTGGGGTCGCTTCACCAGGGACTCTACAATCCTGTGTGGGGGGGCGAGCTCGCCCAGACATGGTGTGTCGACAGGTCGTGATCGACATTCTGTGCCCCCTGCCAATGCCCGTGCGGCAGCCGGCTGGCGCCCGCGCCCAGCCGGCCTCGGCAGGCCGGACTTGCCAGCCCAAGGCAGCCCAGGGCCGTGATTTGGTCAGACAGCTGGCTGGCTTGGAGGGCGCCTCCAAAGAAAGGCTCGTGGCCCGTATGGAGTGGCCAGGGGGCCAGAGCGAGATTGCCTGGAGAGCTGACTAGTTCGGTGGCGTGGCACTGGGCCCATGGTGTCGTGGCGTGAGCTTCCTGCGCGTGTTCCTCGCGGCGTGCGAATGGGGCGCCGCGGCGTGGTTTCCTGAGTCGGGCGGTCACGAGTGGACAAGCGCCGATCTGTAGCTATTTTGGCTTATCTCACGCCGATCGGTCGCTTTGTCGCGCGCCTGTGAGTCGCTTGCTGTGCCCCGTTACTCGCCGACTAGTCTCTCTGGGCGCGCCCCGCTCGGTCGCTCTCGGCTCTGCCGCGTTTCACTCGCCCTGGCTTCCGCCGCTCCTGCCCGAGGCCCCGCGGCGTTTTGTTCTCTGTCCGGGGTGGCGTGGCGTTTCTGCCGCCCTCCAGCGGCGCTTCCGCCCGTGGTGGCTCGTCGGTCTCCACCGCGGGCGTGGAGCCGTCTCGCAGCCCGCGCCGACCTGCCCGCCCTTGCACATGGGTTCAGGTGTGCCTCTAGGGGGCCAGGGGCGATTCTCTGACGTTGAGGCCCCTTAACGCTAGAAATTCGCCGCGGGGATGCCCCTGGGCGTAGTTGGTCGACTTGGTGGCGTTTTGGTTTATTTGGTGGCAATCCAGACGTCGGTGCGTACAGTGCACCGCGCCTCACTGGTGTGTTTCGAACGTTGTATTTTTTTGTCGTTTTTTGGCCTTTCGCCATTCCTGACCTGTTTCTGTCGGAGGTGGCCTTGCGTTCCCGCCACTACCCAGCGGCGCCTCCGTCCGCGGTGGTTCTTCGGTCTCCCCTCCTCCTCTTGGGTCGCGGGGTTCGCTCGTTCGTCGCCGTCGTCGGTCGTGGGCTCTGCCGCGTCGTGGGGTCTCCCGCCGTCGTCTCTCGGGGCTTCCCTCCTGCCTCTGCCCCTGCTGGCTCTCCCCCCCTTCTCCCCTTCCTTCCAGGTCGTCCCCGCCGCGGAGGGTGAACTTTTTCTGTGTGCGCGCCTTGCGGTCATTGCCGTCGTGGTGCGCCTTTTTTGCTCACTTATTTCGTCTTCCTCCTCCTCTTTTCTTCTCTCTGGGCGTCGGCCCCTCTCTGGAGCAGCACGGCCCTTTTGGGCTATGCGTGCCACTGTGGGGCCACCCTGGCGGGGGTCTCTGGGGTTAGGTCTCACCTTTGTGCCCCACCACATCCCCGCCCATCTGCCGCCTCCCGTCTGTACGTGCGGGATGCTGAGTCATTTTGTCTTGCCCGGGCGGCGGGGGCTGCGGGGCGACCCGTGCGGGACACCGGCGCTTATTCTCGCCAAAGCCACCGCCGCCCCGCTTTGCTCCTGCAGTTTCCGTGGCGCCTGGAGCTCTCTCTCTTGCCGCCCTCGTCTTCAGGGCCTCCCAGGCTGCTCGCGCTTGGTCGGGGTTCCTGGCTCCGTGTGGTCGGGCCTCCTGGGATCCATCAAAATCTCGACGGCGTGAAATTAGGTTGGTTTCGCCCGGCATGTGCGTCCTTGCGTATGTTGCGCGCTCTGTCACCACCAGTTCTTGCTGTCACAGAGCCCGTTTTCAACGACGTTTGTTTTATGTTCGGGCGCCGCTGGGTGTTTCTGTCGTGCCATGTAGGTATAATTCGCACTCCATCCTTCCTTCCTAATGAATCATGCGTCGCTGGTTCGTAGGTTACCGCCCTACCCATCAGTGACGCCCGCGTTGGCCTCCCCCCTCTCCGACCTATCCGCCCCCCGCCCCCCGTATCGCCACCCGCCTTCCCTCCTGCCCCGCGCCTCCCCGCTTCTCCGTGCACCTCTCCGTTCTCCCTGCGCAGTCCCCCTCCCTCTACTCGCTCTCCTCTCCCCCCCCCCGCCTCCCTCCTCCCTCTCCTACTCGCTTCATCTTTATTGCCTGCTGCTTCCTTCTTCCCTCCTCTCTCCTCCTGCCTCTTCGCGCTTCTTCCTTCCTTCCGCCCCCCCCGTTTGATGACCGCCCTCCCTGGATAGGCAGAAGCGGTGTCGGCAAGTCGGCCCTCTGCCTGCGGTACATCCAGGACCGCGGTCTCTTATCGACGCGTATTGAAGGAGAGACAAGAGCGGAGAGTCGGGGAACGACGGGGCGGGGGGAGGAGGAGGAGGACGAGGAGGAGGTGGAGGAGGAGGAGGAGGTGGAGGAGGGGGAGGAAGAGAAGGAGGAGGAGGAGGAGGAGGAGGAG
>CAUYUJ010006947.1:478593-525173 GCA_963575745.1 Prorocentrum cordatum | reverse complement strand
CCCACCCCGCGACCCACCCGCTACCCACCCGCGACCCACCCCGCGACCCACCCCGAGACCCCCCCGGCGACCCACCCGCGACCTACCGGCGACCCACCCGCGACGTACCCGCGACCCATCCCGCGACCCACCCGCGACCCACCCGCGACCCACCCGCGACCCACCGCGACGTACCCGCGATCCACCCGCGACCCACCCCGAGACCACCCGAAATTTCCGGCGCCTCTGGCGGGCTTCTGTTGCATTCGTTCCAGGTGGAGAACCTGCGACCCACCCGCGACCCAAACCGCGTTCAGTGTACAAATCAGAATTTTCGGCGCCTGCGGCGGGCTGTTTTTGAATTCCTCCCAGGTGGAGGTGGAGAGCCCGCGGCCCACCCGCGGCCCAAACTACGTTCACTGAACAAGCCAAAAATTCGACGCCTGCGGCGGGCTGTTTTTGCATGCGCTGAACTTGTCAGAGCACGCACTTCGGCGCCTGCGGCGGGCTTGCTCGCATTGGTGTGGGAAAGCGCCCTCGTGCCATTCCCCCGATCCGGCCCACGTTGACTCTACAACAGCACATCGGCACCTGCGGCGGGGCTGTCTGAATTCGTTCATTGATAATCCAGCTGCCTGCTGCAATTCGGCATCCCTGCCCAAAGCCTGGGTTTAGGGGAAGCTGCCTCAAGGCGCCCATAATTAAGGGGCCTCGGGGCGCTCAAGGACCCTCCTGAGGGGGGCGTCCACAAACCCTACCACACAGCACACCAGTGCCGCACAAGCGCGGCGGCGGATTTTGCATGCCGTCTGAGCCCCCCAAGACCTCTTCAAGTTCCGCTCATCCAAGCTCTTGAAGGAGGAGAAGGAGGAGGAATAGGAGGAAGAGGAGGAGGAGGTGGAGGATGAGGAGGCGGACGACGACGACGACGACGACGATGAGGAGGAGGACGAGGACGCGGACGAGGAGGAGGAGGAGGAGGAAGAGGAGGAGGAGGAGCAGGAGGAGGAGGAGGAGGAGGGCGCCATCGACAGGGAAGGTGAGGTCCGCGGGCTCGACGCCCGCGTCGCCCGCGCCCGCTCCCTCACTCTTACCCGCAATTGCGGGGTGCTGCGTAAAAAAAACAACGCAACTCAATGACTCGGGCCTCTAGGCGGGCTCTTCCGGGACGTCCCTCGGAGCTCTCTTTGGGCCTCTTGGATACCCCCCGGGCTGGAATCGTCGAGGGAGTGGGCCCGCTGCCCCGAGCGAGGCCCTCCTCCTCTTCGGCGGGCTCTCGCTGCTGGCCCCCGGCCGCCCTGGCGCGGCGGGGGCCCTGGCGGCGGCCGCGGCGGCCGGCCTCGCCCTGCCGCTGCGCGCCGGGTGCCGCCCGGCGGCGGCGCGCGCGGGCGGCGGGTCGGAGGGGCTGTTGGCGCCCGCCTCGTGAGCGCTTGGGCATCGAGAGGTGGTGATGCTGGTGGTGCTGGTGGTGGTGGCGGTGACGATGGTGGTGCTGCTGATGTGAGGCTGATGCTGGTGGCGGTGGTGGTAATGGTGATGGTGGCGATGCTGGCGATCCTGGTGATGGTGCTGATGGTGACGCTGGTGCTGCCGATGATGCTCATGGTGATGCTGATTCTGCTGATGCTGATTCTGGTGATGCTGGTGCTGATGATGCTGATGGTGATGCTGGTGATGGTGCTGCTGATACTGCTGATGATGATGTTGATGACGATGCTGCTGATGATGCTGATGATGCTGGTCATGTTGATGGTGATGCTGATGATGTTGACGGCAATGCTGGTGATGCTGATGTTGAGGATGATAGGTCTACTCGGTCTACGCAGTCGCTTCAGCGCGCCGCTCTGGTAGCGCACCCATTAGATGCCATGTTCGAGCCGATGCACCTGCGCCCGTCTTCTTGGGCTTGTGTGCGCTCGAGTTTGAACCCAAGCTCGGCCACCCTCTCTAACCACGATGTGCCACGACGCCGCCCTGCTACCTTGCTGGGTCCCCGAGCCTCCTCGCTCTTCTTCCTCCTCCCGGCTCCCTCCTCCTCGATCCTCCTCCTCCTCTTGATCCTCCTCCTCCTCCTCCTCCTCCGCCTCCGCCTCCTCCTGCTGCTCAGATGATGGCGAACCCACCCACTTCGAAGACGTCCAAGAACCACCTGAAACCCGTCTGGTCTCAAGGGGCCCTTCGCCTCCCCGCCCGCCCGCCCGCCCGCCGTCGCGGTCGCCGTCGTCGCTGTCGTCGTCGTCGGCGGCGGCGGCGTCGTCGTCGGCATCGGCACCGTCGCTGTCGTCGTCGTCGTCGGCGGCGGCGGCGTCGTCGGCATCGGCACCGTCGTCGGCGTCGTCGGCGTCGGCCTCGGCGTCGGCGTCGGCGTCGGCGTCGCCGGATGGGCCCCACCTCTGCGAGGCGATCCGCGGAGCGAAGAACTGAGTCAGGACTCTCACGCTCAGACTTTCAACAGCAGCGCCACCTGTCCCCTCGGCATTGAGCATCTTCAAAAGCGGCCGCCAACGACTGCCAACAGTCGGACTGCCAGATCCGAGCCGCCTCGGCTTGCGTCTCGCCCGGACGAGGCTGTCTTCGAACCGCGTTGTACTCACCTCCTCCCCCTCGCACTCTCTCTCTCTCTCTCACTCCGCTCCTCCACCTAACGGCCGCTCTTGAAACAAAGAAGAAAGGGAAAGAGAGAGAGAGAGAGAGCGAGACAAAGAGAGAGAGAGAGAGAGCAAAGAGAGAGGAAAGAGAACACAGGGAATGGGAACGGGAGCGGGAACGGGGAGGAAGGTCACATCTGAACTGGCCTTTCGCTCCGGCCGAGTTGTCAGTAAGGTGCTCTGGTGGCCTTCCGTGGATCGCTCCTCTTGGCCAGCCGTGCTGGTGGTGATGCTGATGCTGATGATGCTGATGATGATTATGGTGGTCATGGTGACGATGATGGTGATGATGATGATGATGGTGATGATGTTGATGCTGATGGTGATGCTGATGGTGATGATTGTGATTATGATGATGCTGGTGCTGATGCTGGTGACGATGATGATGGTGATGCTGGTAATGATGATAGTGATGATGATATTGATGATGCTGATGATGATGCTGAGGGTGATGCTGATGGTGGTGATGACGTTGATGATGATGATGATGATTATGATGATGATGATGATGATGCTGGTGATGATGATGATGTTGATGCTGATGCTGATGCTGATGGTGGTGATGATGATGCTGATGGTGATGATGCTGATGTTGATGTTGATGCTGATGCTGGTGATGATGATGATGCTGATGAGGAGAATGGCGATGCTGATGCTGATGCGGTCGGTCATGCTGAGGGTGATGATGCCGGTAATGGTGGTGACGAAGATGCTTATGACGATGCAGATGATGTTGACGAGGATGCTGGTGATGCTGATGATGCTGGTGATGCTGATGGTGCTGACGGTGATGATGATGATGATAATGATGATGATAATGATGATGATGATGATGATGATGATGATAATGTTAATGCTGATGATGATGATGATGAGATTGTGCTGATGCTGATGGTGATGATGCTGATGGCGATGACGATGCTGATAGTGATGATGGTAGTGCTGATGATGGTAATGATGATGGGGATGCTGATGATGATGCTGGTGATGAAGCTGATGCTGATGATGGTGATGATGGTGATGATGATGCTGGTAATAACAATGCTGATGGTGATGATTTTGATGATGATCATGATGATGCTGATGATGATGCTGGTGATGGTGATGATGGCGATGCTGGTGACCCTGATGATGCTGATGAAGATGGTAATGGTGATGATGGTGATGTTGATGATGATGCTGATAATCCTGATGAGGATGTTTATGCTGGTGCTGCCGGTGGTGATGATGCTGATGCTGATGCTGGTGGTCATGGTGACGATGATGTTGTCGATAATAATGATGATGATGATGATGGTGATGATGCTGATGGCGATGACGATGCTGATAGTGATGATGGTAGTGCTGATGATGGTAATGATGATGGGGATGCTGATGATGATGCTGGTGATGAAGCTGATGCTGATGATGGTGATGATGGTGATGATGATGCTGGTAATAACAATGCTGATGGTGATGATTTTGATGATGATCATGATGATGCTGATGATGATGCTGGTGATGGTGATGATGGCGATGCTGGTGACCCTGATGATGCTGATGAAGATGGTAATGGTGATGATGGTGATGTTGATGATGATGCTGATAATCCTGATGAGGATGTTTATGCTGGTGCTGCCGGTGGTGATGATGCTGATGCTGATGCTGGTGGTCATGGTGACGATGATGCTGTCGATAATAATGATGATGATGATGATGATGATGATGATGATGATGATGATGATGATGATGATGATGATGATGACGATGATGATGATGCTGATGCTGATGCTGATGGTGATGCTGATGCTGATGCTGATGCTGATGCTGATGCTGATGCTGATGACGATGCTGATGACGCTTACGATGATAATGGTCACGTTGATGGTGATGTCTGTGCTGTTGGTGATGTGTATGCTGATGACGATGGTGATGGTGATGATTGTGACGGTGACGATGATTATAATGATGATAATGATGCTGATGGTGAGCCGTTCGAGACATCAGCATACCAGAGGGCCATCGCCAACCACCTGGCCGAAAAGAGGAACGACCTGATCAACAGCCAGGACGCATCACCGCTTGCAGGCTCAAGGGCCCAGCCCACTCGACCAGGCCCAGCCCACCAGGACCGACCCCTCCGACTACGCACGGGCCCCACTCGACAGCGCCGCACCTGGCACCTGCCACAACAGCCCCACTCCACAGCACCGCACCCGGCACCTGCCACAACCGGCGCCGCACTCCATCGGGGGACGGACCACAATTTTGGGCTGTGGGGTGCGAGACAGCTTGTGGGCACCTTGCTCAGGGATGGGAGGTTTCGCGAATCACACCGTGCCAGTAGCTGTGGCTGCCATGGTCCACGCCTCCCGCTGTCCCCTCGCTGTGCCTGGTTTGGGGGTGCTCGAGACCACTGCCCTGGCATGGAGAGAGCACGCGACGCCACTGGCTCGATCTGCGAGAATCACGACCAACAAAAAAAACGAGACAAGAGCCCCCCACCACCAGGGCTCCCAGCCCTTAGTGGGCCCTGGAAGCGACAGGGCCGTTTTTTTTTCGGTTCCGTTTTGCCGTTTTTTTGCCGGTTCCGACGCCGTTTTTTTACCCGTTCCGTCGCCGTTCTTTTACGGGCTCACGCTCCGGTTCCAATGCTGTAGCCGTTTTTGTTGCCGTTTCCAGTCGCCGTTTTCTTGCCGTTACCATTTGCAAGGGACACTTTTTCGGAAACGGTGAAAAAAACGGCCCTGCCGTTTCCGGGGCCCACAAATGGAGGATGACGATTAATAAATGACCAGGGTCGTGTTCACGCGGCGGCGCCCGGGATGACGATTAGAGAAAACCGGCCGCGGGCTGGAAAACTATTTCTTTATCGTTCTCTTCCAGACGGAAAATGGTTCAGAAATAGCAGGAAACTATTTGTTTAATCGTTCTCTCCCCTTTTTTTTATAAATCGTCGTCCCGCATTAAGTCCCAGCCATACGTAGCAGCTACCACGTGCTGCCAGAAGCCGACGTCTTCCTCCGGGGGATGCTCCTCCCGAGGGGCTCGAGACCGGGCCGCGAGCACCTCCGCGGTACGGCAGGCGCGTGCACGCCTCCCCGACATCGCCACCGGAAGGCATCGTTCCGCTGCGCCCGCTTGCAGCATCCCGCATCATCATCACTAGGGGGAGAAAAAGTGGCATACAGTCGGGGCGTTGACCTAAGGAACCCTAAATAAGGAACGGGGCCCTCTTCTCCCATACGTTGAGCTTCGATTTCCCATGGGAAACCTCAGGAAAACTGAGGGCAAACTGCAGAACAATCAAGGAACGCCGAGCCCCTCTCCAACGAAAAGGGTTCCTTCTTCAGGGCCCCGACTGTAAACATAAAAACTCGGAGGTCCGCGCGGATGTCTCGGAGCGGCGCTGGACCCCCCAGGGGCGGCGCCCGAGGCGCCGCATGGGGGCCCCAGCGCCGATCCGAGAAATCCGCGCGGACCTCCGAGTTTGTTCCCCTCATCACCGAGAGCAGCAAAATCAACAGCCAGGATGCCATCCACACGGCACCAGGTACCCCGTCGTTCGCTCCGACATCCAAGTGGTCACGGGCACCAGCGCAGCGGAGTACTGCCACGGTTGTGCCAATGTAGACTACGCCAAGAAGAAGCGCGACGCTACAACCACAGGCAGCGATAGCCGCGCAGGCCTGCTGTAAACCCAGCCAGGCGAGAACGAGGGCACGGCCGACAAAGCGGAAGGCCCACGCCTGGCCTGGCTTGCACTGGCCCGCCCAGCTCGGCCTATATCCGCCCACTCTCCTGCGAGAAGTCGGGCACCCCCCCAGATCTCTCACAGGAATGGCAGACGAGGCGCACGCCACCCTCATGCCAGGACGGGACCTGCCCAACGGAGGCCCATCGGCGCGTCACTCTTATCTTGAAGTTCACAACTTTTGCCCCAACGGCGGCAGACGATCGAGCCCTCCTACGACGAAGATGGACACTGCCAGCTGCTCCTTCCCATCTCCGACCTCGGCATTGTTCATGTATCACACCGCCACACTCATTGTCCTTGCAGCAGCAGGAGCAGCAGTAGCAGCAGCAGCAGCAGCAGCAGCAGCAGCAGCAGCAGCAGCAGCAGCTGGGCATCCATTGCAGCGTCCAACCGGCGACGGTAGCAGTTGCCACCTCCCTCACCAGCACACGCGACGGCACTCACGTCATGATCTGCACCACGGCGGGGACTTCATCGGCACGCTATGCTACGCAGTGGGTCTTTTGCCGACCTTCCTTCCCTCCTGGCTCCTCCTCCTCCTCCTCCTCCTCCTCCTCCTCTTCCTCCTCCTCCTCCTCCTCTTCCTCCTCCTCCTCCTTCTCCTCCTCCTCCTCCTCCGCCTCCTCCGCCTCCTCCGCTCCTCCGCCTCCTCCTCCTCCTCCTCCTCCTCCTCCTTCTCCTCCTCCTCCTCCTCCCCTCGCTCTTTTCTCCTCCTCCTCCTCCTCCTTCTCCTCCTCCTCCCTCCTCCCCCTCCTCCTCCTCCTCCTCCTCCTCCTCCTCCTCCTCCTCGCCTCCCTCCTCCTCCTCCTCCCTACTCCCCCTCCTCCTCCTCCTCCTCCTCCTCTCCTCCTCCTCCTCCTCCTCTCCTCTTCCTGCTTTTTCTCGCCTCCTCCTCCTCCTCACTCCCTCTCCTCCTCCTCCTCCTCCCTCCCTCCTCCTCCTCCTTCCTCCCTCCTCCTCCCTTCCTCCTCCCTCCTCCTCCCTCCTCCTCCCTCCTCCTCCTCCTGTTCCCTCCTCCTCCTCCTCATCCTCCTCCTCCTCCTCCTCCTCTTCCTTCCTCCTCCTCCTTCCCCGCTCCTTCCTCCTCCTCCGCCTCCTTCCTCCTCCTCCTCCTCCTCCTCCTCCTCCTCCTCCTTCCTCCTCCCTTTCCCCTCCGCCCTCTCCCTCCTCCTCCGCCCCTCCTCCTCCTCCTCCTCCTCCTCCTCCTCCCCTCCTCCGCCTCCTCCTCCTCCTCCTCCTCCTCCTCCTCCTCCTCCTCCTCCTCCTCCTTCTCCTTCTCCTCCTCCTCCTCACGGAGGAGCCACCACCATCGGACAGCACAAACCTCCTTTTTTTCTTCTGCGAGCCTGGGGGGAAGTGAGAAGGATAATGCCTCGGAATTCCCCAGGCCTTCTGCGAAGTGTTCGGAGTCTTCCCCGACGAAGCAGAACATTGCCCAGCAGAAGGCCGGGGGCTTCTGAGAAGTCCCGCCGCCTTCTGAGAAGACCTTCTCGTTCTCACTTTCCCCCCCCAGGCGCGCCGCCGAATACAGTCGGGGCGCTGAAGAAGGAACCCTTTTCGTGGGGGAGGGGCTCGGTGTCCCTTCATTGTTCCACACCTCGCCCAGGGTTTTCCTGAAGCTTTCGAGGGGAAGTCGAAGGTTCAGTTATGAAAAATGGGGCCTCGTTCCTTATTTAGGGTTCCTCGGGTCAACGCCCCGACCGTATGGGTCACAGTCGGTCCCCCGAGCCCTCCCGGGGTCCACCCGACGCGGTTCTGCACCCCATGGATCGGGCTTCGGGGCTCCCCCAGGGCCCGCACACGGCCCCTGCAGAGGCCGACAGCGAGGGAAAGAAAACACGCCCCGAGGCTCGCCGCTCGAGCCTCGAGAGGTCGAGCCTCGAGGCTCCCCCTCGCCCGCCGCCGAAGCTGCACCGGCGGTGGGGAGCCCGGGTGCGGCAACGAGGGGGGTGACGATCAGGGGGGGTTGGGTATATCGTGGCGTGGGCCACGCTATTTCCCCAGAGCTCATGGCGCCTCGTCTTCACTTCATTACGTCCCTGGCCCCCCCGCTGGGCCGCGCACATGACGCCGGTCATGATTTGCAGCCCCCCCCCCCTCTTGGACACCCCCCTCTTGGTCGCCCCAGGGGATTGGAGAGGCCTGACGGCCGGTGCCGCCGACCCTGATCGAAGGGGCTGAGGGGGAGGAGGAGGAGGAGGAGGAGGAGGAGAAGGAGGAGGAGGAGGGAGGAGGAGAGGAGGGGAGGAGGAGGAAGAGAGGAGGAGGAGGAGGAGGAGGGAGGAGATCAGGATGAGGAGGAGGAGGAGATCGTAGGAAGAGGAGGAGGAGTTGTGAGGAGGGGAGGAGAGAAGGCGGAGGAGGAGGAGGGAGGAGAGGAAGGAGGGAGGAGGAGAGCGATGGCAAGGGACTAGATCAGGAGGAGGAAGAGGGAAGGGGGAGGAGGAAAAAAGGGAGGAGGAAAAAAAAAAGGAGGGAGGGAGGAGCCGAAGGGAGGAGCACCCTCATTGGACGCTCTTCCCCCCTCTTTGGCCGCTCCCGGTGGGGGCCCGGGGGGTGGCCCCCGCTGTTCGTTGCCCCCTGTCGCCCGAAGGGGCGGGGCGAGGGCCCCCCCCTCGCTGCCATAAAACGGCGGGGGGCCGCGGGCCCCTCGCGGGGGTCTCACCCCGTCCGTCCGTTGGCCCTCCTCCGTCCCTACTCCTACTCCTACTCCTCTCCTCCTCACTCCTCCTCCTCCTCACTCCTCCTCCTCCTCCCATCCTCCTCTTTCCTCCTTCTCCTCCTCCTCCTCCTCCTCCTCCTCCTCCGCACGTCCTCCCCTCCTCGCGCCTCCCTCATCCTCAGCCCTCTTTCCTCCTCCGTCCGCCTCCCCTCCTCTTCCTGCTTTTTTTTTTCTTCTTTCCTTTCCCCCCCTCTTCCCTTTTTTTTTTTTTTCCCCCCCCCCTTTTCCCCTTCCCTCCTCCTCCTAATCCCTCCTCCTCCTCCTCCTACCCCTCCTCCTCTTTTGCCTTCGTCCTCCGTCTTTTGCCTCCCCTCCTAACCACAGGACCCCCCAAGGGGGTCTTGCGGTTAGGCAAGGGCTCCCACGAGGGCGCGAAGTGAGTCGCGCTTCGCGCTCCGTGGGCCTCCTTCCTCCTCCCCCTCCTCCTCGTCCTCCTCTTCTGCCCTGTGGGGGCGGCGCGAGAGCGCGAGGTTGGTCGCGCTCTCGCGCAGCGCGGGCGCGATGTTGGGAGCCCTTGTGAGAGGTCGGGCACGCCTCTCCACAGGAGGAGTATCCGAGAACAGCCGAAAGGAGAGTGGTGACGATTACGCAAAGAGATGCTACCTTTTGGGGCTTTTGCGGCTCCAGGCCGCCCTTGGGGAGTTGAGTGTAGTTGTTGTCGCCAGGCGCATGATGCTACCTGCATGCTGCTCACGTGCCAGGGCGCCGGACCCCCCTCGGGGGTCTCCTGTGGTTAGATCGGGGGTGGACAGACCTCCTACCCTGACACGTCGATTAGCGAATTGGCCGTTTTCGGTTCGCGAGGGGGCGTCGCGGCCGTCATTTTTGCGGGTCCAGGTCCGTCGGTTTCGGTCCTAGGCCGTTTTCGTTAAAGGGTCTCCTGTGGTTGGAGGTCGGGCACGCCCCTCCACAGGAGGAGTACAGTCAACCCGCAGAGCAGGGATTCGGCAACCTTCCCAAGGGTACCCTTGCATCCTTGCCTCCTCGGCCCTGCCACTCCTACCCTGACCTCTCCTGTGGTTAGATCGAAGGATTGCAAAAAAACCTAGGTTTTTTTGCAAAGGATTGCAAAACAACGCTTCGCAATCCTGTTTTTTTTTTTTTGCAATCCTGGGTTTTTTTGCAATCCTTCGTTCAAGGGTGGACAGACCTCCTACCCTGACAGGTCGATTAGCGACTTGGCCGTTTTCGGTTCGCGAGGGGGGCACCGCCTCTCCACAGGAGGAGTATCCGAGAACAGCCGAAAGGAGAGTGGTGACGACTACGCAAAGAGATGCTACCTTTTGGGGCTTTTGCGGCTCCAGGCCGCCCTTAGGGAGTTGAGTGCAGTTGTGGTCGCCAGGTGCATGATGCTACCTGCATGCTGCTCACGTGCCAGAGACGATGCACCCCCCCCCCAAAAAAAAAATATCGTGCTCTCGTGATGTTTGTCGTGCTCTTGCGATGTGTGTCTTGTGCTTGGCAGTCTTTGAAGCGTGTCTCCCGAAATCCGCCTGCAGGAGGGCATGCCAGACCTCATCCTGTGGGTGCGAGGAGAGGCCTTGGAGCCACCCCTTCCACGGCGAGCGTGGCCCCCCACCGGCCCGACCAACCTTCACCCACAGCCGGGCTGACGGCGATGTTGCTCAAAGGTGATGGCGGGAACCAAAGCGTAGGAGACAACGAGCCACGAACGAAGCGTAGAACGCGCACATCTCCTACATGCGAACGGATTGGGAGAACGCCAGACAGCGAACTGCAAGGGAGTGCGAGCCACCCCTCTCTCTCGAAGACGCAAATAACGGCATAAGCATAGGCTTTTGGCCCTCCGCGCGGAGTCGTTGGCGCCTCTCCGGCGCCGCCCCTCGCGCGGTCCAGCGCAGATCCAGGAAATCCGCGCGGAGCTCCACCATTGTATGTTTGTGCCGTTGTTGTTCCTCTATTCTCATGATGTGAATTTCGAGCACCGGGGAAACACTCCGAAGCTCGAGGGTTTTCACGTGCCGGGCCCTGGGAGACACTCTTTCGACACTGTTTCGACACGCTCTCGACACTCTTTCGACACTTTTCTGGGTGCTCGAAATTACTTCTGGGATGTGGCCCTTAAGCACGATGGGCGCAACATAACTCTATTCTCGGCGAGCGTGGCCCCGTGCCAAGAAACCAGTTGGATTTTGCCAGGGTGCCCTGGGTTTCTTGGATTTTGGTGGGCTCCCAATCAGATCTTGACGATTTTCGATCGACACATGTGGATCTTCACTGAACGAATCGCGTATTTCAGGGTTGGGTTTCTTGCGGAGGTTTCTTGTGGCCGAGCCCCCACTGTATGGCTCCGACCAGCTTTCGCGCCGCAGCTGGCACTGCTCTCATGCACGAGCTCGCAGTTCCACCTCCGCCTCACATTCTGCGCCGCGCGTGCCGGCAGGTGCCCACATAGACGTGTCTCACGCAGCCCGCCCGCCCCCCCCCCAAGTGCCGTACCCAGCTCGGCACCAGCGCCCGCCTCCGAGCTACACCAGCCACTCAGCGCAGTAGCTTTGACGCAGCTCTCGCGCATGAGCTTGCAGCCCCACATCTGCCTCCTCCTCATCCTCCTCCTCCTCCTGCTCCTCCTGCTCCTCCTCCTCCTCCTCCTCCTCCTCTCCCTTCAACCACCCTCCCCCCTCCACTACCCCTTCCACCCCCCTCACCACACTCTCCCATCTTTGCCTTTCCCTCCTCCACCTCCCCTGCCTCCTCCTCCATCCTGCCCCCAGCCCCGGCCTAATCACCCCCCGCACGCAGGTCCACGTGCCCGAATGCTGCCAGGCGGGCGCTGTCTCGCACAGTCTCGGGGTGTGTGGTTGTGTTGGTTGTCTGGTTGGGGTGCCTGTGCCCCCCAGTGCGCAGCTCTTGACACAACTCTCGGCGGAATCCCATCCCCCACCCCCCCCCCCCCCCCAAAAAAACAGCCTTCCATTCCCACCCCCCCCTTCCCCCCCCCCCCCCCCCCCCGCCCCCTCCCCCCCCCCCCTCCCCCCCCCTCCTCATTTCAGCACACCCTCCTCCCTCACTCCATGCCTCCTCGACCCTCCTCCCATCCCTCCTCCTCCTCCCTTATCTCCTCCTCCTCCTCCCCCTCTCCTCCTCCTCCTCCTCCTCCTCCTCCTCCTCCTCCTCCTCCTCAGTTCAGCACATTCAGTGGCCACATCCGAGCTACCCACACTGACCACAGAGGGATCAGGGTCTGTGTGTGCCAGTACGTTGGGCGGAGGACGGAGACGCAACAACAGCGGCCGCCACCACGGACGGCGCGAACCTCCGTCTCCCCAGGCGGCACCCCTGGATAGGCCCCAGTCCCCCAAGAATCGAAGAAGAAAAAACGCCATACATTTAAACTGTTGGCGCTCTGCGCGGATTTCCTGGATCCGCGCTGGGCCCCCATGGCGGCGCCTCTGGCGCCACCCCTGGCGCGCGCTGCGCGCCAGGGAGGGGGGGTTCGGCGCGGATCCAAACAATCCGCGCAGAGCGCCAAAAGTTTATGCTGATGGCGTTGTTTTCTTTTTTCTGCAGAAGGAGCTCATCGGCTTTCTCGGCGGCCGAGGGCACCTCGGGTGGGGGCCCTCCCCGCGGAGTGCCCATGCGGGGAGTCGAGGAGGATGAGGGGGAGGAAGGAGAAGGGCGGAGGAGGAGGAGGGAGGATGAGGAGGAGGAGTAGGGAGAGAGGATAGGGGGATGACGGAGGACGTAGGAGGAGGAGGAGGACGGAGAATGAGGGCGGAATAGGCGGAGGGCGGAGGAGGAGGAAGGAGGAGGAAGGAGGAGGAAGGAGGAGGAGGGTGGTCCCCCGGGTGGGATTCGGGGCCCTTCCCGCGGAATGCCCTACTGCGTCATCATCCACACTGGCGAGGGCCGCCGCGCCGCGCACACACCGCCTCTGCGCAGCACCGGCCCTCCCCAGCCGTGCCGCCGCGCCGTCGCGACATCTCCGTCTGCAAGGGTCTGGTTCTTTCGTCCCCCCTCCTCTCCCCCCTCCTCCTCCTCCTCTCTCCTCCTCCTCCTCTCCTCCTCCTCCTCTTCCTTCTCCTCTCCTCTCCTCCTCCTCCTCCTCCTCCTCCTCCTCCTCCTCCTCCTCCGCCCCCTACTCCTCCTCCTCCTCCGCCTCCTCCTCCTCCTCCTCCTCCTCCTCCTCCTCCTCCTCCTCCTCCTCCCCCTCCTCCTCCTCCTCATCCTCCTCCTCCTCCTCCTCCTCCTCCTCCTCCTCCTCCCTTCCTCTTCCTCCTCTTCTCCTCCTCCTCCTCCTCCTCCCCCCTTCCTCCTCTCCTCCTCGTCCTCCTCCTCCTCCTCCTCCTCCTCCTCCTCCTCCTCCTCCTCCTCCTCCTCCTTGGCCTCCCCCCCCTCCCCTCCTCCCTCCTCCTCCTCCTCCTCCTCCCCTCCTCCTTCCTACTCCTCCTCCTCCTCCTCCTCCTCCTCCTCCCCCTCGCTCCTCCTCCTCCTCTTCCTCCTCCTGCTTCTCCTCCTCCTCCTCCCCTCCTCCGCCTCCTCCTCCTCCCTCCTACTCCTCCTCCTCCTGCTTCTCCTCCTCGCTCCTCCTCCTCCCCCTCCCCCTCCTCCTACTCCTCCTCACTCCGCCCTCCTCCTCCTCCTCCTCCTCCTCCTCCTTCGCCTCCTCCTCCTACTCCTCCGCCTCCTCCTCTTTCCGCAGCCATTTTGGCTCAAGTCCGTCCCTCCTTGGGATCTCGGACTTGGCCGAAATGGTCTGCATAGCCATCTCCCTCGAGGCCCCCTGGCCTAGTGCCGCGCCGCCTGCGGAGGCCCGCGCTTGCATATGTTTCCTCGATGCTTCGCTATGTTTTGCCTGAACCTCCTGGCACTGGTCTTCATGCCGCATACTCGGTCGCTGGCCGCTGCTCACGCCTGCCTCTGTCGTCACCTTCAGCGGCACGGGCAGTGCACCCACAAGCGTCATGCTCTACAACTTCATCTTCTATTGCCCGATGCACCTGTTCAGGATCACAGAGATGCCGCTTCTGATCCTCGCCATGCCCTCGCTGCACACGCGCCTCATCCGCTTCTCGTTCCTCTATGTTCTCTGGGGGTGTGCTCGGGCGGAGTTGGGGGAGAGCTTCCGAAAGTGGCACGCTTCATATCTCAACTTCGCGAGGAAGCCGCTGGTGGAGCTGTGGGACCACTGCCACCGCTCGCCGCTGCAGCTCCGCTACGACATGGAGCCGGTCCGCTCCCCCAACCTGGGGCTGCACGTGATCTCCTTCCTTTGCCTCGGGTACCACGCCGAGCGGATGCTGGTGCTGGCCCGCTCCCCTTACATGTTCATTGCATACAAGGCGCAGGACCTACTCCCGACGTGTTTCCTGGTGCTGCCCATGATCGTGACCACCTGCACGTACATCAACGCGCCCGTGTTGCTGCTGGGGCCCACCCAATTCACTCATCCGCTGCTGGTGATGCGCATGCCGCTGGCGCTGCTCAAGCAATCCTTCGTGAATCGGGCGTTTCGGCTGGTCCTCGCGAGCGCCGTCATTGCGACGCTGGGGATGTTCATGCTGCTTGCGGTCAACCGTCTCCTGAACCCGTCGCTGGTGATGCTCATGCCGCTGGAGATTAAATTGCAATCCTTCGTCATCCGTGTAACCCTGCTGGTTCTCATGGTGTCTCTCTGCATGCTGAACAACCTACCGTTGCTGACTGTGTTCCTCTGTCCGCTCTGCCGCCGATGCGGGAGGCGCTCCGACCAACCCTGAAGGTGTTCAAGATCGTCCTGCTGCCGCTTCACACGACGCTCCACCGCAACCTGATGGTGCTCAAGTCCGATCCGCTGCCGCTGCAGGTGGCGCCTTCTCTGCATGCCGAACAACTTCATGTTGCTGACTGTTGCCCTCACGTCTGCACTGCTGCCGCTGCAGTTGGCGCTCCTACGAAACCTGATGGTGCCCGAGGTCCCACCGCCGCTACTGGTGGCGCCTCTCTGCATGCTGCTCAACCTTATGTTGCTGACCGTGTTCCTCACGCCTGCTCCACTGCCGCCGTGGGTGGCGCTCCTACGAAATCTGATGGTCGTGAAGCTTGTCCCGCCCAATCTCGTGATGGAGATTGTCACCACCAGCAGTCCGAGGCTTGGAGGCGTCTCCTGGCTGCACGCCTACCGCACGCACCACATCAGCCTTTCGTTCGGCGCCGTGATCGTCTTGACGAAGCCGCGGCGCGCCATCTCGTTCACATGCTCATTACCACGGAGCTGGTCAGCTACAGCACCACATACACGGAGGCAGCGAAGATCCTGAAGCACGTGGCCGCATGGGCGATGATTGATGGCCCTGCGCGCCGTATCTTGTACGACACTTTCATGGAGCAGCTTTCGTATCACTGCGCGACCCACAGTGAGAGCGACTCTGACGCCGCAGAGTGTGGCGAATACATGCATAGCTCAGACGAGGAGGGAGATGAGGTGGCTGACGCCGCCCTTCCCGAACATGATCTTCCTGCAGCTGATTCTGGAGCCGCTGCCGCTGCTCGCCCAGCCCGCGTTCTGCATGCTGCTGCTTGCCACGTCCATCCCGAAGGCGTTCGGCATGAATGGGCTGTTCATGGTGCTCCGTGCCATCACTGCTCGGCCGACGCCGCCCTTCCCGAACCAGATCTTCAGGATGCTGCGTCATTTCTGCATGCTGCTGCTGGCAGCGGGCACGCTTGGGCGGTTTCTGGCGCTATGTACCTTCGCCGCTCTGATCTCCTCCAACTTCCATACTGCTCCTCGTCTCTCGATGGCCTGGCAGACGAATTTGTATGCCCCGCGTCGGAGCGTCAACATGATGTTCGTGCCGTTCCGCCGCGCGGAGTGGCGGATGATGCGCATGACGTTGAGGCCTCCGCCGCCCGTCAATGCAGCCCTGTGCCCCACACCTGGCACGCTCCATCCCGCTCTTCCCTTATTTCCTCTGCGCTTCCTCCCATCCCTGCTTTTTCTTGCATTTTGTCCAGCGCTCCCGAGCTACTCTCCCCGCGCGATCTCATAGCACGTCCGTATGCAGCGGCCAGCGCTGCCACACATTACATCCAGTGGAAGTAGATGCAGCGGCAGCTGGCAGGGAGCGGGATCGGATCGCTTGCCCTCTTCTCGCTTCTTGTCCGCTTGCCCTCGTCTCTTCTCGCTCAGGGTACTCAGACTCCTCCTCTTCCTCCTCCTCCGCCCTCCTCCTCCTCCTCCGCCCTCCTCCTCCTCCTCCTCCGCTACTGCTATCATCTTGCCGCTTAGTTTCCGCCCCGCAGTGGGCGATTCCGGGGGGCGACCCCCCTACGGAATCGCTTGGCGCACTCAGTTTGATCAAACCCCTTTCGTGGGCAAACGCCCCTGAGTGGGGGGAGGATGGCCGCGTCAGGATGACCCACAGACAGGGAGAGAAAGAGAGAGAGAGAGACATAAAGAAATAGAGAGAGAAAGATATATCTATATATATAGAGAGAGAGAAAGTAATACAGAAGGGGGAGGAGGAGGAGGAGGAGGAGGAGGAGGAGGACGAGGAGGAGGAGGAGGAGGAGGAGGAGGAGGAGGAAAAGGACGAGGACGAGGCGAGACGAGGACGAGGACGAGGAAAGAGGACGAGGAGGAGGAGGAGAGGAGGAGGAGGAGAGGGGGGGGAGGAGGAGGAAGAGGATGAGGAGGAGGAGGCGGGAGGATGGAGGAGGAGGAAGAGGAGGAGGAGGAGGAGGAGGAGGAGGGAAGGAGGAGGAGGAAGGAGAGGAGAAGGAGGAGGAGGAGGAGGTGAAGGGGGAGGGAGGGAATGAGCTTCGTCCTTCGTCCGAAGTCCATAGCGACCAGGAACCAGGAGTTAGGAGGAGGAGGCGGCGGCGACGACGACGCCGACGCCGATGACGACGATGACGACGAGGCCGAGGCCGAGCCCCGCCCGGGCGCCCCAGAGGTCCGCCACGCCGCCCACGCGCTGCTCTGCGCTGCGGCCGCCGCTCTGGCGCTCGCACGCGCGGAGCACATGCCGGGCCCGCTGGTGGGCGTGGGGTCCTTGGCCGTGGAGCGGGCTCAGGGCTCGGCCTCCATTTGGGCCTCCGTCTAGGCCTCCTCCTACTCCTCCTCCTCCTCCTCCTCCTCCACCTCCTCCTCCTCTTCCACTTCCTCCTCCTCCTCCTCCTCCTCCTCTCCTCCCTCCTCCTCCTCTCCTCCTCCTTCCTCCTCCTCCCTCCTTCCTTCCTTCCTCCCTCCTCTCCCTCCTCCCCCCTCCTCCCCTAACCTCCTCCTCTCCTCCTCCTCCTCCCCCTCCTCTCCCCCTCCTCCTCCTCCTCCTCCTCCTCCTCCTCTCCTCCTCCTCCTCCTCCTCCTCCTCCTCCTACTCCTCCTCCTCCTCCTCTCCTCCTCTCCCCTCCTCCTCCCTCCTCCACCGCGTCCTCCTCCTCCTGCTCCTGCACCTCCTCCTCCTCCTCCTCCTCCTCCTCCTCCTCCCTCCTCCCCCTCCTCCGCGCACCGCGGGTCCCTTTGCCGCGGGTTGCACAATGAACGGGGGCCGGCGCAACCCTCCCACCCCAGGCACGACCCACCGCTCAGCGGGAGCCGCGGCCGGCGAGGAAGGGTGCGCCAGCCAGGGCCTATATAGACTCCGTTACTGCAGGAGCACCGCGACGAACGCGATGATGATGTCCCCAGCCGCGAGCGCCTCTGCCCCGCGCAGCAATCCGCGCGCCCGCCCGCGCAGCGCCGCCAGCGGTCGCCCACCAGCCGCCCAGCGCAGCAGCCAGCGCCCCGGCGCTCGCCCAGCCCGCCAGCTGGCGCCGGCGGCGGCCCCCAGCCAGCTTGGCCGCGTCGCAGCGCCCGAGGCAGCCCAGCGCGCTTCGGCACCCGCAGCAGCCGGCCGCCGCCCAGTCAGTTTGCGCTTTCCGCGGCCGCCCCGGCGCGCCCTGGGCACCAGCCCCCGCCGCGCTTCTGCCCTGCGCCGCGGCTCGGCGCCGCCCCCAGCCCGGGCCCGGCAGTCCGCGCGGCTCAGCGCAGCGCGGCGGCGCGCCGAAGCTGGCGCGCCACCTGGCGCTGCAGCGCGCAGCTGAGCGCCTTATAGGCGCGCGCCAGCTCCCCGGGCTGCGTGTCCTCGGGGAGCTCGCGCACTTGCGCCAGCAGCCACTGCCGCGCCTCAGCGCCCAGGCGGCAGAGGTCTCCAGGGCGAAACCCGTGAGCCGCTCGCCCGGATACCTATCACGTTTCTCGCGCTCGGCCCTGCGCGTAGCCTCTCCCGGCCGTCACGCCGCAACCCGGAGCGCCGTCTCGTCGCCTGCCGCCAGGTGGCGGACCGTCACGTCCACCCACCAGGGGCCGTCCACCTCCGCGTTCTGGAGGTCCAACACGTCGCGTTCCAGGACCGGCGGGCCGGGCCCTTCGGCCGGCCGCCGCGCACGATGCCTATCCCAAGCTGGGACTCGTTGTTCGTAGAGGGGCACGCAGTGGCGCCAGCGTCTTCTCCAAGTCGCCGTGGCGCCTCACGACGCCCCCGCCAGACTGGCAAGTGCAGGCGTGGTAGCCGTCTTCGGCTAGCGGGGCCGCCCAGGTGGCGCTGCTCGCCGTCTGGTTGCAGCGGGTAGCAGAGGCCCGAGCCAGCTCCGCGAGCGAGCATTCTGGCCGCGGCAACTGCAGGCGGCGGCACAGGGAGGTGCTCCAGTCCACGTCCTCCAGGGCGCAGAGAGGCTTCGTCGGGTACTGCAAGAAGCCGCCTGCCCCAGGGCCGCCCGCAGACAGCAAGGTGGCCTTGCTGCGAAGATCCACTCGCTGCTTGGCAGCCGCGTGCGCTGTCTTGTGGATAATCGCAATGACCGTTTTCTGTCGCGTCTCCTCCCGGAGTGCAGCAGCCAGCGGGGCCCCCGGGGAAGGCTCGGCGCCCTGGCGCGCCAGCTCTGCGCGCGCCTCTTCGAGCTTCGCGCGCGTCTGCGGGAGCGTCTCCAGGGCGTCTGCAAACTATAGGCGGCGCCGAGGCCGCGCTGCACCTCGCCTGCCGCCTGCGTCCAGGCCGCCCAGTACGCGGCCGCCCTGCGCGTGGCCGCCCACTGGGCCCCCGCGCCACCCAGATTCGCTGGCAAGCCCAGCAGGTCGCGAGCCTCGGGCCCGAGCGGCCGCTCCGCGAGGTCCTCCCAGCAAGCGCGCAGCGCGGTGTCGCAGCGGAGCGTCTCGTCGTCAGCTGCCGGCGCCAGCTGCAGGCTGTGCTGGCTGGCGTTGCCCGCGCAGGTGCGCAGGAGCGCGGCGGCGGCCTGCCGGGGGAGGCCCCCGTGCTGCAGTTGGCGCAGCCTGCCCCTGAGCTGCTCCAAGCGCTTCCGGGCTCCGTCCAGGCCGCAGTTGCTTCCGCCGAGGTGGAGCGCGGCCCCGGCGTCCGTCTGCGGGTCCCAGGGCGCGCGGAGGTGGGCGCCCAGCGCGGGCAGCTCGGGCACGTAGTGGGCCGCGAGCTCGACTGCCTGGAGTCCGCGCGGAGACCACACCAGGGTTTTGCGAGCTTTCAACTCGAGCCCCAGCGGCGCGAGCGCTCTCGCCAGCGCGTCCAGGGTGCGAGCTCCCAGCTTGGCCGTGACTACCAGGTATGTGTCGTCCAGATACGAGAAGAGCCGAGCTTCCGCGTCCAGCTGCCGCAGTTCGCCTGGGAGCTGCTCCAGGGCACCCCGCTGACCGACCGCGGAGCCAGCCGGGGACAAGGGGTCCCTTGGTCGAACCCGCGCTGGCCCAGCACTGTCTCGTAGCGCCCGTCCGCCCCCCGCCACGGGTGCGTGGCCGGCCCCGTGCACCACGCCCGCTGCGCAGCGGCCACGTCCGGGACCTCGGCCTCCATGGCCTCCACTGAGATGAACGGCGGGTTATATCTTAGATATAAGTTGAGGACGCTTGTTAGTAACTAAGTTATAACTAAGTTATAACTTAGTGATAATTGAGTTATAACTAAGTTATAAATTGGCGCGTTTAATAGTGACTGACAGCGTCTGAGATATAAGTCAATCTCTAATACCTTATTAGAGCTCGTTGAGTTAGTAAAAGTCAGCAGACTTAGGAGGTTGAATTATAAGTCGGGTTATAACCAAGTTCGGTGACTTATACTTAGCTCAATTAGCCCTGAACTTTTCGACTTAGTAATTGAGTTTTAATCAAGTTATAAGTCGGTTAGCTAAGTCGACCTAAGTCGACTTAGTGAGTCGGCCTAAGTCGAGTTAGCTAAGTCGAACGTTCGAGTTACTAAGTCGACGTAGTTCGACTTACTAAGTCGAACTATGTCGACTTATAAGTCGACGATTTCAACTTATGTTGAAGCGTTTAACAACGATTCTTAACATGCTTAACAACGGTTTTGAACATGTTTGCGGCACCTGGCCATCCACAACACCAACAAATATGTTGAGAACTTGTGATCCAGATTTTGTCTCGGTAACAAACAAGCTTTTGTTATGTATCCTCCGACAACAACATAATTTTGAACTAATGGTGCTCTGGCTTATTTCTGGTAACATGTACGTTAACAGTCAAGACCATAGAACTCTCATCAAAATGCAGGACGGCCCGATTCGTAATTTTATTTTGCGGCGGAAAACAAAGCTGTCAATACCATAGATCTCGAATCAGAATGCAAGACGGGCCGATGCGTAATTTTGTTTTGTGGTGGGAAACACAGGTGGCGTCGGCGTGTGTGCGATGTGTGAAATGTCAAAAAATGTATGTTGTCACCGCTATGTAGTCATATGTGGTGATGTCGTAAGCACATCGGCGCTATGTAACCATATATGATGATGTCGTAAGCACATCTACCGCTATGGAAAATGCCGCGCGCACATATGTGGTATACGTGCACTGTCCACAGAATGGTTCGCACGTAATTTCCGGCGTATCCCGGATTCGTTTATCGCGAATTAAGTTGACCAGACTGAGTGGACTGAATTGGTCGCACCTGTTAGGAGGACGTTTTAATATTCATTTCCGGCGACCCAGGGCGCAACCTATGGCGCCACCAATTTGAGGTCGTGGTATTCTCGCCGGCCGAGGGCGCAACCTATGGCGCAACCAATAGGAGGACATTTTATTCTCGACGGCCGAAGGCGCAACCTATGGCGCAACCGATTCTCGGCGGCCGAGGGCGCAACCTATGGCGCAACCAATGGGAGGACGTTTTATTCTCGGCGGCCGAGGGCACAACCAATAGGGAGACGTTTTATTCTCGGCGGCCGAGGGCGCAACCTATGGCGCAACCAATAAGATGTCGTTTTACTCTCGGCGGCCGAGGGCGCAACCTATGGTGCAACCAATGGGAGGACGTTTTATTCTCGGCGGCCGAGGGCGCAACCTATGGCGCAACCAATGGGAGGACGTTTTATTATCGGCGGCCGAGGGCGCAACCTATGGCGCAACCAATGGGAGGACGTTCCATTCTGGGCGGCCGAGGGCGCAACCTATGGCGCAACCAATAGGACGACCGATGTGGCCCAGACTGGTTGGACTTCGAATTGCGTGCGGGGCTACGCCCGATTTATGCTCGCCGCTTGGATTGGCCGCGGGGCCCAAGCGGCGACATGTCGTGTGATTGGCCACGCGCAATATATAGTGTATATATATATACATATATATATATATATATATGTATGTATGTACTATGTGACGCGCGCGTGCGTACGTGCACGCATGTATACATACATCTGGAGGCGATGCGTGGCGGGGACGGAGTAGGGGAAGGAAGGGGAGAAGGGGGGCGATGGGGGGAAGGGGAAAGAGGGGATGCGGAGGGAGTATGAATGGACGGGAAGAGGACGGGGCGGTGCACGGGGGCGCGAAGATAATCGCGCCTCGCGCGTGGGGGGGTGATGGGGAAGGAGAATGAAGGATGATATAATGCATGGTGAAGAGGAATGAATGACAGAGGAAGAGAAGGGGGCGATTCCGACCCCCCCCCGCCGATTTTTTCTTCGCGCTCTCCAGCCCTCCTCCGCCAGCCCTTCGCTGCGCTTCTTCTTTTTCTTCGACAGTCGGCGTTTGTCTTGTTTTGGTGTTTTTGTTGTTTTCTGTAGAGTGAGTACTACCAGCAGTAGTGGTAGTAACCGCAAATGATGTCAGAGTGCTGGAGATACTGGGGTGCGGCGATCCAGGCTGATGAGGGTGAGGGCGCAGGAGACGGATGATGCTGATAGTGACGGTCTCTGTATACTGCGCCTGTGAAATATAACTTATTGAGAGGGATCTCAAAAGGTACCCCACCCTTTTTCAATAAAGAAGCAACGATCGATCTTGGGAGCCCTCCCCCAACATATCTACATGTCTACATGTTGCCACTGGAGAGGAGAGGGGGTCGATGGAGGATGGGGGGGAGATGAGGAGGAGGAAAGAGGTAGAGAGGGCGAGGGAAGAGGATGGGGAGAAGACGAAGGCGCCGAGGAGGGACAAGGAACAAGGAAGGAGGAGGGATGAGAAGGGATGGGGAGGGGGAGTGAGGATGGACGAGGAATGAAGATAAGGGAGCGGAAAGAATAAGGAAGAAACAGGAAAGGTGAGTTCGATGCCCCCTCGCATCCCCCGTCCCCATCTGAACCCCACTCCCCCCACCGCGCCACGCCTTTCCTTCGACAGGTTTTGCGCCGAACGTTCTTGCCCGAATCATTTATACACATATGTTTATAGACACACCGTACCATTCAGAAGCGCTGCCCTTGAGAGCTGACGGGAAGCGAGAGGAGGAGACACATATATTGAAACAAAGCAAGCAACCAGAGTGAACTGGGAGATCTCTGGGGACAGTTGGGTGGCACTGGAGGTTTCTTCGGGCCATTTCTGGTGCTGGTGTGGAGGGGAGGGGAAAAGGAGGAGGAAGGTGGACAACGACGACAGCGACGAGGAAGAGGGGAAACTGGAGGAGGACGACGATGAGGACAAGGACGAGAACGAGGACGAAGACGACGACGAGGTGGAGGATGAGGAGGAGGTGGAGGAGATCAACAGGGACCAGACTCTTTGAGCCATCTTACGAGGATGAGGGCTAGGACGAGGAGGAGGAAAACGAAAAGGACGAGGACGGGAACGAGGAGGATGACGAGGACGAGGAGGATGACGAGGACGAGGATACGGATGAGGACGAGAAGGATGAAGAGGAGGAGGAAGAGGAGGACGGGGAGGAAACGGACGAAGACGAGGAGGGGGAGGAGGACGAGGGCCCTGGCATCCTTGGGTCTTGGGGCACTCTTGGGGCTACCTTGGAGGGTATTGGGATCATCTTGGGGCTCTTTGAGGGGGCCTCGTGGGGCCCTCTTAGAGCCCTCTTGGCTCTTGGGGGGCCGGAAGGCCTCTTAAGGACAGTTTGGAGGCCATCATTCAAATAAGGGGGTTCCGAAGTCAGTTCCCCCCTTCGGGGCCCCCAAATTCACCTCTTAGTTGCCCTCTTTGGCGCTCTTGGGGCCGTCTTGAGTGCATCGTGGGCCCCTCTAGGGGCCCCCTTGGGCCATCTTGGGCTCATCGTTGAGCCAAACTGGAGAACAAGTCGGAAACGAAAAGGCAAGAAGGCGAACACTTTTGATTTACTTCAGATTGTTGAAAGATTTGGGCCTCTCGGGGGGGTCACGGGCTCCGGAAGCATTTGGCGCCTGTTTGTGGCACTCTTAGGGCCCCTTGGAGGCATGTCAGAACTTGTATTGAATCATTTTTGGCTATCTTGAGCCATCTTGGAGGCCATCTTGTAGAATTGGATATCCTCTTGGAGCCATCTTGGCCGCCCCCCCCCCGTCCAGATCCCTGGGAGTGGTAGGGGGAGGGGTAAACCCCTTCCCCGAAGGGGAAGAAGGGGCCTTGGAAAAAGGATGACAAATACCGTCAGACCACTTTCGCACAGAGGGCTGGTGGGACTTGATGGTAATCATTTCGGGCGTTGCACGAATTTGTTTTCGCGAAATGAAACTGGACTGGGCTGACTGGTCGGGCTCGTTACGAGCCAGTTATATGTTCGGTCGCCGAGGGGCGCAACCTATGGCGTACCATTAGGAGCCAATTATATTCTCAGCGGAAGAGGAAGCAACCTACGGCGCAACCACCCGGAGCCAGTTATATTCTCGGCGGCCGAGGGCGCAACCTATGGCGCAACCAGTCGTTGCCAGTTATATTCTCGGCGGACGAGGGGCGCAAACTATGGCGCAACCAATAGGAGCCAGTCATATTCTCGGCGGCCGAGGGCGCAACCTATGGCGCAACCAAAAGGAGCCAGTCATATTCTCGACGGCCGAGGGCGCAACCTATGGCGCAGCCAATGGGAGGCAGTTTTATTCTCGGCGGCCGAGGGGCGCAACTTATAGCGCAAGAAACAGGAGCCAGCTGAATTCTCGGCGGCCGAGGGCGCAACCTATGGCGCAACCAATAGGAGCCACTTATTTTCTCCGCGGCCGAGAGCCCAACCCATGGCGCAACCAATAGGAGCCAGTCACATTCTCGGCGGCCGAGGGCGAGGACGAGGATGAACAACGAGGACGGTGATGAACGACGACGCCCACGACGACGACGCCGACGACGGCGGCGGTGAGCGAAGGGGACGGCGACGGCGACGGCGACGACGACGACGGCGGCAATGGCGGCGGCGCCGAAGGCCACGACGACGACGGCGACGGCGACGGCGGCGGCGGCGACGACGACGACGACGACGACGACGAGCGCCGCTACCACGACGACCCCCGAGGCGACGACGAACTCACTGATGGGGCACAGACTGGCTGGACATCCATATCCGTGCGGGGCTACGCCCGATGTATGCTCGTCGTTTGGGTTGGCCATGTGGCCCAAGCGGCGAGCTGTCTGGTGATTTCGGTTGGCCTCTTGGGGCCCTTTGGGGGATCCCATCGGGGCGCCTCTTGAGGCGTCCTCCTGGGTGCCACTTGAACCGTCTTGAGGCAATCTTGGACCGTCTGGGAGCGCTCTTGGGCCGTCTTGGGGTCCTCTTGGGCCGTCTTGAGGGCAGGCGAGACATCGCCCGACGCCAATTGTTCCAGGGTCGATGGTCGATCATGCGGCTGAGCGGCCGAGGGCGGCTCGACGAGGTGATGGTCACCATGACCGCACGAGGTGATGGTCATGGTGACCATCACCTCGTCGAGCCGCCCTCGGCCGCTCAGCCGCATGATCGACCATCGACCCTGGAACAACTGGCGTCGGGCGATGTCTCGCCTGCCCTCAAGACGGCCCAAGAGGACCCCAAGACGGCCCAAGAACGCTCCCAGACGGTCCAAGATGGCCTGGCGGCCCACGCAGATCGCCCAGGAAAGTCGCTCTCTCGCCGCTCCCCCTCACACTCGCGGGAGGAGGGGGAGGATTATTTATGGGAGAGAAAGGAGGAGGAGGAGGAGGAGGAGGAGGAGGAGGAGGAGAAGGAGCGGTATGACGTGACGGAGGGAGAGGCGAAGAATGGGAACGACACTGCGGAGCTCGGAGGCAGGCAAGGGGGACGGGGAGGAGGAAGGGAAAGGGAAGGGGAGGAGGAGGAGGATGATGATAATGACCCGATGGCGCTGACGAGGGGGAGGGGAAAACGGAGGGAGCAATTGACCAGATGGACATGAACATGGATCTCGAGGACGGGGTATCAACGAACACGATGGCGATGGCTTCCAGAGTCCTCGTCGTCCTCCTCCCACTTCTCCTCCCCGTCTTCGCCCGCTTCCTCCGCGTCCTCCCTTTCCTCCTCTTCCTCCTCGTCCTCCTTCTCGTCCTCAACCTCTTCCTCGTCCTCCTCCTCATCCTCGTCCTCGTCTCTCTCCTCGGCATCGTCCTCAACATCCTCGTTTTCCTCCTCGTCCTCGTCCTAGCCCTCATCCTCGTAAGATGGCTCCAAGAGTATTTGTCCCCGTTTTCCGCCTCCTCATCCTCATCCCTGTCTTCGTCATCGTTCTCGTCCTTGTCCTCATCGTAGCCCTCCTCATTTTCCTCCTCTTCCTCGTCGCCGTCGTCGTCCTCCTTCTCCTCATAATCCTCCCTTACCCCTTGCCCCCACGCGAGCCCCAGAGATGGCCCGAAGATGCCCTGCATGGCCACCCCCCTTCGGCCCAGAGATCTCTCAGTTCACCATGGTTGCCCGGTTTGCTTCACGATCTGTGTCTCATCCTCCCGTTCCCCGTCAGTTCTCAAGGGCGGCGTTTCTGAATGGGTTGACGGGGATACGCGAGGCCTCTAGGAGTTTTGAATTCGTTTCGCGTTCTCGCCTCTTCTGGCTCCCGACAGCCCAGGAATACCCAAGAGCCCATCCAAAGCGCCCCGAGACGGCCGAGACGGCCCTAGACGGCCCCCGAAATATCACAACACGGTCCCAAGCGGCCCGTCAAGCCGGTCCAAACCCCAAGAGGAGCCCAACAGAGGAGAAGGAGGCGGAGGAGGGGGGAAAGATGACGAAAATTACACGCCTGAGGGGGAGGACGAAGGGGAAGAGGAAGCAACATATCAGGTGTTGGAGTTTCACAAGTCATCTCGCCGCTTGGGCCACACGGCCAACCCAAACGACGAGCACACATCGGGCGTAGCCCCGCACGCATTTGGATGTCCAGCCTGTCTGGGCCCCGTCAGTGAGTTCGTCGTTGCCTCGGGCGTCGTCGTGGTAGCGTTGCTCGTTGTCGTCGTCGCCGCTGCCGTCGTCGCTGTCGTCGCCGTCGCAGTTGTCTTCGGCGCCGCCGCCGTCGCCGCCGTCTTCGTCGGCGCCGTCGCCGCCGCCGTCGCCGTCCTCTTCGCCGCCGTCGTCGTCGGCGTCGTCGTCGTGGGCGTCGTCGTTCATGCTCGTCCTCGTCGTTCATCATCGTCCTTGCCCTCGGCCGCCGAGAATATGACTGGCTCCTATTGGTTGCGCCATCGGTTGCGCCCCTCGGCCGTCGAGAATAGAATTGTCTCATATATAATACTCAGTTTAGGAGCGTGCCGACAGAACTCGAACTCGCGAGCACCAGGCCCGCCCGTGTTAAGATTCTACGAGGGACGGGGGTTGCAATGCGAATGCCGCGGCTTGGGCTGCAATCGCAAGACATCTCGCCGCTTGGGCCCCGCGGCCAGCCTAGACGGCGAGCATAAATCGGGTGAAGCCCCGCACGCAATTCGAAGTCCAACCAGTCTGGGCCACATCGGTCCTCTTATTGGTTGCGCCGTATGTTGCGCCCCTCGGCCGTCGGGAACATAACGTCTTCCTATTGGTTTCGCCATATGTTGCGCCCTCGGCCGCCGAGAACAAATAGTCTTCTGATTGGTTGCGCCATAGGTTGCGCCCTCGGCCGCCGAGAATGAAACGTCCTCCCATCGGTTGCGCCATAGGTTGCGCCCTCGGCCGCCGAAGATAAAACGTCCTCCTCTTGGTTGCGCCATAGCTTGCGCCCTCGGCCGCCGAGACTGAAACGTCCTCCTATTGGTTGCGTCCTCGGCCGCCGAGAACAAAACGTCCTCCCATTGGTTGCGCCATAGGTTGCGCCCTCGGCCGCCGAGAATAATACGTCCTCCTACTGGTTGCGCCATAGGTTGCGCCCTCGGCCGCCGGGATTAAAACGTCCTCCTATTGGTTGCGCCATAAGTTGCGCCCTCGGCCGCCGAGAATAAAACTGCCTCCCATTGGTGGCGCCATAGGTTGCGCACTGGGTCGCCGATTTTTTAACGCCCTCCTAACATGTGCGACCAGTTCAGTCCAGTCAGTCAAGTCAGTCCAGTCAGCTTACTTCTTTTTATATATATATATATATATATATAAAGAAAAAACTGGCTACCGCAGCAAAAACAAATGTTTTTCGTCATGCGTAAGTGCATATACATATATATATATATATATACGTGCATATGTGTATATGTGTCTATGTTATTTATATATATATATGTAAATGTATATATATATATATATATACATATATATATATATATGTATATGCGCGCATGGGCGGGGGGGGGACGCGCCCACGTTCGACGTCTGCATTTTTTCGTCACGCATTACAGGAATGATTTTGTGAACCTCATGTCAGATACCAAATATGTCGCCAATTGCAGAAAAATTGCCATCAGCATCATGGCCCCCGAAACCTCGTCAGTTTCATTCTCATCGCCATGAGTCGCTGCATCATGGCTTTGCAGCAGAATTACAACAAGCACGGCTTCTGCTAGTCTTCATGATACCCGCACTCCGCCATTACTACTTCGTATTGGTGCTAAGATTGCCACCGCTACCATGGCAACTTCCAGCAATACGGTTCCGCACCCACCCCGTCTGGATGAGAGGGAGGGCGGGCGGGGGTCGCGGTGGCAAGCTTTTGCCGATCGGCCCTTTTCTCCGAATGCACACCCTGAGTCTCATTTCTCCGCTACTACCGCGACTACGGGTACTCTTACTTCTACCGCAACTACTATTAGAATTGGTATTGGTTCCACTACGAAGCCTGCTACTGATACTGCGCGGACACTTAAAACTCATATATATATATATATATATATATAAACGCGATGCCTGCTACGTCTGCGTCTTGTATGTCTGATCCTACTGCTAAAACCACAGCTCAGACCACCGCCGCCACCACTCCACCACAAACACCGCCACCGCCTGACCCAGGCAGGGTTGTGGTGGCGGTGAATGAAAATACATTGCGGGCGGTTGTCGTGTAGATACGAGCACCAATTGTAACATCACTGACATTGTGAAGATAGTCTTAGAAATATTCAGTTGGCGGTGGCATATTTGGGGCATACAGATATTAACAGTTGTAATATCAGTGGGGGTAGTAGCCGGCTGAATGACAATGTAAGTAGCAGCGATGGTAATAGTCAAGCGAGTGGTGGTAGAGGTAGTAGTAGTTGTAGTAGTCGTCGTTGCCGTCGCACCAGTAGTAGAAATAGTAGTAGCAGGAATAGCTCTTGCATCTGTACACAAAGATGACGAGGAGGAGAAGAAACGCCCAAATGACGAGTCGAAGCGGGGCGGGTCACAATAGGAGCCCGTTGGCTGCCCTCCCCCGCCCCTATACCCCCCCCCCCCACGCACACATACCCCCACAACAATAATCGATGTCCTATTCGATCATCGACGTCCTGCACCGCGGTGGGGCGAGGAGAAGGAGGAGGGCGAGGCTCTCTAAGGCAGGAACAATCCGCGACCGTGCGAGTTACCATCATCGTCGTCGTCATCATCATCATCATCATCACCGTCACCATCGTCGTCGTCATCATCATCGTCATCATCATCATCATCATAAGTTCTCTCTCTCTCTCTCCCTCTCTCCCCCCCCCTCCCCTCATTTTTCTCGCTGCAAAGAGCGCCCTTTCTGGTAATGGCTGCTCGCGTCGCTCGTGAGCGCGACAAGGTCGCCTCGCGATCCCGTTTTTTTTTTGGGGGGGGGGCAAGGGTGGAACAGTTCATCCGCGTAAAGTGCACGCGCCTTGAGCGCCTCCGCTTTGCGTTTCTTTTTTTCTTGTCTGCGTCGCGACAAGGAAGCAAAGGTTTAAACAGTTAAGCAACCACGAGGAAAGACATATGTGCACGCGCGGCGCGCTTCCTTCTTCTCTTCCTCCGACAGGAAGGAAACAGTGGTAAAAAGTTCAATCGCGGGGTGCTCGCGCGACCCGTAGAACAGACAATTAAATTGCAGGGGGGCGCGCGCCGCGCTACTGCTGATAGAAGTATCGCAGGAAGCGCGCGTATGCATCGATATCGATATCGGCATCGACATCTGATTGTGCATGCGCATGCATGCGCATGTGTACGTGCGCGCGCGCTATCTACATCGCAATGCGTGAACACATCTCACACGCGCATGTGTACAAAACTGTGTGCATACGAAAGTTAAAATATGTAAGAATGTTTGTGAGACGCTGTAGTAGATGACTGAATTCCACGAGGAATATATACAGAAAGCCATACCTCGAGGATTATGTTGGACCTACTAACTCGGGGCTAGTTCGAGTTAGTAAGTCAAAATAGTTCGACTTAGTAAGTAGACATAGTTCGACTTAGTAAGTCGAAATAGTTCGACTTACTAAGTCGACCATTTCGAGTTATAACCCGACTTATAACTCGACTTATAAGTCGGCTGTCGACTTAGCTTTTAAGTTATAACTCAACTTATGAGCTGACCTAAGTCGATCACCTAAGTCGGTTATGCTAAGTCGGCCTAAGTCGACTTATAACTCGACTTCGTAAATCGCCTAAGTCGATTAGTATTTCTCGTCCTCAACTTATATCTAAGATATAATCCTCCGCTCATCAAAGCAGGGCGGGCTGGCGCTCCATCCGCTGGAAGGCGGACTTGACATCCACCTTGATGAACGTCGCGTCCGGCCAGCGCTCAGCCAGAGCCTGCAAGTGCTTCACCAGCAGGGCTGCGCCTCCCTTGCGGCCCACTCCGTACTGGTGCTCGCCAGCTGCGTCGCAAAGCTGCGTCTTCCGCGCCCGGGCCAGCGCGCGAAGGCCGAAGCGGCGAAGCGTGGCGCCCACCAGCGGAGGCCGGACCTCGCCGGAGCCTTTGGCAAACGCCACCAGCTCCCCCGTCCGCAAAGCCTGCAGCGTCTCCGGGGAGAGCTTTCCGAAAGCAACCCGCGCAGCGGCGCGGGCGAGCAAGCCCAAGGTCGCCCCGCTGCTGGCGCTGGCCGCGAGGTGCTCCAGCCGCGCGCCCGGCAAGCCCGGAGCCGTGAGCCGAGGCGGGCGCCGCAGCAGCTCGCCGGCCTCCTGCTCGACCTGCTCCCCCAGCTCCGCGGAAGGCGGCCCAGGCCGCGCCCCTCGCTGCGGGGCCTCGGGGCGCGGCGCCTCGGTGGGGAAGCGCGCCCTGAGCTTCTCGAGCGTGGCCCCCGTCCGTGGCGCGAGCTCGGCGCCCGCCGTCGCCGCCAGGGCCCGGGCCTCTTCGCCGGCCGCGGCCAGCGCGCGGACGCTGCGCGCGCGCTCCAATTGCTCGTGGACAGCCGGCGCGGTGTCCGCGGCGCCGGGCCCCGCGCCCACGGCGGGGGCGGCCCCTGCCCGCCCCGCCACGAGGCCAGCCGTTCCTCCAGGAGCTCTGCGCACGTGGGGCCCTCACAGCGAGGGCGGGCCAGCGAAGGCAAGGCGAAGAGCAGCGCCAGCTTCCACGCGGCTGCGGCCTCGCCCTGCACGCAGGCCGCCTCGAGCACCTCGGGCGCCTTGCGCCCCGCGTGCGCCAGCGCTCCACGAAACCGATCGGGAACCTGAGCAGAAGCCGAAATGCAAGTTCGCAAAGCCGGGTCCCAAGACAGACTCTGCCATCATCCTCGGTCGGGCACGCACTGTTCATCCCAAGACGGGTGCATCACTGGAAGCGCTCCTTGGCCAGACCGCTGCCCGTGCTTCCTCCACATGTGCAGGCCCCGCCCGATACACTATGCGAATGTCGTCGTCGATCCCCACCCTCCCAGCAATGCAGCCGATGCATAGCCAACTGTACCGAGTCCGACTGCCCCATGTGCACATGCGCATCTCATGCGAAGCGAAAGGGATCGCGCACGCCTTGCGTGCAGCTGGTCGTTTCGAAGCCGGCTGCAGGTCCAACGCCCATTCTCCTCGCGCTCGTTGACGTCGCTGTCTACCCCCGCTCCCTGCCTCTGGCATGTCCTCATCCCTCCCCGGATCAGCGGGCAGCGTCGCCGCCGCTGGCGCCGCGCCGAGGTCCACGTCGAGTTCGATGGCGCGGGAGTTAGGGGAGGAATGGGCAGACCGGGAAAGAAGGAGCGAGGGAGGGAGGGCCCCGCCGGGCAGTGGCTGCAGCGATTCGAGCCTCCTCCCCCTCCTCCTCCTCCTCCCCCGCCGCCTCCTCCTCCTCTTCTTCTTCCTCCTCCTCCTCCTCCTCCTCCTCTCCCCCTCCTCCTCCTCCTCCTCCTCCTCCTCCTCCTCCTCCTCCTCCTCCTCCATCCTCCTCCTCCCCTCCTCCTCCTCCTCCTTCCTCCCCCTCCTCCCCCTCTCCTCCTCCTCCTCCTCCTCCTCCTCCCTCCTCCTCCTCCTCCTCCTCCTCCTCCCCTCCTTCTCTTCCCTTCTCCTCCTCCTCCTGCACGGGGGGGGGAATCTAGGCCTCATCCTTTTCCTTCTCCTCCTCCTCCTCCTCCTCCTCCTCCTCCTCCTCTCCTCCTCCCTCCTCCTCCTCCTCCTCCTCCTCCTTCCTCCCCCTCCCCCTCCTCCCCCTCCTCCCCCTCCTCCCCCTCCCCCTATAGGCCTCCCAGATGGCGTCGGACTACAGTGGAAACCCATGCCAAGAACCCCCTTGCTTGCCTCCAGGGTGCCTTAGGTTTCTTGCGCTCCGATGGTTTTGCTATGAAAAACGCGACGCACCCGCACCAGAAATCCATGAACGTCCTGGGGTTTCAGGGTTGGGTTTCTTGTGGAAGGTAATTGTGATCGAGCTCCTGCTGTAGATGGGGTCAGAGGATCGCGCCGCATCGCCGATGCATGGCCGATGCGGCTCGATGCGGAGCCTGATTTGCTTCACGTCGACGTCGCCGATGCATCGCCGATGTCGACGACGCATCGCTGGTGAATCGCCGATACATCGCCGATGCATTGCCGATGCATCGGCGGTTCGGCGCGATCTTCCGACGCCTGTAAGGCAGGGAAAGAGGCGCGCGAGGTACGGGGGGTGGTGGGGGGAGGAGTACACGCTGGTCGTTGAAAGTAGGCGGTTGGTTTGGATTCCCAGATCCCGACCTACTTACAAGCGCCCTCCTACTTCAAGAAACGATGTGTTTCTTCTGTGTTTCGCTATTCTCTGGGAGGACCTGAACCTAATCTACTTGATCCGCCTTCCTTCTTCACGTTTTTACGTGCTTGGCACGGGGTGGGGGAAGTAGTACACGCTGGACGTTGAAAGCATGCATTTTTCTGGATTCCCAGATCCGAACCTGTCTATACGCGCGCTGCTACTTCAAGAGACGATGTACTTCTGCTGTGTTTCGCTATTCTCTGGGAGGGCCTGAACCCAATCTACTTGATCCGCCTTCCTTCTTCATGTTTTTACGTACTTGGCACGGGGGGGGAAGTAGTACACGCTGGTCGTTGAAAGTAGGCATTTTCCTGGATTCCCAGATCCGAACTTATCTATAAGCGCGCTGCTACTTCAAAACAAAATGTGCTTCTGCTGTTTTTCGCTATTCTCTGAGCGGGCCTGAACCCAATCTACTTGATCCGCCTTCCTTCTTCGTGTTTTTACATGCTTGGCACGGGGGGGAGTAGTACACGCTGGTCGTTGAAAGTAGGCATTTTTTTGATTCCCAGATCCGAACCTATTTATAAGCGCCCTGCTACTTCAAGAAACGATGTGCTTCTGCTGTGTTTTGCTATTCTCTGGGAGGGCCTGAACCCAATCTACTTGATCCGCCTTCCTTCTTCCCCATATCCTAAGGATTGGGGTTCTTGTTCCCCATATCCTAAGGATTGGGGTTCTTGTTATTACTCTGACGCCTCCCACGCGCGGACTCCTTCCTCCCGCTCGCGCCTCCCTCCTCCCAATGATAATCACCAGATAAGACAAGACAAGATAAGATACTACAAGATAAGATAAGATAGCACAAGATATGATAAGAAGAGATTTCAAGATAAGATAAGATAAGTTAAGCTCACACTCACACTCTCTCATGATCACAAAACGCTGCCAGGGGCATCATTTGGGAGCCCCAAGGGGGAGCCACCCTGGCTGATCTCACGAGCCCGTTCGCGCCGATTTTGGTGGGACGTCTCAGCTAGAATTGCCGTTTGGCGCCCCCAACATGTATCTCTTGAGAGCCTCATGGTCGCAAAACGCTGCCAGGGGCATCATTTGGGAGCCCCAAGGGGGAGCCACCCTGGCTGATCGCACGAGCCCGTTCGCGCCGATTTTGGTGGGACGTCTCAGCTAGAATTGCCGTTTGGCGCCCCCAACATGTATCTCTTGAGAGCCTCATGGTCACAAAACGCTGCCAGGGGCATCATTTGGGAGCCCCAAGGGGGAGCCACCCTGGCTGATCTCACGAGCCCGTTCGCGCCGATTTTGGTGGGACGTCTCAGCTAGAATTGCCGTTTGGCGCCCCCAACATGTATCTCTTGAGAGCCTCATGGTCGCAAAACGCTGCCAGGGGCATCATTTGGGAGCCCCAAGGGGGAGCCACCCTGGCTGATCTCACGAGCCCGTTCGCGCCGATTTTGGTGGGACGTCTCAGCTAGAATTGCCGTTTGGCGCCCCCAACATGTCTCTCTTGAGAGCCTCATGGTCGCAAAACGCTGCCAGGGGCATCATTTGGGAGCCCCAAGGGGGAGCCACCCTGGCTGATCTCACGAGCCCGTTCGCGCCGATTTTGGTGGGACGCCTCAGTTAGAATTGCCGTTTGGCCTCCCCAACATGTATCTCTTGAGAGCCTCATGGTCACAAAACGCTGCCAGGGGCATCACTCGGGAGCCCCAAGGGGGAGCCACCCTGGCTGATCTCACGAGCCCGTGACGAGAGAGAGAGAGAGAGAGAGAGAGCAAGAGAGAGAGAGAGAGAGAGAGGAAGCGAGAGAGAGGGAGAGGAGAGAGAGAGAGAGAGAGAAAGCGGAGAGAGAGAGAGAGAGAGAGAGAGAGAGACCGGACAAGTAGGCGGACCAGGGTCCGTCCGCGAGGCGCACTGCGGTGCGACAACCCGCAAAACACTATTTGCGGCGGTGCAGCCTTGAGATACGAGGGCGGGCAACAAACCCCCTCCCCCGGCGCAATGCGACTGACGCTACAGACGGCGGACAGACGGTGAAGATCTCACGTGTCAGACCGCGTGACGAAGAAGGCCCCAACAAGAAAGGCGACGTGCTGACACGTGGCTAGGCGGCTTGGCAGACCGCCAGTTGGGCGCTTGGCCGCAACGCGGCGCGCAGGGACGGGGCGCCCCCCGCCCCCACGCCCTGACACCGTGGACGCGGGGCCACGCGTGCACACGGGCAGGGGGTCAGCGCGGGGCACCAGGCGGAGCGCCGCGGAGCGATGACAGCATAGCTTGGAGGGTGAGTGGCGGCGCAGCACCATCGGGCGAGGGCGTAAGCAGCTCGGCGAAGGCACGCCCGGCGCGGTGGAGGCGCTGGAGCAGAGGGCCTTGACGGGCTTGAGCAGCGGCTAGGTCGGCGGCGAGAGCAGCACACCTCTGCTGAAGAGCGGCCATAGACTGGGACAGCTCGGTTTCGCGGTCGGTGAGGGGCGGCTGCTCAGTGCCTGTGGCCGCGGGCCCCGTGGCAGGGACGAGGTCATCGGTGCGCCTGGCCAGGTGGTGGACCAGCGCAGTGCGGCGCTCCGTGTGCTGGCGGCCGTCGCCCTTGAGAGGCGACTGGAGGGTAACACGCGGCCCCAGGGCTGGAGCCGCTAGGGCCACGCCCCGTGAGGGCGGAAGAGCCGCATCCTCGCACCCAGCAACAGTGAAAGCGTGGACGGGGTGCGACGGCCTGACTGACTCGGTGCCCAGCGGGGGGGCTGGAGCCGCCCCCGCGGGCTGGCGCTGGTGGGGGGACGGAGTGGGTGGCACGGTGGGACCAATCATGATGCCGTGCGAGGGCTCGGAGGTCGGCCGCGTGGTCGGGTGGCGTCTCGATGGGGCGGCATCGTCGGCAGCGTGGGGTGTCGGCGGGGCGTCGTCTATGCTGCCATTCAGTCCGAGGGGATCGTACAGGTCGTCGTCGGCGTCTTGACGGTGAGCGACATCATCATATGGGTGCGATGTCGCTCTCGGTGGCGGAGTCGCGGTGGGCGTCGAGAGGTTGCCCGACGGGGCAGGGTTGGCGCTGGCTGGGCCGTCGTCCAAGAAGTCCAATCCCCCGCCGAAGCCGAACGGGTCGTCCTCCTGTTCATCGAGCATCGCCCGTTGGGCCTCGGCCCAGAGCTCATCCGGGTCTTGCGGGATGAATGGTCCAGCCGCGGGTGGTGCCTGGTCCGACAGCAGGGGGTTTGGTTCCATTTTGCTGAGTTCCGCAGCTGTAAACCCAGCCCTGCGGTGTGGGAGCGGCAGAGTACGGTGTCTGCGCTCGTAGATGGCGACAGCGACCCCATGAAGCACGGTCGCTTGGCGATGTCGTGTTTTGGCAGCTTCAACAATGTCGTCAGGAAGGTTGTGCGTGCGTGCCGCCGCTGTGGCAAGGGCGTCGGCCTGACGGTTGAACTCCTCCGCGATGGGCCCGATGAGCCCAAGGTCGATGCCCAGGTCCCCCAGGTGGCTGGCGATTTTTTCGACGCGAAACATGTTGGGCTTGGCCATAACACATCGGTGGATATTTTCCCAGAGCTCCGCGTGCGTGCCCAGCGGCGCTGGATGTCCGTCGATGATGCTTTGGAACCCATCGACCACCGCCTGGTTGTCCACGAAAACGTGCACGGGCCGTTCGGCACATGCCGTAAGGTGGACAATGGCGAGGGTCTCCGCAACCTGGGCGTTCTGCGTTAGGCCGTGAAAGCGTGCACTGTAGTTCATGCGGTGGTCGATGCCGTAGTAGACGCCGTAGCCCGCTCGTGCTAGCAATGGGATGGCTTGGTTGGTGCACGCACCGTCCGTGGCAGCATAGACCCATGTCCAACCAGTGTCGTAGTCAAGGTAGGTGGTGTAGGTGTCCTGGGCTGAAGCCGCAGGATCACCCTCAGGGGGGGGCCGCGGGATGGGCTGTGGCAGCGGGTCCCTCGCGAGGTCGGCCTGCAGGTCGAGGAGGGCTGGGTCTTCGTCGAAGAGCCCGAAGTGTCTTGTGTGCGGCGGGAGACGGGCCCACTGGTCGTCACTGATGAGGGTGGTGAGAGGGAGTCTTTCTCGGGCCCAGCACTTGCAGTCGCGGACAGTGTGCTCCTGAGTTTCCTCTTCCTCGTCGCAGTAGCGGCAGATGGGGCTGGGGTCTGCCGACGTGTTTGATCGGGATCGTCGTCGCTGTTGGGTGTGGTCCCCGCCCGACAGGTAGTTCAGGAGGAGCGCCAGCTGCCAGGCAGTGCATTCGGCTGCTCCTTTAGTTCGGGCGAGCCACGTGCTGGCGAAGAGGTCAAGGCCCTGTCTGACAGAGGCAAGGTAGCCAAGGTCGTGTCGCCGTGGCTTGATCCTCCGCAGAAAAGCCCTGCGTTGTGAGGCCCGCAGCATGTGCAGGAAGGCGTTTTGGGGTAAATTCAGCCAGCTGATCTGGCAGCCCCAGTCGTCGTACATGATGCCAAATGTGGGCCAGGTCCATCGGAGCTGCTGGAGCGACTGGACGAGTCGCCCGACGGGTCCTCCACCAAACAGGGTCTGGACGGGGGGTTGGAGGTCTCTGGCGAGCCCGCAGAGTGTGACGTCGCGGTTAACCTGACGCCGCAGGCACAGGAATGCTTCACGCTGCGTGATGGCGTCGATCTCAAGGGCGTGTCCCGGCACGCACATGGCCATGAGAGTCCAGAACTCGACCCACTTGTTCCCCTTGGGGCGGATAGCCGCCTTGAGGGCGTGGTTGTAGGCAGTCTTGGCTGGGCCTGATGGTGCTTGAATGTCGGTGCCCGTGGTGCAGACGCTGGCAGCAGGGAACGGGCGTGCCGCGCCTTGATAAGCATCGGCGATGGGAGCTTGCCAATGCGCGGCAGGCGGATAGTCGCCCTCCGTACACGGGCGTCTGCGGTGGCCGTGAGGTTAAGCGCGGCTGGAGCCGGCGCTGCCTCTGCGTTGATGTAACTCCCGACGAGCTTGAAGGAATCGACCACACGTAAGGGGCGATCCGCCAGTGTGAGCTGGGTAACGGCGGCGTGAAGCTCGTCGGTGAGCGCCCACCCTGCCACTTTACCAGGGTGAATGCGTTGACCTGAGAATCGATCAAACTTGGCGGTTTCGTCGAGAGATTTCTGCAGCTCAGAAGCGGTGTGGGTAGTGGATTTGCTGTCGTCAACGAAGGTAGTGCTGAGTGATCGAGGAACGTATCGGTGCTGCCTCTTGGTCCACACGCACATGAGCAGCTTGATGTCGTCCAGGGACCACGAGCTGCCCTGGAGGTGACCGTTGGTCCTGGCCAGGTCCTTAGAGTACGCTCCGTTCATGCGGATGTAGCGTTTGTGGTGTCTGTAGAAATTTCGGCGGACAGTAACGATGTCTTGAGGGCACCCCGCGTGCAGCGCAAGTTTAAGACAGATGTCCGTGATGAGGTAGTCGAAGCACTTCTGTCGGTCAAGGGCAGCTCCAGCTAAGGGGAGGAGTAAAGCCCTGGCGTGTTCGATGCGCAGGGCGAGAGAGGTGCTGACATCCCCAATGGTGGCTTTGGGAACAGCGCCGAAGCTCGTGGCATGGGTCCATCCTTGCCGCCAGGTCGTGAGGCTACGGTAGGCTGGCGCTTCCCACGCGTACATCCATACGGAACCGAGAGAAGTCGTTGGTCCGTCGGGAGTTCCCCTCGGCCTTTTCGGAGGCACGGGTTTGGCACGTGCAGGAGGGGCTCTGGGATGGTGCCAGTGCGTTGCATAGCACGTAAGACGCTGGCGAAGAGGCGAAGGATGTCGTCGGGTAACTCCTTAGCCTCCTTAGTTGTCCAGCCGTCGAGTCCCCCCGCGCGGCGCGGTGAACGGGTGCGAATGAAGTGGATGAGTTGGTCGTCGGTGAGGTGGAAAGGGGCTGCTGGTGATGGCGTAGGCAGCTCTTGTCGGTACTCGTCGTAGAAGTCCGCCCACGTCGGCATAGCTTCGGCGTCATGGCCCGCGCGAGCGCGGTACCTGCCCAAAATGGGCTCCCAGGTGTCGACCATGAGCTTAAGCATGTCTTTGGTGTTGGCAACAATGGCGTTGGCGGGGAGGGCGTCGGGAACCTGGGCAGGTGGTGGGTCACGAGTGTGGCCGTCGTCGTTGTCCGTGTCGAGCGAACTACCGTCGCTGGGGCTGAAGCCGCCGGCGTCGGTGTCGGCATCACTATCGTCCGTGCTAGCTTGGTCAGAGTTGAAGGCGGTGGTGTCGCAGTGGAGCTGTGCATCGTCGGAGTGGTAGGCGTGCGGAGATACGCCGTGGGCGAGCAGTCGGCAGCCCGTGCGTATATGGCCGCCTTTCGCCCGCTTGGCTCGCGGACACCCTCAGCCCAGATCTTGATGCGTTCAGCTTTGGCTCGGTTTGCACGTCGCGCCAGCTCTGAGTCAAGGTTTTGGATCAGACGGTCCAGGTGCTCTCCGCGTGGTGCTGGCACGTCGGGGGTCCAGGCCTCGGGAAAGGCCAGGAGGGCCGTGGGGCGCAGCTTGTGGCAGAGAAGGCGGGCCGCGGTCCACGTGCAGTCGATGCGCTGCGCCAGGTACGGCGGGATAGCACGGCAGTCGATATGAAGGTGCTGTCCGATGAAGCGAAGCTCGCAAAGTTGCCGATGGAGCTTGCGAAGGCGGTTCATGTGAATCGTGGAAGCTCCGTAGGTGGGAAAGGCGCGGGGGACGGCGGGTCGCTCCTCGAACGTGGGTGTGAGCCCGTGCATGGTAGGGGCCTTCTTTTTTGGGTGGTCTGGCGGTGGAGGCGGCAGGTCCCGCAGCCGGGTAAGATGGTACTCATGGCTGGCCTCGTTTGCCAGGGCGAACATGCGTTCCACATCGTCGCGTGTGTCAGCCTGCTCCATGCGGTCATGGTATCGCCCTGCGATGAGGGTCCCTAATGCCTGAAGTTCGTGGTCCTCATGAGCTCCGTCGTTAGGAGGGTAAGGCGTGGGGGCCAGAAGGCGTGGGGCCGTATGGTCGAGGCGGCTAAGGTCGAGTGTGACCTGCAGGCCAACATGGGACTTCGCTGGCAAGTCACGCAGATAGCAGAAGTCGGTGACAAGGGATCGCGCAGCTTGGTTGGCGATGATATAATCGATGCGCGAAGTGCGGGGGCACTTGGTGACGCGGTCCCAGTCAGGGATATTGCCATATGTGTGCATGGTGTGGTCTGGTGTGCCTTCAGCGACGTTAAACCATCCGTGCTGCATCATGTGCAGCAGGTGTGGATTGTCGTCGATGTTCGTGTTGGCGTCCATGCAAATGAAATACGGGGCTGAGCCGACCCTCGCGGCGGCGCAGTCAGCAAGCCGAAACAAATCGGTGCTGTCCCCTCCAGCGACCCCGTAGAGGCTCGCAATGTAGATCCCAGCGGGCCCGTGGTTGTTTCGTCGCCGCCTGCGGCGGTGCTGGGTGCAGAGCGGGAGGAAGGCCTCGTGCCATCGTTTCTTGGCCTTGAGGGTGGCGATACAGGTCGCAATGTCGTCGACGGTGGAGTCGACGATGGCGTCCTTAGAGAGGATGGCGACCCCACCCGAGGCGCCGGTGTTGCCCTCGACCGTGTGGTCCGTGCCACCGTGAGCAGCTTTGCGCTGGGCTCGCGCCAGATCCAGGTCAGGTCCCAGACTGGCCTGATATCCTCCGTGGTGTGGATTGGCGGCGTTGGTAGCGATGGCTTGCCTGGTAGGCTTGGCATGTCGGGTCTCCTGCAGTGCTATGACTGCGGCGTTGTGGTCGACACCTAGAGCGGTGATGGTTGGCCAGTTCGCTGGGAGACTCGTGATGTTGAGGCTGACGAGGTGGATGGAGCGACCTGGCCCGTCTCCGTCGGTGGAGCTGGGGTTGGCACGCCCCGCACGGTGGAGGGCAGCCTGGCCCTCACCCAGGTAGAAGGCTTGGCCACAGTAGGAGCTCATGGCGTCGCGGCAGATTGGCTTGAACGGGGCTGAAGCCGCCGTCAGGCCAGAAGTATAGGCAAGGCATGGTCGACACTGCGCCGGGGGGGTTCATAAACATCGGCAAAACTGCCTCGAAAAATCCTCCTCACTCCTGTACCGTGGGGGACGGGGGGAGGAGAGGTGAGACGGCAGCAGAGGGAGAGGGAGGCGACTCCTCGATCCGTCCTGCCGAGACAAGAACACAAAGCAAACCAGCGGCGGCAGCTCGGCGCGGCAGCGGCGCAGCGCGCGCGCAAATACTGCGCACGCGACACCGCTGGTCCGTCCTGCGGCGGCGCGCCCGCCCCGTCAGTGCCGTGATGAGCAGCATCAGCTGAACAGCTTGTTCGTGTGCGCCCTCCGCGCTCGCCTCGGGCGGTGGGCCCTGTGGCTGCGGCGGCGCACGCCCTGCCAGCGCGTCAGCCACTAGCTGGGCGTGGCGAGCGGCGCGGTCGGTGGCCTGGCGCTGAGCCTCGTCCATGCCCGCTGCCGTGAGGCACGCGTTGCGGACAGGGCTGACTCCACGCGGGGCCGCCGCTGCCGCGGCTGCGGCTGAGGTGGCGGGGGCGCCGCCATGGCTCTGAGGAGACAGCGGTGAGCCGCCGCCGAAGCCCGCCGCGAGGTCCTTGACGCGGTACTTGTTCTTGAAGGGGTCGAAGGTCGGCGCCTCGTCGATGGGGGCGACAACGCGGGTGGGCGGTGGCAGCTCCTGGTCCGTGGACGGCGTCGGCTCGAGGTCGACCTGGCCAGGTTCGATGGCGCTGGCACCGAAACGTGGCACCACCTCGGGGGCTTGGCCATCAGCCTGAGTCTCGCGGGGCGGCGAGCTCGGGGAGCTCCCAGGGGCCTTGCGCGAGCTGTGGCGGCTGCAGGACCGGCTGCGCGGGACGCGCCCGCCCGTGTGGCGGTCACGTGGCGAGGTCGCCTGGGCGTTAGCGCGCGCAGAGTCCGCCCTGCTCGGGGAGCGGATCGGCGCTGCGCAGGGTGTTGGGCCGGGCTGGCGGGAGCCGCCTGTGCCGCCCGCCGCCGAGGCTGCAGCCTGTTCAGGGTCGACGGCGTCAGGCCGGGGGCTGACGTGGTGGGCACTACCCTCGCTATGCCGCGGGGAGGCGCTGTGGTGCGCCTGGATGTGCGTGAGGACGAGCGGGACGAGCGGCTGCCGCTCGCGCTCAGGGGGGGCAGGTTTTGCCTGGGCAGGGCGCAACGCTGCGGCCACGTTTGGCGGGGGCGTGTGTTGGCGCGGTTGCCAGGCACTCACGTTCGCCTCGCGCCATCCTTCAGGGCGCCCTGTCCTGCCACGGCTTGGTGCAGCCCCCTGGGCTGAAGCCGCAGGGGTTACCACTGCGGGCTGGTTGCTGGCGGTGCTGTCGTGGCGGCCTGGGTAATGGCCCCAGGCACGCGTGGGCCCTGGCACGGGCGAGGTGGCCCGTGGGGGAGCCTGCACGAGTGCACGCGGGTAGCCGATGACCGCTGGGTGCACCCTGGCGTGGGGGGCGTGGCCATAGCTGGAGGCGGCTGCTCCTGCCGCCGCGGGCCTGGCGCCAATGGGGCCACGGTGATAGGCGGCTCCCCCGCCGTACACCGCGCTGTCGCCTGTCGGGACGCGCGCGGGAGAGCGGTTGCGTGGCGTGCTCGGCTGACCTGCGTCGCGTTGGTCGCGCTGCTGGGTGCGCTGCTGGTGCGGTTGGTAGCGCTGCTGGTCGGCTCTCGAGAGCGGGCGGGTGTCGGGGAGGATGGGCGGCACGTCGGGCCGCCGCCAGCCCTGATAGACGTGCTCGAAGGCATGGTCTGGGTAAGTCTCCCCGACGGGTGAGTAGCGCCGTACATGCTCCACTTAGTCAATGTTCTGCGGCTCGGGGAGCACCGTGATGTTCACAGCCCGCTGGTGCGCTGGTCCATAGAGACAGAAGCTACCACGGTTGCTGCGTTCGTGGTTCAACTCGGCTTCGGTCGTGGCACGACTCACCATGGCGTCACAGAGGCGCATGTCGTAGTCGAGAGCTTGAGGCCCAGGGCCGCCCTCGGCATCCCAGTACAGTACCACATCTCGCCTGCGGGTGCGGGTAGTGTGGATGCGCTCGGCGATAGACTCGCAGACGGTCCTGACTGTGACACGATCCCTATGCATGTTGGTGATGGCTAGGGAGTAAGGTCGGCGGACCGTTTTGTTGAAGATGAAGTCCTCCTTGAGGGCCTGGTGAGGGCCGAAGAGCACGTAGCCTTCCCTCCACAGCGGTTGGTCGGGAGACGGGTCTTCAGACATCCCCGTTCCTGTGAACCCAGGTGGCCGCCTCGTGCCGTCGGGCAATCCCTGCTTGAGGACGCGACGCGGCCTCGGTGGTAGATACCATTGACCCTGGTAACCTGCTTGGCCTGGATGTGGAGGCTCCCCCCCGGGGCCTGAAGGCGCTCGGGGGGGTTCCTTGAGGTCGTGCTGGGCTGGCGCGTTGCCGTATTGGCGGGCGAGGATGTGCGGAGGCATCCCTGTTGCACGGACGTCGAACAGGCTGTGCGGACGAGGCGGATGCGGGCATCTGCTGGAGAGGCAGCATGTGTCGGAGTCCCTGTTGTCGGTGCTGTACGCACACGTCCAGCTGTTGCAGGAGTAGTCCGTGGACCAGTCCATAGGTGCCCGTAGTCCGCTGAGGGAGCAGTCCGGGCACGTTGGTTGGCCCGAGGTGCCGAGCTGCGTGTTGCGGCGGGCAGCGCAATACTGACAGCATTGGAATCGGCACTGTAGGCAAGTCCAGCGTCCTGGTAGGGGCGGGAGCGCTTGCTCGTCGGTGACTGCGTCGTCTGGGTGGGGTCGGGGTCGATCCCACAAGGGCCAGACGTCGGCGAACCAGGACTGGCCGGTAGTGCGGACCACCTCAGCGGGGAGGCGAGCGTCGTCAGCATGGCGCTCGATCCACTGGGGCCCCAGGTCCGCTGGGATCATGACCGTGCGCCAAGTGTCGTCCGCCTTGACGTGGACTTGGGTCGGTGCCAGAGCCTGGTAGTGGTATCGCCATGGTCGTGGTGAAGGATGACCCAGCCGTCGCGACCCGCAACCGCAGGGTCGATAACGCGGTGGCCCATGACGGTCGTCCCCCACGGTAAGTAGGCGCCGTCGTGGTGCTCGCCCGGGTCAAGCCAGACCTCGATGCCAGGGGCGTTGACACGGGCCCGCACATCACGGACGTGGAAGGCTAGGACGTGGTAGGCGGTCGGCTCCTCTTCCGTCTCGATGTGCTCCCACGTCTCGATGTCGCTGTTGTCCGAGGTGGAGTTTCCGCCGCTCTGCCGTGACGATCGCGAGGCGGATCGCCGTGGGCGGGCATGGCCTCGGGCGAGGGCGGCGGCCGCGCTGATGAGGGACGGCGTACGGCGGTCGTCGGCTCCCGATGTCGTCGATGAGCGGTCTGACTGTGTCCCAGGGCGGCACCTGGCTGATAGGTGTGCGATGGGCCAGACGCGGCCCCAGGGCTGGAGCCGCTGGGGCGCGGCGCTCGTACGTCGGACTGCCCCCGCACAGGAACGGCCTGCAAGCCAGTGTACACCAGGTCGATCAGTGGCTGCGGGTCCAGCTGGAGCTTGCGAAGCGAGACGCGCGGACGGGGCTGGTTGGGGTCGGCCCTGGTGGCTGCTTCGGTGTCGTAGTGCTGTTTAGCCCATGCTCGCGCTGCCTCTGGCGAGTATAGTGCCTGCGGCGGTGGCCACGCTGCCGCGATGTCCAGCCGGCGCCAGGGGTTAGCTTCCTGGTCGCGGGCTTCAGCCGCCTCGCGGAGGTCTGGGTGATCGTAGCCGGCAATGTGGAGGGCGTGCGCACAGTCGCCCATGCCATAGGCTTGTGGTAGGGCACGGCACCTGGAGGCAGCTTCAGTGGGGGCACACCTGTCCATGCGGATGAGGAGGCCCAGGACCCGTGGGTAGATGAGGCGCGCTCCGTGAGCCTCCCCTTTCACGAAGTTGTGCCAGTTCTCACCGCGCGGCGGTTTGGTAGCCTCGCACATCCAGAGCGCGATGGGTCCCCACGCGAGGGTGTCGTCTTCGAGGCTGCAGGGCGGGTGAGGCGGCACTGCGTGCCACGCGGCCAGCGACGGGTGCACACTCACGTACGTGCGGCCGACATTTGTGGCGGTTCGACCCTTCGCTTCACGGCGGGGGCCCGGCAGGAGGTTACCTCCGTTGAAAGCGAGACGAGCCGCAAGGTCGCCGCGGGTCCCGTGCCAGAAGACCGTGGGCGTGTCAGTGGTGGGTTGACGGAGGTCCCACGTGAGGTAGGGGAAGATCGTCTCGCCTGAGTTCCCGCCCGAGTCTTCCAGCACCCAAGTGAGTCGGTTCGGGGGCCTCTGCATGATGTCAGTCCACGGCGCCAACGCTTGGAGCGTTGGATCATGGGTGAATCGAGGATGGCCGTGGAGTCGCAGGGCGTCTTTGATGTCCTCTGTAGTCACGCCACTGTTACCAAGCGCAAAGCCGTTCTGGTACAGGGAGGTGAGGATGCTCGTCGGCGGCACGGGGACCGCTGGGTCGCGCTGGATGGTGCTGCGTAAGTTGCGCGTCGGTGGCCTGAGGGCTGGGTGGGGCGTACCAGGGCCTGGAGTCGCCTGGGGCCTGGCGGGTGATGCGTAGCGTGCTCGCCGTCGTGGTGGTTGGGTGTCCATGTCGGAAGAGGAACCACGAGCATCTGCATGTCGGAAGATGGTCCACGGGCTGTCGAGGGTGCGCTCACGTGTTTCCCTTGCCTCGGCGTCGCTGGCCTGAGCTGTGGCGTCTTCGTGAGTCGGCGGGTTACCATAAGCCGCGCCGCTTATGGGGCCGTCTCGCGGGGACGGGCTGGTCGACCGTGGTGTGACAGACGAGGCTCGCGATACCGCGGCAGTGACTTCGACAATGGCGGCGGTGGTGGCGGCGGTGACATCGGCGACTGCGGCGGCAACTGCAGCAGCATAGTGTTCCTGTAGCAGCGGGTGTCGAAGAGAGTGCACGTGCTGGCTCTCGGGTTCGTCGGGATGCGTGCGCGGCATTGTGTGCGTGGCCTCATCGCGCGGCCTCCTGCTCGGTTGGCAACAGCGGAGGCACCACTGGGCCGTGGGTGAGTCCAGGGCGCGCGCACAGATGCGGGCTCCTACGTGTCCGACGGCTCCTTGAGCGAGAAGTTTGGCGCCGACCAGGAGGAGACCGCAAACCACTCCGCCTGTGGCGATAGCTCCGAGTTTGCCGCTGGCCCTTTTCAGGGCGCCCCAGAGGCCAGACCCGACTGCGCTGGCTCCGCCCGAGACAATGTCTCTGAGTTTGGCGCTGGTCCACTTGAGAAGACCCCACAAGGCGGCCGCGGCGTCGTATGCTATTGTGCGTCGGGGCGTAGTGGACACGGATGGGCCTGGTGCCGCAGCTTCACGTCGTCGTCGCTGCCGGTAGCTGGGGTCTCGGCTCGGTGTCGGCAGGTACCCGTCGATCTGGTCCTTGTACGGCATGGCTACCACGATGGCATACGTGGCCACGAAGAGGCTGATGAGACAGCCGCAGCGTCGGGAGGCCGCTGCGCTGTGCGGGGCCTCGTAGGAGCCGCTGGCGTCAGGGCTCGCGTCCTCGATGGGGTCGTTGTCGATGCCAGCCTGCCAGTGGTCGACGGCGCTGGAGTTGGAGTCAGTCGCGTTAGCACGGCAGACAAGGGTGCGGGGCGGGGTCCTGCCACCTGAGGTCTGAAGACGCCCAGATCCAGCCAATGCTGCAGCGGGGCTGAAGCCGCCACTGCGCGGGCTGGTTAGAGCTGGCGGTGCAGTGGGATGGCTTGTCTCGTCGGCGGCAGTGGCGCCGTCGGCGTCGCTGAGCTGTGCGCTGGGGTCGGCCTGGGCCGAGTTGTTGGGCGGACTGCTGTGCGACAGGGGGCGCCCTGTGTAGGGTTCGCTGTCACGGTCGCGCTGGGCCGTGTCACCTGGCGGTGTCGTGCCGTCGCGATCCTGGGTTTCCATGTCGT
>CAUYUJ010006947.1:387099-477099 GCA_963575745.1 Prorocentrum cordatum | reverse complement strand
TATCAGGTGTTGGAGTTTCACAAGTCATCTCGCCGCTTGGGCCACACGGCCAACCCAAACGACGAGCACACATCGGGCGTAGCCCCGCACGCATTTGGATGTCCAGCCTGTCTGGGCCCCGTCAGTGAGTTCGTCGTTGCCTCGGGCGTCGTCGTGGTAGCGTTGCTCGTTGTCGTCGTCGCCGCTGCCGTCGTCGCTGTCGTCGCCGTCGCAGTTGTCTTCGGCGCCGCCGCCGTCGCCGCCGTCTTCGTCGGCGCCGTCGCCGCCGCCGTCGCCGTCCTCTTCGCCGCCGTCGTCGTCGGCGTCGTCGTCGTGGGCGTCGTCGTTCATGCTCGTCCTCGTCGTTCATCATCGTCCTTGCCCTCGGCCGCCGAGAATATGACTGGCTCCTATTGGTTGCGCCATCGGTTGCGCCCCTCGGCCGTCGAGAATAGAATTGTCTCATATATAATACTCAGTTTAGGAGCGTGCCGACAGAACTCGAACTCGCGAGCACCAGGCCCGCCCGTGTTAAGATTCTACGAGGGACGGGGGTTGCAATGCGAATGCCGCGGCTTGGGCTGCAATCGCAAGACATCTCGCCGCTTGGGCCCCGCGGCCAGCCTAGACGGCGAGCATAAATCGGGTGAAGCCCCGCACGCAATTCGAAGTCCAACCAGTCTGGGCCACATCGGTCCTCTTATTGGTTGCGCCGTATGTTGCGCCCCTCGGCCGTCGGGAACATAACGTCTTCCTATTGGTTTCGCCATATGTTGCGCCCTCGGCCGCCGAGAACAAATAGTCTTCTGATTGGTTGCGCCATAGGTTGCGCCCTCGGCCGCCGAGAATGAAACGTCCTCCCATCGGTTGCGCCATAGGTTGCGCCCTCGGCCGCCGAAGATAAAACGTCCTCCTCTTGGTTGCGCCATAGCTTGCGCCCTCGGCCGCCGAGACTGAAACGTCCTCCTATTGGTTGCGTCCTCGGCCGCCGAGAACAAAACGTCCTCCCATTGGTTGCGCCATAGGTTGCGCCCTCGGCCGCCGAGAATAATACGTCCTCCTACTGGTTGCGCCATAGGTTGCGCCCTCGGCCGCCGGGATTAAAACGTCCTCCTATTGGTTGCGCCATAAGTTGCGCCCTCGGCCGCCGAGAATAAAACTGCCTCCCATTGGTGGCGCCATAGGTTGCGCACTGGGTCGCCGATTTTTTAACGCCCTCCTAACATGTGCGACCAGTTCAGTCCAGTCAGTCAAGTCAGTCCAGTCAGCTTACTTCTTTTTATATATATATATATATATATATAAAGAAAAAACTGGCTACCGCAGCAAAAACAAATGTTTTTCGTCATGCGTAAGTGCATATACATATATATATATATATATACGTGCATATGTGTATATGTGTCTATGTTATTTATATATATATATGTAAATGTATATATATATATATATATACATATATATATATATATGTATATGCGCGCATGGGCGGGGGGGGGACGCGCCCACGTTCGACGTCTGCATTTTTTCGTCACGCATTACAGGAATGATTTTGTGAACCTCATGTCAGATACCAAATATGTCGCCAATTGCAGAAAAATTGCCATCAGCATCATGGCCCCCGAAACCTCGTCAGTTTCATTCTCATCGCCATGAGTCGCTGCATCATGGCTTTGCAGCAGAATTACAACAAGCACGGCTTCTGCTAGTCTTCATGATACCCGCACTCCGCCATTACTACTTCGTATTGGTGCTAAGATTGCCACCGCTACCATGGCAACTTCCAGCAATACGGTTCCGCACCCACCCCGTCTGGATGAGAGGGAGGGCGGGCGGGGGTCGCGGTGGCAAGCTTTTGCCGATCGGCCCTTTTCTCCGAATGCACACCCTGAGTCTCATTTCTCCGCTACTACCGCGACTACGGGTACTCTTACTTCTACCGCAACTACTATTAGAATTGGTATTGGTTCCACTACGAAGCCTGCTACTGATACTGCGCGGACACTTAAAACTCATATATATATATATATATATATATAAACGCGATGCCTGCTACGTCTGCGTCTTGTATGTCTGATCCTACTGCTAAAACCACAGCTCAGACCACCGCCGCCACCACTCCACCACAAACACCGCCACCGCCTGACCCAGGCAGGGTTGTGGTGGCGGTGAATGAAAATACATTGCGGGCGGTTGTCGTGTAGATACGAGCACCAATTGTAACATCACTGACATTGTGAAGATAGTCTTAGAAATATTCAGTTGGCGGTGGCATATTTGGGGCATACAGATATTAACAGTTGTAATATCAGTGGGGGTAGTAGCCGGCTGAATGACAATGTAAGTAGCAGCGATGGTAATAGTCAAGCGAGTGGTGGTAGAGGTAGTAGTAGTTGTAGTAGTCGTCGTTGCCGTCGCACCAGTAGTAGAAATAGTAGTAGCAGGAATAGCTCTTGCATCTGTACACAAAGATGACGAGGAGGAGAAGAAACGCCCAAATGACGAGTCGAAGCGGGGCGGGTCACAATAGGAGCCCGTTGGCTGCCCTCCCCCGCCCCTATACCCCCCCCCCCCACGCACACATACCCCCACAACAATAATCGATGTCCTATTCGATCATCGACGTCCTGCACCGCGGTGGGGCGAGGAGAAGGAGGAGGGCGAGGCTCTCTAAGGCAGGAACAATCCGCGACCGTGCGAGTTACCATCATCGTCGTCGTCATCATCATCATCATCATCACCGTCACCATCGTCGTCGTCATCATCATCGTCATCATCATCATCATCATAAGTTCTCTCTCTCTCTCTCCCTCTCTCCCCCCCCCTCCCCTCATTTTTCTCGCTGCAAAGAGCGCCCTTTCTGGTAATGGCTGCTCGCGTCGCTCGTGAGCGCGACAAGGTCGCCTCGCGATCCCGTTTTTTTTTTGGGGGGGGGGCAAGGGTGGAACAGTTCATCCGCGTAAAGTGCACGCGCCTTGAGCGCCTCCGCTTTGCGTTTCTTTTTTTCTTGTCTGCGTCGCGACAAGGAAGCAAAGGTTTAAACAGTTAAGCAACCACGAGGAAAGACATATGTGCACGCGCGGCGCGCTTCCTTCTTCTCTTCCTCCGACAGGAAGGAAACAGTGGTAAAAAGTTCAATCGCGGGGTGCTCGCGCGACCCGTAGAACAGACAATTAAATTGCAGGGGGGCGCGCGCCGCGCTACTGCTGATAGAAGTATCGCAGGAAGCGCGCGTATGCATCGATATCGATATCGGCATCGACATCTGATTGTGCATGTGCATGCATGCGCATGTGTACGTGCGCGCGCGCTATCTACATCGCAATGCGTGAACACATCTCACACGCGCATGTGTACAAAACTGTGTGCATACGAAAGTTAAAATATGTAAGAATGTTTGTGAGACGCTGTAGTAGATGACTGAATTCCACGAGGAATATATACAGAAAGCCATACCTCGAGGATTATGTTGGACCTACTAACTCGGGGCTAGTTCGAGTTAGTAAGTCAAAATAGTTCGACTTAGTAAGTAGACATAGTTCGACTTAGTAAGTCGAAATAGTTCGACTTACTAAGTCGACCATTTCGAGTTATAACCCGACTTATAACTCGACTTATAAGTCGGCTGTCGACTTAGCTTTTAAGTTATAACTCAACTTATGAGCTGACCTAAGTCGATCACCTAAGTCGGTTATGCTAAGTCGGCCTAAGTCGACTTATAACTCGACTTCGTAAATCGCCTAAGTCGATTAGTATTTCTCGTCCTCAACTTATATCTAAGATATAATCCTCCGCTCATCAAAGCAGGGCGGGCTGGCGCTCCATCCGCTGGAAGGCGGACTTGACATCCACCTTGATGAACGTCGCGTCCGGCCAGCGCTCAGCCAGAGCCTGCAAGTGCTTCACCAGCAGGGCTGCGCCTCCCTTGCGGCCCACTCCGTACTGGTGCTCGCCAGCTGCGTCGCAAAGCTGCGTCTTCCGCGCCCGGGCCAGCGCGCGAAGGCCGAAGCGGCGAAGCGTGGCGCCCACCAGCGGAGGCCGGACCTCGCCGGAGCCTTTGGCAAACGCCACCAGCTCCCCCGTCCGCAAAGCCTGCAGCGTCTCCGGGGAGAGCTTTCCGAAAGCAACCCGCGCAGCGGCGCGGGCGAGCAAGCCCAAGGTCGCCCCGCTGCTGGCGCTGGCCGCGAGGTGCTCCAGCCGCGCGCCCGGCAAGCCCGGAGCCGTGAGCCGAGGCGGGCGCCGCAGCAGCTCGCCGGCCTCCTGCTCGACCTGCTCCCCCAGCTCCGCGGAAGGCGGCCCAGGCCGCGCCCCTCGCTGCGGGGCCTCGGGGCGCGGCGCCTCGGTGGGGAAGCGCGCCCTGAGCTTCTCGAGCGTGGCCCCCGTCCGTGGCGCGAGCTCGGCGCCCGCCGTCGCCGCCAGGGCCCGGGCCTCTTCGCCGGCCGCGGCCAGCGCGCGGACGCTGCGCGCGCGCTCCAATTGCTCGTGGACAGCCGGCGCGGTGTCCGCGGCGCCGGGCCCCGCGCCCACGGCGGGGGCGGCCCCTGCCCGCCCCGCCACGAGGCCAGCCGTTCCTCCAGGAGCTCTGCGCACGTGGGGCCCTCACAGCGAGGGCGGGCCAGCGAAGGCAAGGCGAAGAGCAGCGCCAGCTTCCACGCGGCTGCGGCCTCGCCCTGCACGCAGGCCGCCTCGAGCACCTCGGGCGCCTTGCGCCCCGCGTGCGCCAGCGCTCCACGAAACCGATCGGGAACCTGAGCAGAAGCCGAAATGCAAGTTCGCAAAGCCGGGTCCCAAGACAGACTCTGCCATCATCCTCGGTCGGGCACGCACTGTTCATCCCAAGACGGGTGCATCACTGGAAGCGCTCCTTGGCCAGACCGCTGCCCGTGCTTCCTCCACATGTGCAGGCCCCGCCCGATACACTATGCGAATGTCGTCGTCGATCCCCACCCTCCCAGCAATGCAGCCGATGCATAGCCAACTGTACCGAGTCCGACTGCCCCATGTGCACATGCGCATCTCATGCGAAGCGAAAGGGATCGCGCACGCCTTGCGTGCAGCTGGTCGTTTCGAAGCCGGCTGCAGGTCCAACGCCCATTCTCCTCGCGCTCGTTGACGTCGCTGTCTACCCCCGCTCCCTGCCTCTGGCATGTCCTCATCCCTCCCCGGATCAGCGGGCAGCGTCGCCGCCGCTGGCGCCGCGCCGAGGTCCACGTCGAGTTCGATGGCGCGGGAGTTAGGGGAGGAATGGGCAGACCGGGAAAGAAGGAGCGAGGGAGGGAGGGCCCCGCCGGGCAGTGGCTGCAGCGATTCGAGCCTCCTCCCCCTCCTCCTCCTCCTCCCCCGCCGCCTCCTCCTCCTCTTCTTCTTCCTCCTCCTCCTCCTCCTCCTCCTCTCCCCCTCCTCCTCCTCCTCCTCCTCCTCCTCCTCCTCCTCCTCCTCCTCCTCCTCCTCCCTCCTCCTCCTCCTCCTCCTCCTCCCCCTCCTCCCCCTCCTCCTCCTCCTCCTCCTCCTCCTCCTCCTCCTCCTCCTCCTCCTCCTCCTCCTCCTCCCCTCCTTCTCTTCCTTCTCCTCCTCCTCCTGCACGGGGGGGAATCTAGGCCTCATCCTTTTCCTCTCCTCCTCCTCCCTCCTCCTCCTCCTCCTCCTCCTCCTCCTCCTCCTCCTCCTCCTCCTCCTCCTCCTCCTCCTCCCCCTCCCCCCTCCTCCCCCTCCTCCCCCTCCTCCCCCTCCCCCTATAGGCCTCCCAGATGGCGTCGGACTACAGTGGAAACCCATGCCAAGAACCCCCTTGCTTGCCTCCAGGGTGCCTTAGGTTTCTTGCGCTCCGATGGTTTTGCTATGAAAAACGCGACGCACCCGCACCAGAAATCCATGAACGTCCTGGGGTTTCAGGGTTGGGTTTCTTGTGGAAGGTAATTGTGATCGAGCTCCTGCTGTAGATGGGGTCAGAGGATCGCGCCGCATCGCCGATGCATGGCCGATGCGGCTCGATGCGGAGCCTGATTTGCTTCACGTCGACGTCGCCGATGCATCGCCGATGTCGACGACGCATCGCTGGTGAATCGCCGATACATCGCCGATGCATTGCCGATGCATCGGCGGTTCGGCGCGATCTTCCGACGCCTGTAAGGCAGGGAAAGAGGCGCGCGAGGTACGGGGGGTGGTGGGGGGAGGAGTACACGCTGGTCGTTGAAAGTAGGCGGTTGGTTTGGATTCCCAGATCCCGACCTACTTACAAGCGCCCTCCTACTTCAAGAAACGATGTGTTTCTTCTGTGTTTCGCTATTCTCTGGGAGGACCTGAACCTAATCTACTTGATCCGCCTTCCTTCTTCACGTTTTTACGTGCTTGGCACGGGGTGGGGGAAGTAGTACACGCTGGACGTTGAAAGCATGCATTTTTCTGGATTCCCAGATCCGAACCTGTCTATACGCGCGCTGCTACTTCAAGAGACGATGTACTTCTGCTGTGTTTCGCTATTCTCTGGGAGGGCCTGAACCCAATCTACTTGATCCGCCTTCCTTCTTCATGTTTTTACGTACTTGGCACGGGGGGGGAAGTAGTACACGCTGGTCGTTGAAAGTAGGCATTTTCCTGGATTCCCAGATCCGAACTTATCTATAAGCGCGCTGCTACTTCAAAACAAAATGTGCTTCTGCTGTTTTTCGCTATTCTCTGAGCGGGCCTGAACCCAATCTACTTGATCCGCCTTCCTTCTTCGTGTTTTTACATGCTTGGCACGGGGGGGAGTAGTACACGCTGGTCGTTGAAAGTAGGCATTTTTTTGATTCCCAGATCCGAACCTATTTATAAGCGCCCTGCTACTTCAAGAAACGATGTGCTTCTGCTGTGTTTTGCTATTCTCTGGGAGGGCCTGAACCCAATCTACTTGATCCGCCTTCCTTCTTCCCCATATCCTAAGGATTGGGGTTCTTGTTCCCCATATCCTAAGGATTGGGGTTCTTGTTATTACTCTGACGCCTCCCACGCGCGGACTCCTTCCTCCCGCTCGCGCCTCCCTCCTCCCAATGATAATCACCAGATAAGACAAGACAAGATGAGATACTACAAGATAAGATAAGATAGCACAAGATATGATAAGAAGAGATTTCAAGATAAGATAAGATAAGTTAAGCTCACACTCACACTCTCTCATGATCACAAAACGCTGCCAGGGGCATCATTTGGGAGCCCCAAGGGGGAGCCACCCTGGCTGATCTCACGAGCCCGTTCGCGCCGATTTTGGTGGGACGTCTCAGCTAGAATTGCCGTTTGGCGCCCCCAACATGTATCTCTTGAGAGCCTCATGGTCACAAAACGCTGCCAGGGGCATCATTTGGGAGCCCCAAGGGGGAGCCACCCTGGCTGATCTCACGAGCCCGTTCGCGCCGATTTTGGTGGGACGTCTCAGCTAGAATTGCCGTTTGGCGCCCCCAACATGTATCTCTTGAGAGCCTCATGGTCGCAAAACGCTGCCAGGGGCATCATTTGGGAGCCCCAAGGGGGAGCCACCCTGGCTGATCTCACGAGCCCGTTCGCGCCGATTTTGGTGGGACGCCTCAGCTAGAATTGCCGTTTGGCCTCCCCAACATGTATCTCTTGAGAGCCTCATGGTCACAAAACGCTGCCAGGGGCATCATTTGGGAGCCCCAAGGGGGAGCCACCCTGGCTGATCTCACGAGCCCGTTCGCGCCGATTTTGGTGGGACGTCTCAGCTAGAATTGCCGTTTGGCGCCCCCAACATGTATCTCTTGAGAGCCTCATGGTCACAAAACGCTGCCAGGGGCATCATTTGGGAGCCCCAAGGGGGAGCCACCCTGGCTGATCTCACGAGCCCGTTCGCGCCGATTTTGGTGGGACGCCTCAGCTAGAATTGCCGTTTGGCCTCCCCAACATGTATCTCTTGAGAGCCTCATGGTCACAAAACGCTGCCAGGGGCATCATTTGGGAGCCCCAAGGGGGAGCCACCCTGGCTGATCTCACGAGCCCGTGACGAGAGAGAGAGAGAGAGAGAGAGAGAGAGAGAGAGAGAGAGAGAGCAAGAGAGAGAGAGAGAGAGAGAGGAAGCGAGAGAGAGGGAGAGGAGAGAGAGAGAGAGAGAGAGAGAGAGAGAGAGAGAGAGAGAGAGAGGAGAGAGAGAGAGAGAGAGAGAGAGAGAGAGAGAGAGAGAGAGAGAGAGAGAGATCGGACAAGTAGGCGGACCAGGGTCCGTCCGCGAGGCGCACTGCGGTGCGACAACTCGCCAAACACTATTTGCGGCGGTGCAGCCTTGAGATTCGAGGGCGGGCAACAAACCCCCTCCCCCGGCGCAATGCGACAGACGCTACAGACGGCGGACAGACGGTGAAGATCTCACGTGTCAGACCGCGTGAAGAAGAAGGCCCCAACAAGGAAGGCGACGTGCTGACACGTGGCTAGGCGGCTTGGCGGACCGCCAGTTGGGCGCTTGGCCGCAAAGCGGCGCGCAGGGACGGGGCACCCCCCGCCCCCACGCCCTGACACCGTGGACGCGGGGCCACGCGTACACACGGGCAGGCAGAAAGGAGGAGATTAGCGCGGGGCACCAGGCGGAGCGCCGCGGAGCGATGACAGCATAGCTTGGAGGGTGAGTGGCGGCGCAGCACCATCGGGCGAGGGCGTAAGCAGCTCGGCGAAGGCACGCCCGGCGCGGTGGAGGCGCTGGAGCAGAGGGCCTTGACGGGCTTGAGCAGCGGCAAGGTCGGCGGCGAGAGCAGCACACCTCTGCTGAAGAGCGGCCATAGACTGGGACAGCTCGGTTTCGCGGTCGGTGAGGGGCGGCTGCTCAGTGCCTGTGGCCGCGGGCCCCGTGGCAGGGACGAGGTCATCGGTGCGCCTGGCCAGGTGGTGGACCAGCGCAGTGCGGCGCTCCGTGTGCTGGCGGCCGTCGCCCTTGAGAGGCGACTGGAGGGTAACACGCGGCCCCAGGGCTGGAGCCGCTAGGGCCACGCCCCGTGAGGGCGGAAGAGCCGCATCCTCGCACCCAGCAACAGTGAAAGCGTGGACGGGGTGCGACGGCCTGACTGACTCGGTGCCCAGCGGGGGGGCTGGAGCCGCCCCCGCGGGCTGGCGCTGGTGGGGGGACGGAGTGGGTGGCACGGTGGGACCAATCATGATGCCGTGCGAGGGCTCGGTGGTCGGCCGCGTGGTCGGGTGGCGTCTCGATGGGGCGGCATCGTCGGCAGCGTGGGGTGTCGGCGGGGCGTCGTCTATGCTGCCACTCAGTCCGAGGGGATCATACAGGTCGTCGTCGGCGTCTTGACGGTGAGCGACATCATCATGTGGGTGCGATGTCGCTCTCGGTGGCGGAGTCGCGGTGGGCGTCGAGAGGTTGCCCGACGGGGCAGGGTTGGCGCTGGCTGGGCCGTCGTCCAAGAAGTCCAATCCCCCGCCGAAGCCGAACGGGTCGTCCTCCTGTTCATCGAGCATCGCCCGTTGGGCCTCGGCCCAGAGCTCATCCGGGTCTTGCGGGATGAATGGTCCAGCCGCGGGTGGTGCCTGGTCCGACAGCAGGGGGTTCGGTTCCATTTTGCTGAGTTCCGCAGCTGTAAACCCAGCCCTGCGGTGTGGGAGCGGCAGAGTACGGTGTCTGCGCTCGTAGATAGCGACAGCGACCCCATGAAGCACGGTCGCTTGGCGATGTCGTGTTTTGGCAGCTTCAACAATGTCGTCGGAAGGTTGTGCGTGCGTGCCGCCGCTGTGGCAAGGGCGTCGGCCTGACGGTTGAACTCCTCCGCGATGGGCCCGATGAGCCCAAGGTCGATGCCCAGGTCTCCCAGGTGGCTGGCGATTTTTTCGACGCGAAACATGTTGGGCTTGGCCATAACACATCGGTGGATCTTTTCCCAGAGCTCCGCGTGCGTGCCCTGCGGCGCTGGATGTCCGTCGATGATGCTTTGGAACCCATCGACCACCGCCTGGTTGTCCACGAAAACGTGCACGGGCCGTTCGGCACATGCCGTAAGGTGGACAATGGCGAGGGTCTCCGCAACCTGGGCGTTCTGCGTTAGGCCGTGAACGCGTGCACTGTAGTTCATGCGGTGGTCGATGCCGTAGTAGACGCCGTAGCCCGCTCGTGCTAGCAATGGGATGGCTTGGTTGGTGCACGCACCGTCCGTGGCAGCGTAGACCCATGTCCAACCAGTGTCGTAGTCAAGGTAGGTGGTGTAGGTGTCCTGGGCTGAAGCCGCAGGATCTCCCTCAGGGGGGGGCCGCGGCATGGGCTGTGGCAGCGGGTCCCTCGCGAGGTCGGCCTGCAGGTCGAGGAGGGCTGGGTCTTCGTCGAAGAGCCCGCAGTGTCTTGTGTGCGGCGGAAGACGGGCCCACTGGTCGTCACTGATGAGGGTGGTGAGAGGGAGTCTTTCTCGGGCCCAGCACTTGCAGTCGCGGACAGTGTGCTCCTGAGTTTCCTCTTCCTCGTCGCAGTAGCGGCAGATGGGGCTGGGGTCTGCCGACGTGTTTGATCGGGATCGTCGTCTGTTGGGTGTGGTCCCCGCCCGACAGGTAGTTCAGGAGGAGCGCCAGCTGCCAGGCAGTGCATTTGGCTGCTCCTTTAGTTCGGGCGAGCCACGTGCTGGCGAAGAGGTCAAGGCCCTGTCTGACAGAGGCTAGGTAGCCAAGGTCGTGTCGCCGTGGCTTGATCCTCCGCAGAAATGCCCTGCGTTGTGAGGCCCGCAGCATGTGCAGGAAGGCGTTTTGGGGTAAATTCAGCCAGCTGATCTGGCAGCCCCAGTCGTCGTACATGATGCCAAATGTGGGCCAGGTCCATCGGAGCTGCTGGAGCGACTGGACGAGTCGTCCGACGGGTCCTCCACCAAACAGGGTCTGGACGTGGTGTTGGAGGTCTCTGGCGAGCCCGCAGAGTGTAACGTCGCGGTTAACCTGTCGCCGCAGGCACAGGAATGCTTCACGCTGCGTGATGGCGTCGATCTCCAGGGCGTGTCCTGGGACGCACACGGCCATGAGAGTCCAGAACTCGACCCACTTGTTCCCCTTGGGGCGGATAGCCGCCTTGAGGGCGTGGTTGTAGGCAGTTTTGGCTGGGCCTGATGGTGCTTGAATGTCGGTGCCCGTGGTGCAGACGCTGGCAGCCAGGGAACGGGCGTGCCGCGCCTTGATAAGCATCGGCGATGGGAGCTTGCCAATGCGCGGCAGGCGGATAGTCGCCCTCCGTACACGGGCGTCTGCGGTGGCCGTGAGGTTAAGCGCGGCTGGAGCCGGCGCTGCCTCTGCGTTGATGTAACTCCCGACGAGCTTGAAGGAATCGACCACACGTAGGGGGCGATCCGCCAGTGTGAGCTGGGTAACGGCGGCGTGAAGCTCGTCGGTGAGCGCCCACCCTGCCACTTTACCAGGGTGAATGCGTTGACCTGAGAATCGATCAAACTTGGCGGTTTCGTCGAGAGATTTCTGCAGCTCAGAAGCGGTGTGGGTAGTGGAGTTGCTGTCGTCAACAAAGGTAGTGCTGAGTGATCGAGGAACGTATCGGTGCTGCCTCTTTGTCCACACGCACATGAGCAGCTTGATGTCGTCCAGGGACCACGAGCTTCCCTGGAGGTGACCGTTAGTCCTGGCCAGGTCCTTAGAGTACGCTCCGTTCATGCGGATGTAGCGTTTGTGGTGTCTGTAGAAATTTCGGCGGACAGTAACGATGTCTTGAGGGCACCCCGCGTGCAGCGCAAGGTTAAGACAGATGTCCGTGATGAGGTAGTCGAAGCACTTCTGTCGGTCAAGGGCAGCTCCAGCTAAGGGGAGGAGTAAAGCCCTGGCGTGTTCGATGCGCAGGGCGAGAGAGGTGCTGACATCCCCAATGGTGGCTTTGGGAACAGCGCCGAAGCTCGTGGCATGGGTCCATCCTTGCCGCCAGGTCGTGAGGCTACGGTAGGCTGGCGCTTCCCACGCGTACATCCATACGGCCTTTTCGGAGGCACGGGTTTGGCACGTGCAGGAGGGGCTCGGGGATGGTGCCAGTGCGTTGCATAGCACGTAAGACACTGGCGAAGAGGCGAAGGATGTCGTCGGGTAACTCCTTAGCCTCCTTAGTTGTCCAGCCGTCGAGTCCCCCCGCGCGGCGCGGTGAACGGGTGCGAATGAAGTGGATGAGTTGGTCGTCGGTGAGGTGGAAAGGGGCTGCTGGTGATGGCGTAGGCAGCTCTTGTCGGTATTCGTCGTAGAAGTCCGCCCACGTCGGCATAGCTTCGGCGTCATGGCCCGCGCGAGCGCGGTACCTGCCCAAGATGGGCTCCCAGGTGTCGACCATGAGCTTAAGCATGTCTTTGGTGTTGGCAACAATGGCGTTGGCGGGGAGGGCGTCGGGAACCTGGGCAGGTGGTGGGTCACGAGTGTGGCCTTCGTCGTTGTCCGTGTCGAGCGAACTACCGTCGCTGGGGCTGAAGCCGCCGGCGTCGGTGTCGGCATCACTATCGTCCGTGCTAGCTTGGTCAGGGTTGAAGGCGGTGGTGTCGCAGTGGAGCTGTGCATCGTCGGGAGTGGTAGGCGTGCGGAGATACGCCGTGGGCGAGCAGTCGGCAGCCCGTGCGTATATGGCCGCCTTTCGCCCGCTTGGCTCGCGGACACCCTCAGCCCAGATCTTGATGCGTTCAGCTTTGGCTCGGTTTGCACGTCGCGCCAGCTCTGAGTCAAGGTTTTGGATCAGACGGTCCAGGTGCTCTCCGCGTGGTGCTGGCACGTCGGGGGTCCAGGCCTCGGGAAAGGCCAGGAGGGCCGTGGGGCGCAGCTTGTGGCAGAGAAGGCGGGCCGCGGTCCACGTGCAGTCGATGCGCTGCGCCAGGTACGGCGGGATAGCACGGCAGTCGATATGATGGTGCTGTCCGATGAAGCGAAGCTCGCAAAGTTGCCGATGGAGCTTGCGAAGGCGGTTCATGTGAATCGTGGAAGCTCCGTAGGTGGGAAAGGCGCGGGGGACGGCGGGTCGCTCCTCGAACGTGGGTGTGAGCCCGTGCATGGTAGGGGCCTTCTTTTTTGGGTGGTCTGGCGGTGGGGGCGGCAGGTCGCGCAGCCGGGTGAGATGGTACTCATGGCTGGCCTCGTTTGCCAGGGCGAACATGCGTTCCACATCGTCGCGTGTGTCAGCCTGCTCCATGCGGTCATGGTATCGCCCTGCGATGAGGGTCCCTAATGCCTGAAGTTCGTGGTCCTCATGAGCTCCGTCGTTAGGAGGGTAAGGCGTGGGGGCCAGAAGGCGTGGGGCCGTATGGTCGAGGCGGCTAAGGTCGAGTGTGACCTGCAGGCCAACATGGGACTTCGCTGGCAAGTCACGCAGATAGCAGAAGTCGGTGACAAGGGATCGCGCAGCTTGGTTGGCGATGATATAATCGATGCGCGAAGTGCGGGGGCACTTGGTGACGCGGTCCCAGTCAGGGATATTGCCATATGTGTGCATGGTGTGGTCTGGTGTGCCTTCAGCGACGTTAAACCATCCGTGCTGCATCATGTGCAGCAGGTGTGGATTGTCGTCGATGTTCGTGTTGGCGTCCATGCAAATGAAATACGGGGCTGAGCCGACCCTCGCGGCGGCGCAATCAGCAAGCCGAAACAAATCGGTGCTGTCCCCTCCAGCGACCCCGTAGAGGCTCGCAATGTAGATCCCAGCGGGCCCGTGGTTGTTTCGTCGCCGCCTGCGGCGGTGCTGGGTGCAGAGCGGGAGGAAGGCCTCGTGCCATCGTTTCTTGGCCTTGAGGGTGGCGATACAGGACGCAGTGTCGTCGACGGTGGAGTCGACGATGGCGTCCTTAGAGAGGATGGCGACCCCCCCCGAGGCGCCAGTGTTGCCCTCGACCGTGTGGTCCGTGCCACCGTGAGCAGCTTTGCGCTGGGCTCGCGCCAGATCCAGGTCAGGTCCCAGACTGGCCTGATATCCTCCGTGGTGTGGATTGGCGGCGTTGGTAGCGATGGCTTGCCTGGTAGGCTTGGCATGTCGGGTCTCCTGCAGTGCTATGACTGCGGCGTTGTGGTCGACACCTAGAGCGGTGATGGTTGGCCAGTTCGCTGGGAGACTCGTGATGTTGAGGCTGACGAGGTGGATGGAGCGACCTGGCCCGTCTCCGTCGGTGGAGCTGGGGTTAGCACGCCCCGCACGGTGGAGGGCAGCCTGGCCCTCACCCAGGTAGAAGGCTTGGCCACAGTAGGAGCTCATGGCGTCGCGGCAGATTGGCTTGGACGGGGCTGAAGCCGCCGTCAGGCCAGAAGTATAGGCAAGGCATGGTCGACGCTGCGCCGGGGGGGGTTCATAAACATCGGCAAAACTGCCTCGAAAAATCCTCCTCACTCCTGTACCGTGGGGGACGGGGGGAGGAGAGGTGAGACGGCAGCAGAGGGAGAGGGAGGCGACTCCTCGATCCGTCCTGCCGAGAACAAGAACAAAAGCAAACCAGCGGCGGCAGCTCGGCGCGGCAGCGGCGCAGCGCGCGCGCACATACTGCGCACGCGACACCGCTGGTCCGTCCTGCGGCGGCGCGCCCGCCCCGTCAGTACCGTGATGAGCAGCATCAGCTGGAACAGCTTGTTCGTGCGGTGGGCCCTGTGGCTGCGGCGGAGGACGCTCTGCCAGCGCGTCAGCCACCAGCTGAACGTGGCGAGCGGCGCGGTCGGTGGCCTGGCGCTGAGCCTCATCCATGCCCGCTGCCGTGAGGCACGCGTTGCGGACAGGGCTGACTCCACGCGGGGCCGCCGCTGCCGCGGCAGCGGCTGAGGTGGCGGGGGCGCCGCCATGGCTCTGAGGAGACAGCGGTGAGCCGCCGCCGAAGCCCGCCGCGAGGTCCTTGACGCGGTACTTGTTCTTGAAGGGGTCGAAGGTCGGCGCCTCGTCGATGGGGACGACAACGCGGGTGGGCGGTGGCAACTCCTGGTCCGTGGACGGCGTCGGCTCGAGGTCGACCTGGCCAGGTTCGATGGCGCTGGCACCGAAACGTGGCACCACCTCGGGGGCTTGGCCATCAGCCTGAGTCTCGCGGGGCGGCGAGCTCGTGGAGCTCCCAGGGGCCTTGCGCGAGCTGTGGCGGCTGCAGGACCGGCTGCGCGGGACGCGCCCGCCCGTGTGGCGGTCACGTGGCGAGGTCGCCTGGGCGTTAGCGCGCGCAGAGTCCGCCCTGCTCGGGGAGCGGATCGGCGCTGCGCAGGGTGTTGGGCTGGGCTGGCGGGAGCCGCCTGTGCCGCCCGCCGCCGAGGCTGCAGCCTGGTCAGGGTCGACGGCGTCGGGCCGGGGGCTGACGTGGTGGGCACTACCCTCGCTGTGCCGCGGGGAGGCGCTGTGGTGCGCCTGGGTGTGCGTGAGGACGAGCGGGACGAGCGGCTGCCGCTCGCGCTCAGGGGGGGCAGGTTTTGCCTGGGCAGGGCGCAGCGCTGCGGCCACGTTTGGCGGGGGCGTGTGTTGGCGCGGTTGCCAGGCACGCACGTTCGCCTCGCGCCATCCTTCAGGGCGCCCTGTCCTGCCACGGCTTGGTGCAGCCCCCTGGGCTGAAGCCGCAGGGGTTACCACTGCGGGCTGGTTGCTGGCGGTGCTGTCATGGCGGCCTGGGTAATGGCCCCAGGCACGCGTGGACCCTGGCACGGGCGAGGTGGCCCGTGGGGGAGCCTGCACGAGTGCACGCGGGTAGCCGATGACCGCTGGGTGCACCCTGGCGTGGGGGGCGTGGCCATAGCTGGAGGCGGCTGCTCCTGCCGCCGCGGGCCTGGCGCCAATGGGGCCACGGTGATAGGCGGCTCCCCCGCCGTACACCGCGCTGTCGCCTGTCGGGACGCGCGCGGGAGAGCGGTTGCGTGGCGTGCTCGGCTGACCTGCGTCGCGTTGGTCGCGCTGCTGGGTGCGCTGCTGGTGCTGTTGGTAGCGCTGCTGGTCGGCTCTCGAGAGCGGGCGGGTGTCGGGGAGGATGGTGGGCACGTCGGGCCGCCGCCAGCCCTGATAGACGTGCTCGAAGGCATGGTCTGGGTAGGTCTCCCCGACGGGTGAGTAGCGCCGCACATGCTCCACGTAGTCAATGTTCTGCGGCTCGGGGAGCACCGTGATGTTCACAGCTCGCTGGTGCGCTGGTCCATAGAGACAGAAGCTACCACGGTTGCTGCGGTCGTGGTTCAGCTCGGCTTCGGTCGTGGCACGGCTCACCATGGCGTCGCAGAGGCGCATGTCGTAGTCGAGAGCTTGAGGCCCAGGGCCGCCCTCGGCATCCCAGTACAGTACCACATCTCGCCAGCGGGTGCGGGTAGTGTGGATGCGCTCGGCGATAGACTCGCAGACGGTCCTGACTGTGACACGATCCCTATGCATGTTGGTGATGGCTAGGGAGTAAGGTCGGCGGACCGTTTTGTTGAAGATGAAGTCCTCCTTGAGGGCCTGGTGAGGGCCGAAGAGCACGTAGCCTTCCCTCCACAGCGGTTGGTCGGGAGACGGGTCTTCAGGCATCCCCGTTCCTGTGAACCCAGGTGGCCGCCTCGTGCCGTCGGGCAATCCCTGCTTGAGGACGCGACGCGGCCTCGGTGGTAGATACCATTGACCCTGGTAACCTGCTTGGCCTGGTTGTGGAGGCTCCCCCCCGGGGCCTGAAGGCGCTCGGGGGGGTTCCTTGAGGTCGTGCTGGGCTGGCGCGTTGCCGTATTGGCGGGCGAGGATGTGCGGAGGCATCCCTGTGGCACGGACGTCGAACAGGCTGTGCGGACGAGGCGGATGGGGGCATCTGCTGGAGAGGCAGCATGTGTCGGAGTCCCTGTTGTCGGTGCTGTACGCACACGTCCAGCTGTTGCAAGAGTAGTCCGTGGACCAGTCCATAAGTGCACGTAGTCCGCTGAGGGAGCAGTCTGGGCACGTTGGTTGGCCCGAGGTGCCGAGCTGCGTGTTGCGGCGGGCAGCACAGTACTGACAGCATTGGAATCGGCACTGTAGGCAAGTCCAGCGTCCTGGTAGGGGCGGGAGCGCTTGCTCGTCGGTGACTGCGTCGTCTGGGTGGGGTCGGGGTCGATCCCACAAGGGCCAGACGTCGGCGAACCAGGACTGGCCTGTAGTGCGGACCACCTCAGCGGGGAGGCGAGCGTCGTCAGCATGGCGCTCGATCCACTGGGGCCCCAGGTCCGCTGGGATCATGACCGTGCGCCAAGTGTCGTCCGCCTTGACGTGGACTTGGGTCGGTGCCCAGAGCCTGGTAGTGGTATCGCCATGGTCGTGGTGGAGGATGACCCAGCCGTCGCGACCCGCAACCGCAGGGTCGATAACGCGGTGGCCCACGACGGTCGTCCCCCACGGTAAGTAGGCGCCGTCGTGGTGCTCGCCCGGGTCAAGCCAGACCTCGATGCCAGGGGCGTTGACACGGGCCCGCACATCGCGGACGTGGAAGGCGAGGACGTGGTAGGCGGTCGGCTCCTCTTCCGTCTCGATGTGCTCCCACGTCTCGATGTCGCTGTTGTCCGAGGTGGAGTTTCCGCCGCTCTGCCGTGACGAACGCGAGGCGGATCGCCGTGGGCGGGCATGGCCTCGGGCGAGGGCGGCGGCCGCGCTGATGAGGGACGGCGCACGGCGGTCGTCGGCTCCCGATGTCGTCGATGAGCGGTCTGGACTGTGTCCCAGGGCGGCACCTGACTGATAGGTGTGCGGTGGGCCAGACGCGGCCCCAGGGCTGGAGCCGCTGGGGCGCGGCGCTCGTGCGTCGGACTGCCCCCGCACGGGGACGGCTGCAAGCCAGTGTACACCAGGTCGATCAGTGGCTGCGGGTCCAGCTGGAGCTTGCGAAGCGAGACGCGCGGACGGGGCTGGTTGGGGTCGGCCCTGGTGGCTGCTTCGGTGTCGTAGTGCTGTTTAGCCCATGCTCGCGCTGCCTCTGGCGAGTATAGTGCCTGCGGCGGTGGCCACGCTGCCGCGATGTCCAGCCGGCGCCAGGTGTTAGCTTCCTGGTCGCGGGCTTCAGCCGCCTCGCGGAGGTCTGGGTGATCGTAGCCGGCAATGTGGAGGGCGTGCGCACAGTCGCCCATGCCATAGGCTTGTGGTAGGGCACGGCACCTGGAGGCAGCTTCAGTGGGGGCACACCAGTCCATGCGGATGAGGAGGCCCAGGACCCGTGGGTAGATGAGGCGCGCTCCGTGAGCCTCCCCTTTCACGAAGTTGTGCCAGTTCTCACCGCGCGGCGGTTTGGTAGCCTCGCACATCCAGAGCGCGATGGGTCCCCACGCGAGGGTGTCGTCTTCGAGGCTGCAGGGCGGGTGAGGCGGCACTGCGTACCACGCGGCCAGCGACGGGTGCACACTCACGTACGTGCGGCCAACATTTGTGGCGGTTCGACCCTTCGCTTCACGGCGGGGGCCCGGCAGGAGGTGACCTCCGTTGAAAGCGAGACGAGCCGCAAGGTCGCCGCGGGTCCCGTGCCAGAAGACCGTGGGCGTGTCAGTGGTGGGTTGACGGAGGTCCCACGTGAGGTAAGGGAAGACCGTCTCGCCTGAGTTCCCGCCCGAGTCTTCCAGCACCCAAGTGAGTCGGTTCGGGGGCCTCTGCATGATGTCAGTCCACGGCGCCAACGCTTGGAGCGTTGGATCATGGGTGAATCGAGGATGGTCGTGGAGTCGCAGGGCGTCTTTGATGTCCTCTGTAGTCACGCCACTGTTACCAAGCGCAAAGCCGTTCTGGTACAGGGAGGTGAGGATGCTCGTCGGCGGCACGGGGACCGCTGGGTCGCGCTGGATGGTGCTGCGTAAGTTGCGCGTCGGTGGCCTGAGGGCTGGGTGGGGCGTACCAGGGCCTGGAGGCGCCTGGGGCCTGGCGGGTGATGCGTAGCGTGCTCGCCGTCGTGGTGGTTGGGTGTCCATGTCGGAAGAGGAACCACGAGCATCTGCATGTCGGAAGATGGACCACGGGCTGTCGAGGGTGCGCTCACGTGTTTCCCTTGCCTCGGCGTCGCTGGCCTGAGCTGTGGCGTCTTCGTGAGTCGGCGGGTTACCATAAGCCGCGCCGCTTATGGGGCCGTCTCGCGGGGACGGGCTGGTCGACCGTGGTGTGACAGACGAGGCTCGCGATACCGCGGCAGTGACTTCGACAATGGCGGCGGTGGTGGCGGCGGTGACATCGGCGACTGCGGCGGCAACTGCAGCAGCATAGTGTTCCTGTAGCAGCGGGTGTCGAAGAGAGTGCACGTGCTGGCTCTCGGGTTCGTCGGGATGCGTGCGCGGCATTGTGTGTGTGGCCTCATCGCGCGGCCTCCTGCTCGGTTGGCAACAGCGGAGGCACCACTGGGCCGTGGGTGAGTCCAGGGCGCGCGCACAGATGCGGGCTCCTACGTGTCCGACGGCTCCTTGAGCGAGAAGTTTGGCGCCGACCAGGAGAAGACCGCAAACCACTCCGCCTGTGGCAATAGCTCCGAGTTTGCCGCTGGCCCATTTCAGGGCACCCCCGAGGCCAGACCCGACTGCGCTGGCTCCGCCCGAGACGATGTCTCTGAGTTTGGCACTGGTCCACTTGAGAATACCCCACAAGGCGGGCGTGGCGTTGTATGCCGTTGTGCGTCGGGGCGTAGTGGACACGGATGGGCCTGGTGCCGCAGCTTCACGTCGTCGTCGCTGCCGGTAGCTGGGGTCTCGGCTCGGTGTCGGCAGGTACCCGTCGATCTGGTCCTTGTACGGCATGGCTACCACGATGGCATACGTGGCCACGAAGAGGCAGATGAGACAGCCGCAGCGTCGGGAGGCCGCTGCGCTGTGCGGGGCCTCGTAGGAGCCGCTGGCGTCAGGGCTCGCGTCCTCGATGGGGTCGTTGTCGATGCCAGCCTGCCAGTGGTCGACGGCGCTGGAGTTGGAGTCAGTCGCGTTAGCACGGCAGACAAGGGTGCGGGGCATGGTTCTGCCACCTGAGGTCTGAAGACGCCCAGATCCAGCCAATGCTGCAGCGGGGCTGAAGCCGCCACTGCGCGGGCTGGTTAGAGCTGGCGGTGCAGTGGGATGGCTTGTCTCGTCGGCGGCAGTGGCGCCTTCGGCGTCGCTGAGCTGTGCGCTGGGGTCGGCCTGGGCCGAGTTGTTGGGCGGACTGCTGTGCGACAGGGGGCGCCCTGTGTAGGGTTCGCTGTCACGGTCGCGCTGGGCCGTGTCACCTGGCGGTGTCGTGCCGTCGCGATCCTGGGTTTCCATGTCGTGGATGGAGTCGTTCTGGCTATCGTCCGACACGTGGAACGAGTCCAGGGATATGTTGCTGATATCGCTGGCCGCGATGTGCTGGAGCAGAAGCGGTTCGGCGTCGGCCGCGGGCTGGTCACACGTGGCGTGCTGGGCGAGGGGGCCAGCTGGCGGTGGTAGGTTTAGCGGTTCCATCGGTGCCGCGGCGAGCTCCGCCTCGACAAGCGGCTGCATGTCTGGCGGGTGGTGCAGGATCGCATCCGCGAGATACGCCAGGGCGTCTTGGTCGGGTGGAGGGAGGCCTCTTGGCAGCAAGGCGTGGGCCCGTGAGAGGATGGCGGCAGTGGTGCCGCGAAAGCCTCAGGGCCGACGAGCTGGGCACGAGCGCCCTGGTATTCCAGAAGGAGGCCAAAGTAGCGGGTGGGGTACTCGTGGCTGCCCTGGATACGAGTGAGGTTGCGGTTGGTGCGCTGTCTGTCGGGGCCCGCTCTGTGCCAGATATCCTCGCACATGTCGAACGCGGTGCGCTGGCGCAGGGCGTCGTTTTTCTCCTCGGAATCCTCCTGGAAAAAGTGGTCGTACTGTGGCAGATGGAGCGTCGCCAGGATGTACGGGACGCAGTCCTCGAGCCATGCCCAGAACACGTCCTGATGGTCCTCACCTGGTGCCCACGCCGCGGCGCACGGTATGAGCCGTGCTCGGATCATCATCAGGTGCCAGAAAGCGGGGTCCTCCTCGGGTTCGCCCCTGGCGCACAGAGGGGTAGTGAGACCCGTGGGGCTAAAGCGGGGCACGACAGCGGGGCTGAAGCCGCCACTGCGTGCCTGGGCCTTGCCAGCGGCCCCGTCGAGGATGTGCTGCACGACGGTCGAGGACAAGCTGAGGACGGACTGCGATGCATGTGTCGTAGTTGACGAGGGCGTGCTCGTAGGAGACATGCTGGCACTCGCCGTAGCCGTTGTAGTAGCCGTCGGAGTCCCAGGGGGGCAGCGCGTGGGGCGGGGCCCCTGGTGCTGCTCAAGCCAGGCGCTCGCGATGGCGCCCAGCGGCCCGGTGCCGCGCGGGCCCGCGGCGGCGGTGCTGTTCACGATCGGGTCCAAAATGGCGCAGTGATCGTATTTGTAGATGCTGTCATCGTAAAGGTAGAAGAGCGTCCCACGTTCAGCGTGTCGCAGGAAAACCTCTCCTCCGTGCTGAGGCGCACTGCCTGAAGACGGGCGTGCTCCAGCTAGCGAGGGGAGGGCCAGGCTGCAGGCAAGGCGCCACATGATGGCGAGGCCTGGCGGGCGGCGCGAGCGATGAGCCGAAAGCTGCATGTCAGCACACGTCCTCAAATACCCCTGAATGCTCATGTACATTGCTACAATCACGCCCCCTGCAAGACTACGGGTGTCCCTACACCAGATAGCTTGCGCGTGCTGCTGCCAAAACAGACATGAGGTGACAAGAAAGAGATACGACGCGAAGAGGGGAGAGATGCCTCTGAAGGCGCTTCCTCGGAGGGCTGAGGCGGGCTCTCTGAGGCACCTTCAATAGGGTTCCTGGGTGGCCCGATCCTTGTCCTTGCCTTTGTCGGCCCCTGGGGGCCCCGTCCCTGGGGTGACCTGGCCTGGCTGGTCGATCCAACTGCAGGCAGCCACGGGTTCGGCGGCCGCTGCAGCTTCCTCCTTCTTAGTTTCCAGAGTGGCCACTTGTGGCAGGTGGATGGTGCCTCCCGTGAGGTGCCCGAGGAGGGTCTGGATGTCGCCGCGCAGTGCAGCGGCGTCGGCGGTTGCCGTCTGTTGCTGGGTGACGACGGTGGCAAGCCCCCGTTCCAGCCCTGAAACGTGCTCCGTGAGTGTGGCCTGGGAGGAGAGAACGCCCGCAAGCTGCACCTGCATGTTATCCACCGTGTTGGCTAGCAGCTCGTGCTGCTGTTCCATGTGCTGGATGCGGGTCGTGGCAGCATCGGGCGGTTTAGAGGCCGATGCGAAGCGCTCGCCGAAGGCGTTGAGTTCGTGGGAGGCCACGCTGTATTCATCACCTGATGAGAGGATCTCGACGTCGTCGACGTCGCCTGGTACTTCGGCGGCCGTGGCAGCGTCGCCTTCGGTGTGGCCCCCACCTTCTGCCGCCGCCGTGCCAAGCCAGGAGTCATGGCCACCTGGTCCTGGGGCGGCCATCGGTTCAGCGGCTCCGTCCGTGCCGTGCGGGGGTGCAGAGGAGCTGCGGCCTGGGGCGCAGGGTGACCTTGCGTGCGGCGTGGCGTCACGTTTCCCGCTGGAGGAGCGGTGGCGCTTGGCTGAAGGCTCCTCCTTGGGGATCAGGAGCGGTGCGACGCCCTTGCCTTTGGGCGTGGCAGTCATGAGGTCGTGGAGGTAGGGGCTCTGGGCCGCTTTGGTGAGGAGTGTGCCGGTGGCGGGGCTAAAGCCGCCACCACCGGCTGGCGGCGTCACAGGCTCTGTGATGGTGGTAGGCGTGACGATGGTAACGTTGTCCCGCTTCGGCACCACCTCAGCCAGCGGGGCCTCGGTGATGCTCCACGGGATGGGGCACCCCGCGACCTGCACCGTATAGGTGAGTGGGGGCCGATGAGCGCGCACTAAGGCAAACTGGGCCGCAGTGGCTGGGTCCCAGGCGGTGTGGTAGACCTCGCAGTCCCATTTAACGGACGGGCCCGTGAGAGTCTTGGCGAGCTGGGTCAGCGTGGCGTGACGTGCCGCAATGCCAGTGATGCGGTAGCGCGTCTTGGCGAGGGTAGCCTCGCAGCCACGGATGCTGACAGCAGCAGCCTTGGCGACGTCGGACCCCCGTGGAACACGGATCCCCAGTAGGCCTGACTTGCCGTGCCTGACGACTCCCAGGGCCTTGAACTCCACCGACTTCTGGAACGCGTCTGCCATCGTGATGGGCTGGTCCTCAGGGAACCAAGCGGTCTGATACTTGTCGGCGGTGGGCTCGTCTGCACCTACGTTGCTGAGGTCGTAGGTGGCACCGAGTTGCCCTGATCCCGCCAGGACCTTGTCGACCGCTTGGAGACTGACGCCGAAGGTGGCAGCCAGGGACCTCTTTCCGACGCCCGATCCAAACCTGCCTAGGCTTTTGCAGGGTTCAAGGATGGTGACGGCTTTAAAGTTGCCGTGGAAGAGGGCCTTGAAGGTGTCCTGGAGCTGACTATCGAGCTCCTGGCGGCGAGCGTCTTTCTTGGACTCCCTGTGCTTTTGGCGCGCCTTGTCCTGTGGAGCGGAGTCCCTCGAAAAGGGCCCTTGGCGCGTGGACCACCGTTCACGGGGGCACCTCCCGAGAACTGGTCCTCGAAGGCCTGGTGCATGGAGGGGACTGCGGCAATGGCCTCGGTCTCGTGTATGGTCGCCCGAATCCAGCAGACGTGGTCGGCAGGGTCGATGGTGGCGACGGCTACCTTTTCCGTGCAGGCGACCTCCTTGGTGCCCAGCTGGTACACGGTCACGGGGACGTGCGTGTGGACCACTTTGGGCGCCTTGGGGTGACGCTTCAGGACGGGGACGGCGAGCTCGGTACCGACGTAGTTGTCGTTTTTCGGGCCCATGACAGCAATCGCGAGCTGACCCGTGGCTCGCTTGCCCTGCTCGAGGTGGTGTTGCAGCAGCCGTTCACCACTCTCGTAGTCGTGGAGGCTGATGCTGGGCTTGTACGTCTTGCCGTCGTCAGGTGATGTGGGTTCGGCAAGAACAGGGACCTTCCAAAAGGCAGGGTCCAAGGCGATGAATTGGGTGTCCGCAGCCTGAAGACGTGCGGATCCCGCTGGTGGGTGTGATGTGTCACCGCCAATGCGCTTAGGCTTGCTGCGCTGGTGATGATCGAGCGTGTAGCTAATCTGGTTGGCGGCGCACATGCGGATCAGGGCGCTGCCAAGCTTCTTCGTGTTGGACTTGTGCATGTCGTACGTTGCCTGGAGCTCGTCCGCGTTCAGTTCGGCAAGCCCGTTGTATGCGGCCGTGGGGCGGTCAGACCCCGCTTGTTTGAACGCTGCGATGCAGTCCTGCCTGCGTTGAAGGAGAGACCCTTCAGCAGCAGGGCGCGTGGGGCGGGAGCTCGGAGGCTGCTTAGAAGAGCGACGGCGCTCCGGCTTCTTGGGGGCCATTGCTGCGGGCACTCTGGTGTGGAGAGGTGACGCGAATCAGTAGGGTCCTGCTGGGACCCCTCCGGTCTCGCGAGGCCTGGGAGTCTGACTCCGAGGCGGGGCGCTTCGCGTCGCGGCTGCGGTCTGAGTGCAGGGCACTCTCGAGCCGAGACTGGAGAGAGAGAGAGAGAGAGAGAGAGAGAGAGAGAGAGAGGGGGAGTTGAGAGAGGAGACAGGCGAGAGAAAGAGAGAAGAGAGAAGAGAGAGAGAGAGAGAGAGAGAGAGAGAGAGAGAGAGAGAGAAGAGATCGGACAAGTAGGCGGACCAGGGTCCGTCCGCGAGGCGCACTGCAGTGCGACAACTCGCAAGCACTATTTGCGGCGGTGCAGCCTTAAGATACGAGGGCGGGCTACAAAACCCCCTCCCCCGGCGCAGTGCGACTGACGCTACAGACGGCGGACAGACGATGAAGATCTCACCTGACAGACCGCGTGAGGTAAAAGGCCCCAACAAGAAAGGCGACGTGCTGGCACGTGGCTAGGCGGCTTGGCGGACCGCCAGTTGGGCGCTTGGCCGCTAAGCGGCGCGCAGTGACGGGGCACCCCCCGCCCCCACGCCCTGACACCGTGGACGCGGAGCCACACGTACACACGGGCAGGCAGAAAGGAGGAGATCAGCGCGGGGCACCAGGTGGAGCGCCGCGGAACGATGACAACATAGCTTGGATGTTGAGTGACGGCACGACACCATCGGGCGAGGTCGTGAGCAGCTCGGCGAAGGCTCGCCCAGCGCTGTGGAGGCGCTGGAGTAGAGGACCTTGACGAGCTTGGGCAGCGGCGAGGTCCGCGGCGAGAGCTAAGCACTTCTGCTGAAGGGCAGCCATAGCCTGTGACAGCTCGGTTTCACGGTCGGTGAGAGGTGGCTGCTCAGTGACATCCGCCGAGGATCTCGAGACAGAGGCGAGGTCCTCGGTACGCCTGTCCAGGTGGGCTAGCGGCGTGCGGGACCCTGAACGCTGACGTCCGTCACCGTTAAAAGGTGACTGGAGGGGCCGGCGCGACCCCAGGGCTGGAGCCGCTAGGGCCGCGCCCCGAGAGGTCAGGGGAGCCGCTTCCTCTCGCTCAGCAACGGAGGAAGCGTGGGTGGGGCACGAGGGCCTGTCTGGTTTAGTACCCTGCGGGGGGGCTGAAGCCGCCCCCGCGGGTCGCTGACGATGGGGAGGTGAAGTGGTATGCGCGGTGGGGCCAGTCGTGATGCCGTGCAAGGCCGCTGAGGTCGGTCGCGTAGAGGGTTGGTGACTCGGTGGGGCGGCATGGTCGGCAGCGTGTGGTGTCGGCGGTGCGTCCTCAATGCCACCCAATCCTCGGGGGGCACTCGGGTCGTGGTCGGCGTCCTGGCGGTGACCGATATCATCGTATGTGGGCGTTAACGCTCTTGGGGACGGCGTCGCAGTAGGGTTTGCGAGGTTTCCCGACGGGGCGGGGTTTTCGTTGGCTGGTCCGTCGTCCAAAGCGTCCGATCCCCCACCGAGGCTGAAAAGGTCATCGTCCTGCTCATCAGCGTCTTGAAAAGGAACGGCGTTGTCATGTGGGTGGGCTGACGCACTCAATGGCGGAGTCGGGGGCGCCGTGCGGGTGCCCGCCGGGGCAGGGTTGGCGCTGGCTGACTCGTCGCCCAGGAAGTCCAAACCTCCACCAAAGCCGAACGGGTCGTCCTCCTGTTCGTCGAATAACCCCCGTTGGGCCTCGGCCCAGAGCTCGTCGGGGTTTTGTGGGATGTCTGGTCCAGCCGCGGGTGGAGCCTGGTCAGACAGCAGGGGATTTGGTTCCATTTTGTTTAGTTCTGCAGCAGTGAACCCAGCCCTGCGGTGTGGGAGAGGAAGAGTACGATGTCTCCGCTCGTAGATGGCAACGGCGACTCCATGGAGCACGGTCGCTTGGCGGTGTCGTGCTTTGGCAGCTTCAACGATGTCGTCTGGGAGGCTATGAGTACGTGCCGCCGCTGTGGCGAGGGCGTCAGCCTGACGATTGAACTCCTCCGCGATGGGCCCGATGAGCCCGAGGTCGATGCCCGTGTCGCCCTGGTGGCTAGCGACTTTCTCTACGCGGAACATGTTTGGCTTGGCCATGACACATCGGTGGACCTTTTCCCAGAACTCCACGTGCGTGCCCTGCGGAGGTGAGTGTCCGTCGATGATCCTTTGGAAGCCGTCGACCACCGCCTGGTTGTCCACGAAGACGTGTACGGGCCGTTCAGCACATGCCGTGAGGTGGACAATGGCGAGGGTCTCCGCAAGCTGTGCGTTCTGCGTGATGCCGTGAACGCGCGCACTGTAGTTCATGCGGTGGTCGATGCCGTAGTAGACGCCGTAGCCCGCTCTTGCAAGCAAAGGGATGGCTTGGTTGGTGCATGCACCGTCCGTGGCAGCGTAGACCCATGTCCAACCAGTGTCGTGGTCGAGGTAAGTGGTGTAGGAGTCCTGGGCTGAAGCCGCAGGATCTCCCTCAGGCGGGGGCCGCGGTATGGGTTGAGGTAGCGGGTCCCTCGCGAGGTCGGCTTGCAGATCGAGGAGGGCTGGGTCCTCATCGAAGAGCCCGCAATGTCTTGTGTGCGGAGGAAGACGTGCCCACTGCTCGTCACTGATGAGGGTGGTGAGAGGGACTCTTTCACGGGCCCAGCACTTGCAGTCACGCGCAGTGTGCTCCTGAGTTTCCTCTTCCTCATCACAGTAACGGCAAATAGGGCTGGGATCAGCGGACGTATTTGATCGAGAACGTCGCTGTTGGGTGTGGTCCCCGCCCGACAGGTAGTTTAAGAGGAGCGCCAGCTGCCATGCGTTGCATTTGGCAGCTCCTTTGGTGCGGGCGAGCCACGTGCTGGCGAAAAGGTCGAGGCCCTGTCTGACCGAAGCAAGGTGACCAAGGTCATGACGCCGTGGCTTGATTTTTCTGAGAAAGGCTCTGCGTTGCGAGGCGCGCAGCATGTGAAGGAAGGCGTTTTGGGGAAGGTTCAGCCAACTGATCTGACAGCCCCAGTCGTCGTACATGGTGCCAAATGTGGGCCAAGTCCAACGGAGCTGCTGAAGCGTCTGAACAAGTCGTCCAACAGGTCCTCCGCCAAAAAGGGTCTGGACATGGTGTTGGAGATCCCTGACGAGGCCGCAGAGAGTGGCGTCGCGGTTGACCTGTCGCCGCAGGCACAGGAAGACTTCACGCTGCATAATGGCGTCAATCTCCAGGGCGTGCCCTGGGACGCACACGGCCATGAGAGTCCAAAACTCGACCCACCTGTTTCCCTTGGGGCGGATAGCCGCCTTAAGGGCATGGTTGTAGGCAGTTTTGACGGGGCCTGATGGGGCTTGGATGTCAGTGCCCGTGGTACAGACGCTGGCAGCAAGGGAGCGGGCGTGCCGCGCCTTAATACGCATCGGAGATGGGAGCTTGCCAATACGCGGCAGGCGACTAGTCGCCCTGCGAACACGGGCGTCAGCGGTGGCCGTGAGGTTGAGCGCGGCTGGAGCCGGCGCTGCCTCGGCGTTGATGTAACTTCCGACGAGCTTGAAGGAGTCGACCACGCGTAAGGGCCGTTCCGCCAAGGTGAGCTGGGTAACGGCGGTGTGAAGCTCGTCAGTAAGCGCCCACCCCGCCACTTTTCCAGGATGAATGCGTTGACCAGAAAATCGATCAAACTTGGCGGTTTCATCAAGAGATTTCTGCAACTCGGGCGCGGTGTGGGTAGTGGAGTTGCTGTCGTCAACAAAAGTAGTGCTGAGTGACCGCGGCACGTAACGATGCTGTCTCTTGGTCCAGACGCACATGAGCAGCTTAATGTCGTCCAGGGACCAAGAGCTTCCCTGGAGGTGACCGTTTGTCCTGGCCAGTTCCTTAGAGTACGCACCGTTCATGCGGATGTAACGTTTGTGGCGCCTGTAGAAGTTTCTGCGGACAGTAACGATGTCTTGGGGACACCCCGCGTGAAGCGCGAGGTTAAGGCATATGTCCGTGATAAGATAGTCGAAACACTTCTGACGGTCCAGGGCAGCTCCAGCCAAGGGAAGGAGAAGGGCTCTGGCGTGTTCGATGCGAAGGGCGAGAGAAGTGCTGACGTCCCCAATGGTAGCTTTGGGACAGCGCCAAAACTCGTGGCGTGGGTCCATCCTTTCCGCCAGTCCGTGAGGCTGCGGTAAGCTGGTGCTTCCCACGCATACATCCAAACGGAAAGCACCGAGAGAAGTCGTTGGTCCGTTGGGAGTTCGCCTCGGCCTTTTCGGAGGCACGGGTTTGGGACGTGGAGGAGGGGTTCTGGGATGGTGCCAGTGCGTTGCATAGCTCGTAGAACGCTGGCGAAGAGGCGAAGAATGTCGTCGGGAAGCTCCTTTGCCTCCTTAGTAGTCCAACCGTCCAGACCCCCCGCGCGTCTCGGTGAACGGGTGCGAATGAAGTGGATGAGTTGGTCGTCGGTGAGGTGGAAAGGGGTAGCTGGTGATGGCGTAGGCAGCTCCTGTCGGTACTCGTCGTAGAAGTCGGCCCACGTCGGCATGGCTTCGGCATCATGTCCCGCACGTGCGCGGTACCTGCCCAAGATGGGCTCCCAGGTGTCGACCATGAGCTTCAGCATGTCCTTGATGTTGGCAACAATGGCGTTGGCAGGGAGGATGTCGGGGACTTGCGCAGGTGGTGGTTCACGGGTGTGGTCTTCGTCGCTGTCCGTGTCGGGCGAACTACCGTCGCCGGGGCTGAAGCCGCCAGCTTCGGTGTCAGCGTCGCTGTCGTCCGTGCAAGCTTCGTCAGGTTTAAAGGCGTTGGTGTCGCAGTGGAGTTGCGTATCGTCAGGAGTGGTAGGCGTGCGGAGATACGCCGTGGGCGAGCTATCAGCAGCTCGTGCGTATATGGCCGCCTTTCGCCCGCTTGGCTCACGGACGCCCTCGGCCCATATCCTGATGCGTTCCGCCTTGGCACGGTTCGCGCGTCGCGCCAGCTCTAAGTCGAGATGTTGGATCAAAACGTCAAGGTGCTCCCCGTGCGGCACTGGCTCGTCTGGGGCCCAGGCCTCGGGGAATTCCAGGAGAACCGTGGGGCGCAGCTTGTGGCATAAGAGGCGGGCCGCGGCCCACGTGCAGTCGATGCGCTGCGCGAGGTACGGCGGGAATAGCACGGCAATCAAGATGGTGGTGCTGTCCGATGAAACGGAGCTCGCAGAGTTGCCGATGGAGCTTGCGCAGTCGGTTCATGTGAATCGTGGAAGCTCCGTAGGTGGGGAACGCGCGGGGGACAACTGGTCGATCCTCGAACGTAGGCGTGAGCCCGTGCATGGTGGGGGGCTTCTTTTTTGGTTGGTGGGGCGGTGGAGGTGGCAGATCGCGTAGACGGGTGAGATGGTACTCATGACTGGCCTCGTTAGCCAGGGTGAACATGCGCTCCACGTCGTCTCGTGCGTCGGCCTGCTCCATGCGGTCCTGGTACCGCCCAGCGATGAGGGTCCCAAGTGCTTGCAGCTCGTGCCCCTCATGAACTCCATCGTCGGGCGGGTAGGGCGTAGGGGCAAGAAGACGTCGGGCCGTATGGTCGAGGCGACTGAGGTCAAGCGTGACCTGCAGGCCAACGTGAGACTTCGCAGGCAAGTCGCGAAGGTAGCAGAAGTCGGTGACAAGGGATCGCGCCGCCTGGTTGGCAATGATATAATCGATGCGCGAAGTGCGGGGGCACTTGGTGACGCGGTCCCAATCAGGGATATTGCCATAGGTGTGCATGGTGTGATCTGGTGTGCCCTCAGCGACGTTGGACCATCCGTGCTGCAACATGTGCAGAAGGTGTGGATTGTCGTCAATGTTCGTGTTGGCGTCCATGCAGATGAAGTAGGGTGCTGAGCCGACCCTAGCGGCGGCACAGTCAGCGAGCCGAAAGAGAGCTGTGCTGTCTCCTCCAGCAATCCCGTAAAGGCTCGCTATGTAGATCCCCGCGGGCCCATGATTATTTCGTCGCCGCCTACGGCGGTGTTGAGTGCAGAGTGGGAGAAAGACCTCATGCCATCTTTTCTTGGCCTTGAGGGCGGCGATACAGGGCGCATTGTCGTCGACAGTGGAGTCGACGATGGCATCCTTAGAGAGAATGGCGACCCCTCCCGAGGCGCCAGTGTTGCCCACAACGGTGTGATCAGTGCCGCCGTGGGCAGCTCTGCGCTGGGCTCGCGCCAGATCAAGGTCAGGCCCAAGACTGGCGTGGTATCCACCGTGGAGAGGATTGGCGGCGCTGGTAGCGATGGCTTGCCTAGTCGGCTTGGCATGTCGGGTCTCCTGCAGTGCTATGACAGCGGCGTTGTGGTCGACACCAAGGGCGGTGATGGTTGGCCAGTTCGCTGAGAGACTGGTGATGTTAAGGCTGACGAGGTGTATGGAGCGACCTGGCCCGTCTCCATCGGTGGAACTGGGGTTTGCGCGCCCCGCACGGTGAAGGTCAGCTTGACCCTCGCCCCAGTAGGAGGCTTGGCCACAGTAGGAGCTCATGGCGTTACTATGGGCTAGCTTGATCGGGGCTGAAGCCGCCGTCAGGCCAACCATATAGGAGGGACACGGTCGGCACTGCGCCAGGGGGGGTTCATAAATATTAGTAAAAATGTCACGAAAATTCCTCCTCACTCCTGTACTATAGGGGACGAGGGGAGGAGAAGTGAGACGGCAGCAGTGGGAGAGGGAGGCGACTCCTCGATCCATCCTGCCGAACACAAAGACAAAAACGAGACAGCGGCGGCGGCCAGGCGCGGCGGCGGCACAACGCACGCGCATGTACTGCGCACGCGCCACCGCTGGTCCCTCCTGCGGTGACACGCCCGCCCCGTCAGTGTCTTGATGAGCAGCATCTGGTGGAACGGCTCCAGCAGCACGATCGGAGGCCTGACGCTGGGCCTCGTCCATGCCCGCTGCCGTGAGGCCCACGTTGCGGACAGGGCTGATTCCCCGCGGGGCCGCAGCTGCCGCGGCAGCAGCCGAGGTGGCGGGGGCACCGCCCCGACTCTGAGGTGAGAGCGGTGAGCCCCCGCCAAAACCCGCCACAAGGTTCTTGACACGGTACTTGTTCTTGAACGGGTCGAAGGTTGGCGCCTCGTCGATGGGGGACGATCACGCGGGTGGGCAGCTGCGGCTCGTGGTCCGTGGACGGCGTCGGCTCGAGGTCGACCTGGCTAGGGTCGATGACGCTGGCTCCGAAGCGTGGCACCACTTCGGGGGGTCGGCCATCGGCCTGAGTCTCGCGAGGCGGCGAGCTCGTGGAGCTCCCTGGGGCCTTGCGTGAACTGTGGCGGCTGCAGGTCCTGCTGCGCGGGACGCGCCCGCCCGTGTGACGGTCGCGTGGCGAAGTCGCCTGGGCATTAGCGCGCTCAGAATCCGCCCTGCTCGGGGATCGGATCGGCGCCGCGCAGGGTGATGGGCTGGGCTGGCGAGAGGCGCTTGTGCCGCCTTCCGCCGTGGCTGTGGCCTGGTCGGGGTCGGCCGCGTCTGGGCGGGGGCTGACGTGGTGGGCGCTTCCCTCGCTGTGCCTCGGGGAGGCGCTGCGATGCGCCTGGATGCGCGTGAGGACGAGCGGGGTGAGCGGCTGCCTCTCCCGCACAGGTGGGGCAGGTTTGGCCTGGGCAGGGCGCAGTGCTGCAGCTACGTTTGGCGGGGGCGTGTGCTGGCGCGGTTGCCAAGCGCGCACGTTCGCATCGCGCCATCCTTCGGGGCGCCCAGCCCTGCCACGGTATGTTGCAGCCCCCTGGGCTGAAGCCGCAGGGGTTATCACTGCAGGCTGGTTGCTGGAGGGGCCCTCATGTCGGCCTGAGTAGAGGCCCCAGGCGCGCGTGGACCCTGGCACTGGCGAGGTGGCCCTTAGGGCATGTAGGGGTGCACGCGAGTAGCCGATGGCCGCTGGGTGAACCCTGGCGTTGGGGGCTTGGCCGTAGCTGGAGGCGGCTGCTCCAGCAGCCGCAGGCATGGCACCTATGGGACCACGGTGGTAGGCGGCAACCCCGTCGTAGGCCGTGTTACCGCCTGTCGGGACTCGCGCAGGGGAGCGGTAGCGTGGTGTGCCCTGCTGTCGTGCATCACGTTGGTCCCGCTGCTGGATGCGCTGCTGGTGCTGTTGGTGGCGCTGCCAGTCGGCTCTCGAGAGGGGACGGGTGTCGGGGAGGATGGTGGGCACGTCGGGCCGCTGCCAGCCCCGATAGACGTGCTCGAAGGCGTGGTCAGGGTAGGTCCCCCCTACGGGTGAGTATCGTCGCACATGCTCCGTGTAGTCGATGTTCTGCGGCTCTGAGATCGCCGTAATGTTGATGGCCCGCTGGTGCGCTGGTCCGTAGAGGCAGAAACTACCACGGTTGCTGCGGTCGTGGTTTAGCTCAGCTTCGGTCGTGGCACGGCTCACCATGGCGTCACAGAGTCGCATATCGTAGTCGAGAGCTTGAGGCCCAGGACCACCCTCGGCGTCCCAGTACAGTACCACATCTCGCCAGCGGGTGCGGGTCATGTGGGTGCGCTCGGCGATCAACTCGCAGACGGTCCTGACCGTGACACGATCCCTGTACATGTTGGTAATGGCTAGGGAGAAGGGTCGGCGGACCGTCTTGTTGAAGGTGAGTTCCTCCTTGAGGGCCTGATGGGGGCTGAAGAGCACATAGCCTTCCCTCCAAAGCGGTTGGTCGGGGGAAGGTTCTTCGGGCATCCCCGTTCCTGTGAATCCAGGTGGCCGCGTTGTGCCGTCAGGCAATCCCTGCCTGGGGACACGCCGCGGCTGTGGTGGGAGGTACCATTGGCCCTGGTAGCCTACTTGCCCTGGTTGTGGAGGTTCTCCCCCGGGGCCTGAAGGCGCTCGGGTGGGTTCCTTGAGGTCGTGGAGGGCTGGCGCGTTGCCGAATTGGCGGGCAAGGATGTGCGGCGGCATTCCTGTGGCACGGACGTCGAGCTGGTTGTGTGGCCTGGGGGGGGTGGGGACACCTGCTGGACAGGCAGCATGTGTCGGAGTCCCTCTTATTGGTGCTGTATGCACACGTCCAACTGTTGCACGAGTAGTCCGTGGACCAGTCCATAAGTGTACGCAGTCCGCTGCGGCCGAAGTCTGGGCACGTTGGTTGGCCCGAGGTGCCAAGCTGTGTGTTGCGGCGAGCCGCGCAATATTGGCAGCATTGGAATCGACACTGTAGGCAAGACCAGCGTCCTGGTAAAGGCGGTAGCGCATGCTCGTTTGTGCCTGGGTCGTCTGGGTGGGTCTCGGGCGATCCCACAAGGGCCAGACGTCAGCAAACCAGGATTGGCCTGTAGTGCGGACTACCTCGGCGGGGAGGCGTGCGTCCTCGGCATGGCACCTGATCCACTGGGGCCCCATATCCGCTGGTACCATGACGGTGCGCCAGGAGTCGTCCCCCTTAACGTGGACTTGGGTCGGTGCCCAGAGCTTAGTAGTGGTGTCGCCGTGATCATGGTGGAGGATGACCCAGCCGTCACGCCCGTCCACCGTAGGGTCCATGACGCGGTAGCCCATGACTGTCGTCCCCCACGGTAAGTAGGCGCCATCGTGGTGATCGCCAGGGTCGAGCCAGACCTCGATGCCAGGGGCGTTGACACGGGACCGCACATCACGCACGTGGTAGGCGAGGACGTGGTAGGCAGTCGGCTCCTCCTCCGTCACAATGTGCTCCCACGTCTCGATGCCGCTGTTGTCGGAGGTGGAGTTCCCGTCGCTCTGTCGTGACGAGCGAGAGGCGGATCGTCGCGCACGGGCGCGGCCTCGGGCGAGGGCGGCGGCCGCGCTGATGAGGGATGGCGTTCGGCGTTCGTCGACTCCAGATGACGTCGATGAGGGGTCTGGACTGTGGGCTAAGGCTGTGCCTGACTTGTGCGTGCGTGGTGGGTCCGACGCGGCCCCAGGGCTGGAGCCGCTGGGGCACGACCCGTGTGCGTCAGGGTGCCCCCGCACGGGGACAGCTTGCAAGCCCGTGTACACCAGGTCGATGAGTGGTTTCGGGTCCAGCTGGAGTATGTGGAGCGAGACGCGTGGTCGAGGCTGATTAGGGTCGTCCCTGGTGGCTGCTTCCGTGTCGTAGTGCTGTTTGGCCCATGCTCGCGCTGCCTCTGGCGCGTATAGCGCCTGCGGCGGTGGCCATGCTGCCGCGATGGCTGGTCTGCGCCTGGTGCTAGCTTCCTGGTCGTGAGCTTCAGCCGCCTCACGGAGATCTGGATGATCGTAGCCAGCGAAGTGGAGGGCGTGCGCGCAGTCGCCCATGCCATAGGCGTGTGGAAGGGCACGGCACCTGGAAGCAGCTTCTGTGGGGGCCCACCAGTCCATGCGGATGAGGAGGCTCAGGACCCGAGGGTAAATGAGGCGCGCTCCGTGGGCCTCCCCTTTCACGTAGTTGTGCCTGTTTTCCCCGCGCGGTGGTTGGGTGGCTTCGCACATCCAGAGTGCGATGGGTCCCCACGCGAGGGTGTCGTCTTCGAGGCTGTAGGGCGGGTGGGGCGGTATCGCGTACCACGCGGCCAGCGAAGGGTGCACGCTCACGTACGTGCGGCCAACGATGGTGCCAGTTCGACCCTTCGTTTCACGGCGGGGGCCTGGCAAGAGGTGCCCTCCACAGGCAGCAAGACGGGCCGCAAGGTCGCCGCGGGTCCCATGCCAGAAAACAGTGGGCGCGTCGGTGGTGGTTGACGGAGGTCCCACGTGAGGTATGGGAAAATTGTCTCGCCCGAGTTGCCGCCCGAGTCTTCCAGCACCCAAGTGAGGCGGTTCGGTGGCCTCTGCATGATGTCCGTCCACGGCCCCAGCACTTGGAGTGTTGGGTCGTGAGTGAATCGAGGGTGGTCGTGGAGTCGTAGAGCGTCTTTGATGTCCTCAGTGGACACGCCACTGTTTCCTAGCGCGAAGCCGTTTTGGTACAGGGCGTTAAGTATGCTCTTCGGCGGCTCGGGGACCGCTGGGTCACGCTGGATGGTGTTGCGTGGGTTGCGTGTCGGTGGCTTGAGGGCAGTGTAAGGCGTACCAGGGCCTGAAGGCGCCTGGGGCCTGTCAGGTGATGCATAGCGTGCTCGCCGTCGTGGTGATTGGGTGTCCGCGTCGGAGGAGGAACCACGAGCGTCAGCATGTCGGAAGATGGACCACGGGCTGCCATGGGTGCGTTCTCTCGTTTCCCTTGGCTCGGTGTCGCTACCGTGTGCTGTGGCATCCTCGTTGGTTGGTAGGTTGCCGAATGTCGTGCCGTTCTTGGAGCCGTCTCGTGGCGGCGGGCTGGTCGATCTTGGTGTGACCGACGAGGCTCGCGATACGGCGGCTGTGACTTCCGCGATGGCGGCGGTAGTGGCGGTGGTGACGTCGGCGACTGCGGCGGCAACAGCTGCGGCGTAGTGTTCCTGTAGCAGCGGATGTCGGAGTGCGTGCACCTGCTGGTCGTCGTGTTCGTCGGCGAGCGTGCACGGCATTTTGTGTGTGGCGTCGTCCTTCGGCTTCCTGCTCGGTTGGCAACAGCGGAGGCACCACTGGGCAGTGGATGAGTCCAGGGCCCGCGCACATATGCGGGCGCCTACGTGTCCGACAGCTCCCTGGGCAAGGAGTTTGGCACCGACGAGTAGAAGACCACACACAACTCCACCCGTGGCTATGGCCCCTAGCTTGCCGCTGGCCCAATTAAGGACGCCCCCGAAGCCGCTCCCGACTGCAGTGGCTCCGCCCGAGACACCATCTCTGAGTTTGTCGCTGGTCCATTTGAGAGTGGCCCTCAATGTGGACGTGACATAGTATGTCGTTTTGCGTCGGAATATAGTGGACACCGATGGCCTGGTGCGGTCGCTTGGCGTCGTCGTCGTTGTCGGTAGCTGGGGTCTCGGCTCGGGGTCGGCAAGTATCCATCGATCTGGTCCTTGTACGGCATTGCTATCGCGATGGCGTACGTGGCCGCCAGGAGGCAGATGAGGCAGCCACAATGTCGTGATGCCGCTGAGCTGTGCTGGGGCTCGTGGGGACCGCTGGCATCTGAATGTTCATCATCGATGGGGTCGTTGTCGATGTCGGCCTGCCAGTGGTCGATGGCACTAGGGTTGGAGTCAGTCACGTTGTCACCTCCTGCGGTCTGGGGATGTCCAGGTCTAGCCAGTGGTGCAGCGGGGCTGAAGCCGCCACTGCACGGCCTGGCATGAGCTGGCGACGCAGTGGAATGGCTAGTCACATCAGCGGCAGTGACGCCTTCAGCGTCGTTAGGCCGCGCAGAAGGGTCGGCCTGATCTGAGGTGTGGGGCGCACTGCGTTGCCGCGGGGCGAGCCCAGAGTGAGGCTCACTGTCGCGGTCACGCTGAGCCGAGTCGCCTGATGGTATCGTGCCGTCTCGATCCTGGATATCGATGTCGTCCTGGCTATCCTCCGACGCGTGAACGAGTCCATGGATGTATTGCCGATATCGCTGGCCGCGATGTGCTGGAGCAGCCATGATACGGGATCATCTGCGGCCTGATCGGTGCCGTCCGTCGGCGCCGCAGCGAGCTCCGCCTCGACGAGCGGCAGCATGTCTGGCGGTTGGTGCAGGATGACATCAGCGAGGTACGCCATGGCGTCATGGTCGGGTGGAGGGAGACCTCTTGGTAGCAGAGCATGGGCCCGTGAGAGGTATAGCGGCAAAGGTGCCATGAAAGCCTCAGGGCCAACGAGCGTGGCACGAGCGCCCTGGTACTCCAGAAGGAGGCCGAAATAGCGGGTGGCGTACTCGCGGCTGCTCTGGATCCGAGTGAGGTTGCGGTTGATGCGCTGCCTGTCGGGGCCCGCTCTGTACCAGATGTCCTCGCACATGTCGACCGCGGTGCGATGACGCAGGGCGTCGGTGGTGTCCTCGGACGCCTCAAGGAAGAGGTGATCGTACTGTGGCAGATGGAGCGTCGCCAGGATGTACGGGACGCAGTCCTCGAGCCATGCCCAGAACAGGTCCTGGTTATCCTCACCTGGTGCCCACGCCGCAGCACACGGTATGAGCCGGGCGCGGATCATCATCAGGTGCCAGAAAGCAGGGTCTTCATCGGGTTCGCCCCTATCTCGCATGGGAGTGGTGGGACCCGTAGGGCAATAGCGGGGCACAGCAGCGGGGCTGAAGCCGCCACTGTGTGCCTGGCCAATACTGCACGGACTCGCGGCAGCGGTGCCGTTGACGATCGGATCCAAGATGGTGTAGTGGTCGTACTTGTAGATGCTGTCATCGTAGAGGTAGAAAAAGGACGCACGTTCGACGTGCTGCAGAAGAAACCCACCTCCATGCTGGGGCGCACCGCCTGAAGACGGGTGTGCTCCAGCGAGCGAGGGGAGGGCCAGGCTGAAAGCAAATCGCCACATGATGGCGAGGCCTGGCAGGCGGCGCGAGCGATGGGCCAAAAGCTGCATGTCAGCACGCATCTTTAGGTACCCCTGCATGCTCATGTACATTGCAACAAACACTCCCACAGCAAGATGACAGGTGTCCCTACACCAGGTAGCTTGCTCGTGCTGCTGCCAAAAATGACATGATATAGCAAGGAGGAAGTACGGCGAGAAGTGAGAAGGGATGCCTCTGAAGGCGCTTCCTCGGAGGGCTGAGGCGGGCCCTCTGAGGCACCTTCAATAGGGTTCCTGTGTGACCCGCCCTTTGTCTTTGCCTTTGTCAGCCCCTGGGGGCCCCGTCCCTGGGGTGACCTGGCCTGGCTGGTCGATCCACCCGCAGACAGCCACGGGATCGGCAACTGGTGCAGCTTCCTCCATTTTGGTTTCGAGGGTGGCCACCTGGGGCAGGTGGATGGTACCCCCCGTGAGGTGCCCGAGGAGGGCCTGGATGTCGCCGCGCAGTGCAGCAGCTTCGGTAGTTGCCGTCTGATGCTGAGTGACGACGGTGGCAAGCCCTCGTTCCAAGCCTGTAACGTGCTCCGTGAGTGTGGCCTGGGATGAGAGAACGCCCGCAAGCTGGACCTGCATGTTGTCCACCGTGTTGGCAAGCAGCTCGTGCTGTTGATCCATGTGTTGGATGCGGGTCGTAGCGGCATCTGACAGTTTAGGGGCCGTAGCGAAGCGTTCGCCGAGGGTGTTCGGTTCGCGCGATGCCACGCTGAATTCGTCCTCTGATGAGAGGATCTCGACGTCGCCTGGTACCTCGGCGGCTGCGTCAACGTGCCCTTCCGTGTGGCCTCCACCTTCGGCCGCCCCCGTGCCAGGTTGCGGGTCATGCCCGTCCCCACCTGGTCCTTGGACGGCCGTCTGCTCGGCAGCTCCATCCGTGCCGTGCGGGGGTGCAGAGGAGCTGCGGCCTGGAGCGCCGTGTGATCTTGCGTGCGGCGTGGCGTCGCGTTTCCCGCTGGAGGATCGGTGGCGCTTGGCTAAGGGCTCCTCCTTAGGGATCGGGAGCGGTGCGACGCCCTTGCCTTTGGGCGTGGCAGTCATGAGGTCGTGGAGGTTGGGGCTCTGGGCCGCTTTGGTTAGGAGTGTGCCCGTGGCGGGGCTGAAGCCGCCACCACGGGCGGGCGGCGTCACAGGCTCTGTGATAGTGGTAGGGGTGACAATGGTAACGTTGTCCCTCTTCGGCACGACCTCAGCCAACGGGGCCTCGGTGATGCTCCACGGGATGGGGCACCCTGCGACCTGTACCGTATATGTGGGTGGGGGACGATGAGCGCGCACTAAGGCAAACTGCGCCGAAGTGGCTGGGTCCCAGGCGGTGTGGTAGACCTCACAGTCCCATTTGACGGACGGGCCCGTGAGAGTCTTGGCCAGCTGAGTCAGCGTGGCATGGCGTGCCGCAATGCCCGTGATGCGGTATCGCGTCTTGGCGAGAGTGGCTTCGCAGCCACGGATGCTGACGGCAGCGGCCTTGGCGGCGTCTGACCCACGTGCAACACGGATCACCAATAAGCCTGACTTGCCGTGCCTGACGACTCCTAGGGCTTTGAAGTCCACCGACTTCTGAAACGCCTCTGCCATCGTGATGGGCTGGTCCTCGGGGAACCACACGGTCTGGTACTTGTCTGCAGTGGGCTCGTCCGCACCTACGTTGCTGAGGTCGTAGGTGGCGCCGAGTTGCCCCGAACCCGCCAAGACCTTGTCAACTGCTTGAAGACTGACGCCGAAAGTGGCAGCCAGGGACCTTTTTTTTCCGACGCCCGATCCGTACCTGCCTAGACTTTTGCAGGGTTCGAGGATGGTGACGGCTTTAAAGTTGCCGTGGAAAAGGGCCTTGAAGGTGTCCTGAAGCTGACTGTCGAGCTCCTGGCGGCGAGCGTCTTTCTTAGACTCCCTGTGCTTTTGGTTTTGGCGCGCCTTGTCCTGTGGAGCGGAATCCCCTCGGAAAGGACCCTTGGCGCGTGGACCACCGTTCACGGGGGCGCCTCCCGAAACCTGATCCTCGTAGGCCTGATGCATGGAGGGGACTGCGGCGATGGCTTCGGTTTCATGTATGGTCACCCGAATCCAGCATACGTGGTCGGCAGGATCAATGGTGGCGACGGCTACTTTTTCCGTGCAGGCGACTTCCTTGGTGCCCAGCTGGTACACGGTCACGGGGGCGTGCGTGCGAACCACATTGGGCGCCTTGGGGTGGCGCTTCAGCACGGGAACGGCGAGCTCGGTGCCGACGTAGTTGTCGTTTTTTGGGCCCATGACAGCGATCGCGAGCTGACCCGTGGTACGCTTACCCTGCTCGAGATGGTGCTGCAGCAGCCGCTCGCCACACTCGTAGTCGTGGAGGCTGATGCTGGGCTTGTACGTCTTGCCGTCGTCGAGTGATGTGGGTTCGGCCAGGACTGGGACCTTCCAGAAGGCCGGGTCCTAGGCAATAAATTTGGCGTCCGCAGCCTGAAGACGTGCGGACGCAGCTGGTGGATAGGTTGTGTCACCACCATTGCGCTTAGGCTTGCTGCGCTGGTGGTGATCCAGCGTGTAGCTGATTTGGTTGGCGGCACACATGCGAATCAAGGTACTGCCGAGCTTCTTGGTGTTGGTCTTGTGCATGTCGTACGTGGCCTGCAGCTCGTCCGCGTTCAGCTCGGCGAGCCCGTTGTATGCGGCTGTGGGGCGGTCAGACCCCGCTTGCTTGAAGGCTGCAATGCAGTCCTGTTTGCGTTGGAGGAGGGATCCTTCAGCTGCAGGACGTGAGCTCGGCGGCTGCTTGGAAAAGCGACGGCGCTCCGGCTTGGCGGGGGCCATTGCGGCGGGCGCTCTGGTGGGAGGGAGGGGGGTGACGCAAATCAGTACCGCGCTGCTGGCGCGGTTCCGGTCTCGCGAGGCCTGGAGTCGGGACTCCAGAGCGGGGCGCTTCGCGTCGCGGCTACGCTATGAGTGCAGGGCACTCTCGAGCCGAGACTAGAGAGAGAGAGAAGAGAGAAGAGAGAAGAGAGAAGAGAGAAGAGAGGAGAGAGAGAGAGAGAGAGATAGAGATAGAGATAGAAGAGAGAGAGAGAGAGAGGAGAGATAGAGAGAGAGAGAAAGTGGAGAGAGGAGAGAGAGCGAGGGGGGGGGGGGGGGGGGGGGGGGGGGGGGGAGGGGGGGGGGGGGGGAGAAGAGAGCAGAGAGGAGAGAGAGAGAGAGAGAGAGAGAGAGAGAGAGAGAGAGAGAGAGAGAGAGAGAGAGAGAGAGAGAGAGAGAGAGAGCGAGAAAGAGAAATTGAGAAAGAGAAAGAGAACTATATATATATATAGAGAGAGAGAGAGAGGGAGATAGAGAGAGAGAGAGAGAGAGAGAGAGAGAGAGAGAGAGAGAGAGAGAGAGAGAGCGGGAGAGAGCGAGGGAGAGCGAGAGAGAGCGAGAGAGAGAGAGCGAGCGAGAGCGAGAGAGAGAGAGAGAGAGAGAGAGAGAGAGCGAGAGAGAGCGACAGAGAGCGAGAGAGAGCAAGAGAGAGCGAGAGAGCGAAAGAGAGAGAGAGAGAAGGGAGACATAGAGAGAGATAGAGAGAGAAAGAGAGAGAGAGAGAGAAGAGAAGAGAAGAGAAGAGAGAGAGCGAGAGAGAGAGGGAGAGTGAGAGAGAGAGGAGAGAGCAGAGAGAGAATAGAGAGAAGAGAGAGAGGAGAGAGAGAGAGAGAGAGAGAGAGAGAGAGAGGCAGAGATAAAGGCAGAGAGAGAGAGGCACAGAGAGAGAGGCAGAGAGAGAGAGAGAGGCAGAGAGACAGAGGCAGAGAGAGAGGCAGAGAGAGAGAGAGAGGCAGGGAAAGAGAGGCAGAGACAGAGAGAGGGCAGAGAGAGAGAGAGAGAGAGCAGAGAGAGCAGAGAGAGAGGCAGCTCAGTCACACTTAAATCCAGATTCGTCCTCACCGAGTCCCACCACCAAGGGAGCGCCAGCAAGGAGATGCACATATGGAGATCCCCACGCAGTGAATAATTATTACTCTGACGCCTCCCACTCCTCCTCCTCCTTCTTCCTCCCGCTCGCGCCTCCCTCCTCCCAATGATAACCACCAGATAAGACAAGACAAGATAAGATACTACAAGATAAGATAAGATATCACAAGATATGATAAGAAGAGATTTCAAGATAAGATAAGATAAGTTAAGCTCACACTCGCACTCTCATGATCACAAAACGCTGCCAGGTGCATCACTTGGGAGCCCCAAGGGGGAGCCACCCTGGCTGATCTCACGAGCCCGTTCGCGCCGATTTTGGTGGGACGTCTCAGCTAGAATTGCCGTTTGGCGCCCCCAACATGTATCTCTTGAGAGCATCATGGTCACAAAACGCTGCCAGGGGCATCATTTGGGAGCCCCAAGGGGGAGCCACCCTGGCTGATCTCACGAGCCCGTTCGCGCCGATTTTGGTGGGACGTCTCAGCTAGAATTGCCGTTTGGCGCCCCCAACATGTATCTCTTGAGAGCCTCATGGTCGCACAATGCTGCCAGGGGCATCATTTGGGAGCCCCAAGAGGGAGCCACCCTGGCTGATCTCACGAGCCCGTTCGCGCCGATTTTGGTGGGACGTCTCAGCTAGAATTGCCGTTTGGCGCCCCCAACACGTATCTCTTGAGAGCCTCATGGTCACAAAACGCTGCCAGGGGCATCACTTGGGAGCCCCAAGGGGAGCCACCCTGGCTGATCTCACGAGCCCGTTCGCGCCGATTTTGGTGGGACGCCTCAGCTAGAATTGCCGTTTGGCGTCCCCAACATGTATCTCTTGAGAGCCTCATGGTCGCAAAACGCTGCCAGGGGCATCATTTGGGAGCCCCAAAGGGGGAGCCACCCTGGCTGATCTCACGAGCCCGTTCGCGCCGATTTTGGTGGGACGTCTCAGCTAGAATTGCCGTTTGGCGCCCCCAACATGTATCTCTTGAGAGCCTCATGGTCGCAAAACGCTGCCAGGTGCATCATTTGGGAGCCCCAAGGGGGAGCCACCCTGGCTGATCTCACGAGCCCGTTCGCGCCGATTTTGGTGGGACGTCTCAGCTAGAATTGCCGGTTGGCGCCCCCAACATGTATCTCTTGAGAGCCTCATGGTCGCAAAACGCTGCCAGGGGCATCATTTGGGAGCCCCAAGGGGGAGCCACCCTGGCTGATCTCACGAGCCCGTTCGCGCCGATTTTGGTGGGACGTCTCAGCTAGAATTGCCGTTTGGCGCCCCCAACATGTATCTCTTGAGAGCCTCATGGTCGCAAAACGCTGCCAGGGGCATCATTTGGGAGCCCCAAGGGGGAGCCACCCTGGCTGATCTCACGAGCCCGTTCGCGCCGATTTTGGTGGGACGCCTCAGCTAGAATTGCCGTTTGGCTCCCCAACATGTATCTCTTGAGAGCCTCATGGTCACAAAACGCTGCCAGGTGCATCATTTGGGAGCCCCAAGGGGGAGCCACCCTGGCTGATCTCACGAGCCCGTGACGAGAGAGAGAGAGAGAGAGAGAGAGAGAGAGAGAGAGACCGGACAAGTAGGCGGACCAGGGTCCGTCCGCGAGGCGCACTGCGGTGCGACAACCCGCAAAAACACTATTTGCGGCGGTGCAGCCTTGAGATACGAGGGCGGGCAACAAACCCCCTCCCCCGGCGCAATGCGACTGACGCTACAGACGGCGGACAGACAGTGAAGATCTCACGTGTCAGACCGCGCGACGAAGAAGGCCCCAACAAGAAAGGCGACGTGCGGACACGTGGCTAGGCGGCTTGGCAGACCGCCAGTTGGGCGCTCGGCCGCAGCGCGGCGCGCAGGGACGGGGCACCCCCCGCCCCCGCGCCCTGACACCGTGGACGCGGGGCCACGCGTGCACGCGGGCAGGCAGAATGGCGGAGATTAGCGCGGGGCTCCAGGCGGAGCGCCGCGGAGCGATGACAGCATAGCATGGAGGGTGAGTGGCGGCGCAGCACCATCGGGCGAGGGTGTAAGCAGCTCGGCGAAGGCACGACCGGCGCGGTGGAGGCGCTGGAGCAGAGGGCCTTGACGGGCTTGAGCAGCGGCAAGGTCGGCGGCGAGAGCAGCACACCTCTGCTGGAGAGCGGCCATAGACTGGGACAGCTCGGCTTCGCGGTCGGTGAGGGGCGGCTGCTCTGTGCCTGCGGCCACGGGCCTCGTGGCGGGGACGAGGTCATCGGTGCGCCTGGCCAGGTGGTGGACCAGCGCGGCGCGGCGATCCGTGCGCTGGCGGCCGTCGCCCTTGCGAGGCGACTGGAGGGCAACGCGCGGTCCCAGGGCTGAAGCCGCTAGGGCCACGCCCCGTGAGGACGGAGGAGCCGCAGCCTCGCACCCAGCAACAGTAAAAGCGTGGACGGGGTGCGACGGCCTGACTGGCTCAGTGCCCTGCGGGGGGGCTGGAGCCGCCCCCGCGGGCTGGCGCTGGTGGGGGGACGGGGTGGGTGGCACGGGGGGACCAATCATGATGCCGTGCGAGGGCTCGGAGGTCGGCCGCGTGGTCGGGTGGCGTCTCGATGAAGCGGCATCGTCGGCAGCGTGGGGTGTCGGCGGGGCGTCGTCTATGCTGCCACTCAATCCGAGGGGATCATAAAGGTCCTCGTCGGCGTCTTGACGGTGAGCGACGTCATCATGTGGGTGCGATGTCGCTCTCGGTGGCGGAGTCGAGGTGGGCGTCGAGAGGCTGCCCGACGGGGCAGGGTTGGCGCTGGCTGGCCGGTCGTCCAGGAAGTCTCATCCCCCGCCGAAGCCGAACGGGTCGTCCTCCTGTTCGTCGTGCATCGCCCGTTGGGCCTCGGCCCAGAGCTCATCCGGGTTCTGCGGGATGTATGGTCCAGCCGCGGGTGGTGCCTGGTCCGACAGCAGGGGGTTCGGTTCCATTTTGCTGAGTTCCGCTGCTGTAAACCCAGCCCTGCGGTGTGGGAGCGGCAGAGTACGGTGTCTGCGCTCGTAGATAGCGACAGCGACCCCATGAAGCACGGTCGCTTGGCGATGTCGTGTTTTGGCAGCTTCAACAATGTCGTCGGGGAGGTTGTGCGTGCGTGCCGCCGCTGTGGCAAGGGCGTCGGCCTGACGGTTGAACTCCTCCGCGATGGGCCCGATGAGCCCAAGGTCGATGCCCAGGTCTCCCAGGTGGCTGGCGATTTTTTCGACGCGAAACATGTTGGGCTTGGCCATAACACATCGGTGGATCTTTTCCCAGAGCTCCGCGTGCGTGCCCTGCGGCGCTGGATGTCCGTCGATGATGCTTTGGAACCCATCGACCACCGCCTGGTTGTCCACGAAAACGTGCACGGGCCGTTCGGCACATGCCGTAAGGTGGACAATGGCGAGGGTCTCCGCAACCTGGGCGTTCTGCGTTAGGCCGTGAACGCGTGCACTGTAGTTCATGCGGTGGTCGATGCCGTAGTAGACGCCGTAACCCGCTCGTGCTAGCAATGGGATGGCTTGGTTGGTGCACGCACCGTCCGTGGCAGCATAGACCCATGTCCAACCAGTGTCGTAGTCAAGGTAGGTGGTGTAGGTGTCCTGGCTGAAGCCGCAGGATCACCCTCAGGGGAGGGCCGCGGAATGGGCTGTGGCAGCGGGTCCCTCGCGAGGTCGGCCTGCAGGTCGAGGAGGGCTGGGTCTTCGTCGAAGAGCCCGCAGTGTCTTGTGTGCGGCGGAAGACGGGCCCACTGGTCGTCACTGATGAGGGTGGTGAGAGGGAGTCTTTCTCGGGCCCAGCACTTACAGTCGCGGACAGTGTGCTCCTGAGTTTCCTCTTCCTCGTCACAGTAGCGGCACATGGGGCTGGGGTCTGCCGACGTGTTTGATCGGGATCGTCGCTGTTGGGTGTGGTCCCCGCCCGACAGGTAGTTCAGGAGGAGCGCCAGCTGCCAGGCAGTGCATTTGGCTGCTCCTTTAGTTCGCGCGAGCCACGTGCTGGCGAAGAGGTCAAGGCCCTGTCTGACAGAGGCGAGGTAGCCAAGGTCGTGTCGCCGTGGCTTGATCCTCCGCAGAAATGCCCTGCGTTGTGAGGCCCGCAGCATGTGCAGGAAGGCGTTTTGGGGTAAATTCAGCCAGCTGATCGGGCAGCCCCAGTCGTCGTACATGATGCCAAATGTGGGCCAGGTCCATCGGAGCTGCTGGAGCGACTGGACGAGTCGTCCGACGGGTCCTCCACCAAACAGGGTCTGGACGTGGTGTTGGAGGTCTCTGGCGAGCCCGCAGAGTGTAACGTCGCGGTTAACCTGTCGCCGCAGGCACAGGAATGCTTCACGCTGCGTGATGGCGTCGATCTCAAGGGCGTGTCCCGGCACGCACACGGCCATGAGAGTCCAGAACTCGACCCACTTGTTCCCCTTGGGGCGGATAGCCGCCTTGAGGGCGTGGTTGTAGGCAGTCTTGGCTGGGCCTGATGGTGCTTGAATGTCGGTGCCCGTGGTGCAGACGCTGGCAGCCAGGGATCGGGCGTGCCGCGCCTTGATAAGCATCGGCGACGGGAGCTTGCCAATGCGCGGCAGGCGGATAGTCGCCCTCCGTACACGGGCGTCTGCGGTGGCCGTGAGGTTAAGCGCGGCTGGAGCCGGCGCTGCCTCTGCGTTGATGTAACTCCCGACGAGCTTGAAGGAATCGACCACACGTAGGGGGCGATCCGCCAGTGTGAGCTGGGTAACGGCGGCGTGGAGCTCGTCGGTGAGCGCCCACCCTGCCACTTTACCAGGGTGAATGCGTTGACCTGAGAATCGATCAAACTTGGCGGTTTCGTCGAGAGATTTCTGCAGCTCAGAAGCGGTGTGGGTAGTGAGTTGCTGTCGTCAACGAAGGTAGTGCTGAGTGATCGAGGAACGTATCGGTGCTGCCTCTTGGTCCACACGCACATGAGCAGCTTGATGTCGTCCAGGGACCACGAGCTGCCCTGGAGGTGACCGTTAGTCCTGGCCAGGTCCTTAGAGTACGCTCCGTTCATGCGGATGTAGCGTTTGTGGTGTCTGTAGAAATTTCGGCGGACAGTAACGATGTCTTGTGGACACCCCGCGTGCAGCGCAAGGTTTAGACAGATGTCCGTGATGAGGTAGTCGAAGCACTTCTGTCGGTCAAGGGCAGCTCCAGCTAAGGGGAGGAGTAAAGTCCTGGCGTGTTCGATGCGCAGGGCGAGAGAGGTGCTGACATCCCCAATGGTGGCTTTGGGAACAGCGCCGAAGCTCGTGGCATGGGTCCATCCTTGCCGCCAGGTCGTGAGGCTACGGTAGGCCGGCGCTTCCCACGCATACATCCACACGGAAAGAACCGAGAGAAGTCGTTGGTCCGTCGGGAGTTCCCCTCGGCCTTTTCGGAGGCACGGGTTTGGCACGTGCAGGAGGGGCTCGGGGATGGTGCCAGTGCGTTGCATAGCACGTAAGACGCTGGCGAAGAGGCGAAGGATGTCGTCGGGTAACTCCTTAGCCTCCTTAGTTGTCCAGCCGTCGAGTCCCCCCGCGCGGCGCGGTGAACGGGTGCGAATGAAGTGGATGAGTTGGTCGTCGGTGAGGTGGAAGGGGGCTGCTGGTGATGGCGTAGGCAGCTCTTGGCGGTATTCGTCGTAGAAGTCCGCCCACGTCGGCATAGCTTCGGCGTCATGGCCCGCGCGAGCGCGGTACCTGCCCAAGATGGGCTCCCAGGTGTCGACCATGAGCTTAAGCATGTCTTTGGTGTTGGCAACAATAGCGTTGGCGGGGAGGGCGTCGGGAACCTGGGCAGGTGGTGGGCCACGAGTGTGGCCGTCGTCGTTGTCCGTGTCGAGCGAACTACCGTCGCTGGGGCTGAAGCCGCCGGCGTCGGTGTCGGCGTCACTATCGTCCGTGCTAGCTTGGTCAGGGTTGAAGGCGGTGGTGTCGCAGTGGAGCTGTGCATCGTCGGGAGTGGTAGGCGTGCGGAGATACGCCGTGGGCGAGCAGTCGGCAGCCCGTGCGTATATGGCCGCCTTTCGCCCGCTTGGCTCGCGGACACCCTCAGCCCAGATCTTGATGCGTTCAGCTTTGGCTCGGTTTGCACGTCGCGCCAGCTCCGAGTCTAGGTTTTGGATCAGACGATCTAGGTGCTCTCCGCGTGGTGCTGGCACGTCGGGGGCCCAGGCATCAGGAAAGGCCAGGAGGGCCGTGGGGCGCAGCTTGTGGCAGAGAAGGCGGGCCGCGGTCCACGTGCAGTCGATGCGTTGCGCCAGGTGCGGCGGGATAGCACGGCAGTCCATATGATGGTGCTGTCCGATGAAGCGAAGCTCGCAAAGTTGCCGATGGAGCTTGCGAAGGCGGTTCATGTGAATCGTGGAAGCTCCGTAGGTGGGAAAGGCGCGGGGGACGGCGGGTCGCTCCTCGAACGTGGGTGTGAGCCCGTGCATGGTAGGGGCCTTCTTTTTTGGGTGGTCTGGCGGTGGGGGCGGCAGGTCCCGCAGCCGGGTGAGATGGTACTCATGGCTGGCCTCGTTTGCCAGGGCGAACATGCGTTCCACATCGTCGCGTGTGTCAGCCTGCTCCATGCGGTCGTGGTATCGTCCTGCGATGAGGGTCCCTAATGCCTGAAGTTCGTGGTCCTCATGAGCTCCGTCGTTAGGAGGGTAAGGCGTGGGGGCCAGAAGGCGTGGGGCCGTGTGATCGAGGCGGCTAAGGTCGAGTGTGACCTGCAGGCCAACATGGGACTTCGCTGGCAAGTCACGCAGATAGCAGAAGTCGGTGACAAGGGATCGCGCAGCTTGGTTGGCGATGATATAATCGATGCGCGAAGTGCGGGGGCACTTGGTGACGCGGTCCCAGTCAGGGATATTGCCATATGTGTGCATGGTGTGGTCTGGTGTGCCTTCAGCGACGTTAAACCATCCGTGCTGCATCATGTGCAGCAGATGTGGATTGTCGTCGATGTTCGTGTTGGCGTCCATGCAAATGAAATACGGGGCTGAGCCGACCCTCGCGGCGGCGCAATCAGCAAGCCGAAACAAATCGGTGCTGTCCCCTCCAGCGACCCCGTAGAGGCTCGCAATGTAGATCCCAGCGGGACCGTGTTGTTTCGTCGCCGCCTGCGGCGGTGCTGGGTGCAGAGCGGGAGGAAGGCCTCGTGCCATCGTTTCTTGGCCTTGAGGGTGGCGATACAGGTCGCAATGTCGTCGACGGTGGAGTCGACGATGGCGTCCTTAGAGAGGATGGCGACCCCACCCGAGGCGCCGGTGTTGCCCTCGACCGTGTGGTCCGTGCCACCGTGAGCAGCTTTGCGCTGGGCACGCGCCAGATCCAGGTCAGGTCCCAGACTGGCCTGGTATCCTCCGTGGTGTGGATTGGCGGCGTTGGTAGCGATGGCTTGCCTGGTAGGCTTGGCATGTCGGGTCTCCTGCAGTGCTATGACTGCGGCGTTGTGGTCGACACCTAGAGCGGTGATGGTTGGCCAGTTCGCTGGGAGACTCGTGATGTTGAGGCTGACGAGGTGGATGGAGCGACCTGGCCCATCTCCGTCGGTGGAGCTGGGGTTAGCACGCCCCGCACGGTGGAGGGCAGCCTGGCCGTCACCCAGGTAGAAGGCTTGGCCACAGTAGGAGCTCATGGCGTCGCGGCAGATTGGCTTGGACGGGGCTGAAGCCGCCGTCGGGCCAAAAGTATAGGCAAGGCATGGTCGACGCTGCGCCGGGGGGGGTCATAAACATCGGCAAAACTGCTTCGAAAAATCCTCCTCACTCCTGTACCGTGGGGGACGGAGGGAGGAGAGGTGAGACGGCAGCAGGGGGAGAGGGAGGCGACTCCTCGATCCGTCCTGCCGAGCTCAAGAGCAAAAGCAAACCAGCGGCGGCAGCTCGGCGCGGCAGCGGCGCAGCGCGCGCGCAAATACTGCGCACGCGACACCGCTGGTCCGTCCTGCGGCGGCGCGCCCGCCCCGTCAGTGCCGTGATGAGCAGCATCCGCTGGAACAGCTTGTTCGTGTGCACCCTCCGCGCTCGCCTCGGGCGGTGGGCCCTGTGGCTGCGGCGGCGCACGCCCTGCCAGTGCGTCAGCCACTAGCTGGGCGTGGCGAGCGGCGCGGTCGGTGGCCTGGCGCTGAGCCTCGTCCATGCCCGCTGCCGTGAGGCACGCGTTGCGGACAGGGCTGACTCCACGCGGGGCCGCCGCTGCCGCGGCAGCGGCTGAGGTGGCGGGGCCGCCGCCGTGGCTCAGAGGGGGCAGCGGTGAGCCGCCGCCGAAGCCCGCCGCGAGGCCCTTGACGGAGTACTTGTGCTTGAAGGGGTCGAAGGTCGGCGCCTCGTCGAAGGCGACGACAACGCGGGTGGGCGGTGGCAGCTCCTGGTCCGTGGACGGCGTCGGCTCGAGGTCGACCTCGCCAGGTTCGATGGCGCTGGCACCGAAACGTGGCACCACCTCGGAGGCTTGGCCGTCAGCCTGAGTCTCGCGGGGCGGCGAGCTCGTGGAGCTCCCAGGGGGCTTGCGCGAGCTGTGGCGGCTGTAGGACCGGCTGCGCGGGACGCGCCCGCCCGTGTGGCGGTCACGTGGCGAGGCCACCTGGGCGTTAGCGCGCGCAGAGTCCGCCCTGCTCGGGGAGCGGATCGGCGCTGCGCAGGGTGTTGGGCTGGGCGGGCGGGAGCCGCCTGTGCCGCCCGCCGCCGAGGCTGCAGCCTGGTCAGGGTCGACGGCGTCGGGCCGGGGGCTGACGTGGTGGGCACTACCCTCGCTGTGCCGCGGGGAGGCGCTGTGGTGCGCCTGGGTGTGCGTGAGGACGAGCGGGACGAGCGGCTGCCGCTCGCGCTCAGGGGGGGCAGGTTTTGCCTGGGCAGGGCGCAGCGCTGCGGCCACGTTTGGCGGGGGCGTGTGTTGGCGCGGTTGCCAGGCACGCACGTTCGCCTCGCGCCATCCTTCGGGGCGCCCTGTCCTGCCACGGCTTGGTGCAGCCCCCTGGGCTGGAGCCGCAGGGGGTGCCACTGCGGGCTGGTTGCTGGCGGTGCTGTCGTGGCGGCCTGGGTAATGGCCCCAGGCACGCGTGGACCCTGGCACGGGCGAGGTGGCCCGTGGGGGAGCCTGCCCGAGTGCACGCGGGTAGCCGACGACCGCTGGGTGCACCCTGGCGTGGGGGGCGTGGCCGTAGCTGGAGGCGGCTGCTCCTGCCGCCGCGGGCCTGGCACCAATGGGGCCACGGTGATAGGCGGCGCCCCCGCCGTACACCGCGCTGTCGCCTGTCGGGACGCGCGCGGGAGAGCGGTTGCGTGGCGTGCTCGGCTGACCTGCGTCGCGTTGGTCGCGCTGCTGGGTGCGCTGCTGGTGCTGTTGGTAGCGCTGCTGGTCGGCTCTCGAGAGCGGGCGGGTGTCGGGGAGGATGGGCGGCACGTCGGGCCGCCGCCAGCCCTGATAGACGTGCTCGAAGGCATGGTCTGGGTAAGTCTCCCCGACGGGTGAGTAGCGCCGTACATGCTCCACGAAGTCAATGTTCTGCGGCTCGGGGAGCACCGTGATGTTCACAGCCCGCTGGTGCGCTGGTCCATAGAGACAGAAGCTACCACGGTTGCTGCGGTCGTGGTTCAACTCGGCTTCGGTCGTGGCACGACTCACCATGGCGTCACAGAGGCGCATGTCGTAGTCGAGAGCTTGAGGCCCAGGGCCGCCCTCGGCATCCCAGTACAGTACCACATCTCGCCAGCGCGTGCGGGTAGTGTGGATGCGCTCGGCGATAGACTCGCAGACGGTCCTGACTGTGACACGATCCCTGTGCATGTTGGTGATGGCTAGGGAGTAAGGTCGGCGGACCGCTTTGTTGAAGATGAAATCCTCCTTGAGGGCCTGGTGAGGGCCGAAGAGCACGTAGCCTTCCTTCCACAGCGGTTGGTCGGGAGACGGGTCTTCAGGCATCCCCGTTCCTGTGAACCCTGGTGGCCGCCTCGTGCCGTCGGGCAATCCCTGCTTGAGGACGCGACGCGGCCTCGGTGGTAGATACCATTGACCCTGGTATCCTGCTTGGCCTGGTTGCGGAGGCTCCCCCCCGGGGCCTGAAGGCGCTCGGGGGGGTTCCTTGAGGTCGTGCTGGGCTGGCGCGTTGCCGTATTGGCGGGCGAGGATGTGCGGAGGCATCCCTGTGGCACGGACGTCGAACAGGCTGTGCGGACGAGGCGGATGCGGGCATCTGCTGGAGAGGCAGCATGTGTCGGAGTCCCTGTTGTCGGTGCTGTACGCACACGTCCAGCTGTTGCAAGAGTAGTCCGTGGACCAGTCCATAGGTGCACGTAGTCCGCTGAGGGGGCAGTCCGGGCACGTTGGTTGGCCCGAGGTGCCGAGCTGCGTGTTGCGGCGGGCAGCACAATACTGACAGCATTGGAATCGGCACTGTAGGCAAGTCCAGCGTCCTGGTAGGGGCGGGAACGCTTGCTCGTCGGTGACTGCGTCGTCTGGGTGGGGTCGGGGTCGATCCCACAAGGGCCAGACGTCGGCGAACCAGGACTGGCCTGTAGTGCGGACCACCTCCGCGGGGAGGCGAGCGTCGTCAGCATGGCGCTCGATCCACTGGGGCCCCAGGTCCGCTGCGATCATGACCGTGCGCCAAGTGTCGTCCGCCTTGACGTGGACTTGGGTCGGTGCCCAGAGCCTGGTAGTGGTATCGCCATGGTCGTGGTGAAGGATGACCCAGCCATCGCGACCCGCAACCGCAGGGTCGATAACGCGGTGGCCCACAACGGTCGCCCCCCACGGTAGGTAGGCGCCATCGTGATGCTCGCCCGGGTCAAGCCAGACCTCGACGCCAGGGGCGTTCACACGGGCCCGCACATCGCGGACGTGGAAGGCGAGGACGTGGTAGGCGGTCGGCTCCTCTTCCGTCTCGATGTGCTCCCACGTCTCGATGTCGCTGCTGTCAGAGGTGGAGTTTCCGCCGCTCTGCCGTGACGAACGCGAGGCGGATCGCCGTGAGCGGGCATGGCCTCGGGCGAGGGCGGCGGCCGCGCTGATAAGGGACGGCGTACGGCGGTCGTCGGCTCCCGATGTCGTCGATGAGCGGTCTGGACTGTGTCCCAGGGCGGCACCTGGCTGATAGGTGTGCGATGGGCCAGACGCGGCCCCAGGGCTGGAGCCGCTGGGGCGCGGCGCTCGTACGTCGGACTGCCCCCGCACGGGAACGGCCTGCAAACCAGTGTACACCAGGTCGATCAGTGGCTGCGGGTCCAGCTGGAGCTTGCGAAGCGAGGCGCGCGGACGGGGCTGGTTGGGGTCGGCCCTGGTGGCTGCTTCGGTGTCGTAGTGCTGTGTAGCCCATGCTCGCGCTGCCTCTGGCGAGTATAGTGCCTGCGGCGGTGGCCACGCTGCCGCGGTGTCCAGCCGGCGCCAGGTGTTTGCTTCCTGGTCGCGGGCTTCAGCCGCCTCGCGGAGGTCTGGGTGATCGAAGCCGGCAATGTGGAGGGCGTGCGTACAGTCGCCCATGCCATAGGTGTGTGGGAGGGCACGGCACCTGGAGGCAGCTTCGGTGGGGGCACACCAGTCCATGCGGATGAGGAGGCCCAGGACCCGTGGGTAGATGAGGCGCGCTCCGTGAGCCTCCCCTTTCACGAAGTTGTGCCAGTTCTCACCGCGCGGCGGTTTGGTAGCCTCGCACATCCAGAGCGCGATGGGTCCCCAGGCGAGGGTGTCGTCTTCGAGGCTGCAGGGCGGGTGAGGCGGCACCGCGTACCACGCGGCCAGCGACGGGTGCACACTCACGTACGTGCGGCCGACATTTGTGGCGGTTCGACCCTTCGCTTCACGGCGGGGGCCCGGCAGGAGGTGACCTCCGTTGAAAGCGAGACGAGCCGCAAGGTCGCCGCGGGTCCCGTGCCAGAAGACCGTGGGCGTGTCAGTGGTGGTTCACGGAGGTCCCACGTGAGGTAGGGGAAGATCGTCTCGCCTGAGTTCCCACCCGAGTCTTCCAGCACCCAAGTGAGTCGGTTCGGGGGCCTCTGCATGATGTCAGTCCACGGCGCCAACGCTTGGAGCGTTGGGTCATGGGTGAATCGAGGATGGTCGTAGAGTCGCAGGGCGTCTTTGATGTCCTCTGTAGTCACGCCACTGTTACCAAGCGCAAAGCCGTTCTGGTACAGGGAGGTGAGGATGCTCGTCGGCGGCACGGGGACCGCTGGGTCGCGCTGGATGGTGCTGCGTAAGTTGCGCGTCGGTGGCCTGAGGGCTGGGTGGGGCGTACCAGGGCCTGGAGGCGCCTGGGGCCTGGCGGGTGATGCGTAGCGTGCTCGCCGTCGTGGTGGTTGGGTGTCCATGTCGGAAGAGGAACCACGGGCATCTGCATGTCGGAAGATGGACCACGGGCTGTCGAGGGTGCGCTCACGTGTTTCACTTGCCTCGGCGTCGGTGGCCTGAGCTGTGGCGTCTTCGTGAGTCGGCGGGTTGCCAGAGGCCGCGCCGCTTGTGGGGCCGTCTCGCGGGGACGGGCTGGTCGACCGTGGTGTGACAGACGAGGCTCGCGATACCGCGGCAGTGACTTCAACAATGGCGGCGGTGGTGGCGGTGGTGACATCGGCGACTGCGGCGGCAACTGCAGCAGCATAGTGTTCCTGTAGCAGCGGGTGTCGAAGAGAATGCACGTGCTGGCTCTCGGGGTCGTCGGGATGCGTGCGCGGCATTGTGTGTGTGGCCTCATCGCGCGGCCTCCTGATCGGTTGGCAACAGCGGAGGCACCACTGGGCCGTGGGTGAGTCCAGGACGCGCGCACAGATGCGGGCTCCTACGTGTCCGACGGCTCCTTGAGCGAGAAGTTTGGCGCCGACCAGGAGAAGACCGCAAACCACTCCGCCTGTGGCAATAGCTCCGAGTTTGCCGCTGGCCCATTTCAGGGCACCCCAGAGGCCAGACCCGACTGCGCTGGCTCCGCCCGAGACGATGTCTCTGAGTTTGGCACTGGTCCACTTGAGAATACCCCACAAGGCGGGCGCGGCGTCGTATGCCGTTGTGCGTCGGGGCGTAGTGGACACGGATGGGCCTGGTGCCGCAGCTTCACGGCGTCGTCGCTGCCGGTAGCTGGGGTCTCGGCTCGGTGTCGGCAGGTACCCGTCGATCTGGTCCTTGTACGGCATGGCTACCACGATGGCATACGTGGCCACGAAGAGGCAGATGAGACAGCCGCAGCGTCGGGAGGCCGCTGCGCTGTGCGGGGCCTCGTAGGAGCCGCTGGCGTCGGGGCTCGCGTCCTCGATGGGATCATTGTCGATGCCAGCCTGCCAGTGGTCGACGGCGCTGGAGTTGGAGTCAGTCGCGTTAGCTCGGCAGACAAGGGTGCGGGGCGGGGTCCTGCCACCTGAGGTCTGAAGACGCCCAGATCCAGCCAATGCTGCAGCGGGGCTGAAGCCGCCACTGCGCGGGCTGGTGAGAGCTGGCAGTGCAGTGGAATGGCTTGTCTCGTCGGCGGCGGTGGCGCCTTCGGCGTCGCTGAGCTGTGCGCTGGGGTCGGCCTGGGCCGAGTTGATGGGCGCACTGCTGTGCGACAGGGGGCGCCCTGTGTAGGGTTCGCTGTCACGGTCGCGCTGGGCCGTGTCACCTGGCGGTGTCGTGCCGTCGAGGTCCTGGGTTCCGTGTCGTGGATGGAGTCGTTCTGGCTATCGTCCGACACGTGGAACGAGTCCAGGGATATGTTGCTGATATCGCTGGCAGCGGTGTGCTGGAGCAGAAGCGGTTCGGCGTCGGCCGCGGGCTGGTCACACGTGGCGTTCTGGGCGAGGGGGCCAGCTGGCGGTAGTAGGTCTAGCGGTTCGTTCGGTGCCGCGGCGAGCTCCGCCTCGACAAGCGGCTGCAGGTCTGGCTGGTGGTGCGGGATCGCATCCACAAGATACGCCAGGGCGTCTTGGTCGGGCGGAGGGAGGCCTCTTGGCAGCAAGGCGTGGGCCCGTGAGAGGTATGGCGGCAGTGGTGCCGCGAAAGCCTCAGGGCCGACGAGCTGGGCACGAGCGCACTGGTATTCCAGAAGGAGGCCAAGGTAACGGGTGGGGTACTCGTGGCTGCCCTGAATACGAGTGAGGTTGCGGTTGGTGCGCTGTCTGTCGGGGCCCGCTCTGTGCCAGATATCCTCGCACATGTCGAACGCGGTGCGGTGGCGCAGGGCGTCGTTTTTCTCCGCGGAGTCCTCCTGGAAAAAGTGGTCGTACTGTGGCAGATGGAGCGTCGCCAGGACGTGCGGGACGCAGTCCTCGAGCCATGCCCAGCACACGTCCTGATGGTCCTCACCTGGTGCCCACGCCGCGGCGCACGGTATGAGCCGTGCTCGGATGTTCATCAGGTGCCAGAAAGCGGGGTCCTCCTCGGGTTCACCCCTGGCGCACAGAGGGGTAGTGGGACTCGTGGGGCTGAAGCGGGGCACGACAGCGGGGCTGAAGCCGCCACTGCGTGCCTGGGCCTTGCCAGCGGCCCTGTCGAGGATATGCTGCACGACGGTCGAGGACAAGCTGAGGACAGGGTACCATCGAGGATATGCTGTACGACAGTCGACCGCAAGCGTCATGTTGAGTGATGGTAGCCCTCGTAGCTGAACTTGCATGCGGTGCGAGGCGTGGCCGGAGGACGCAGGAGTCATCTCAGCTGCGGCAACATCGGTGGTCGACTGCGATGCATGTGTCGTAGTTGACGAGGGCGTGCTCGTAGGAGACATGCTGGTACTCGTCGTAGACGTCGTAGTAGCCGTCGAAGTCCCAGGGGGGCAGCGCGTGGGGCGGGGCCCCTGGTGCTGCTCAGGCCAGGCGCTCGCGGGGGCGCCCAGCGGCCCGGTGCCGCGCGGACCAGCGGCGGCGGTGCTGTTCACGATCGGGTCCAAAATGGCGCTGTGATCGTATTTGTAGATGCTGTCATCGTAAAGGTAGAAGAGCGTCCCACGCTCCGCATGTCGCAGGAAAGCCTCTCCTCCGTGCTGGGGCGCACCGCCTGAAGACGGGTGTGCTCCAGCCAGCGAGGGGAGGGCCAGGCCGCAGGCAAGGCGCCACATGATGGCGAGGCCTGGCGGGCGGCGCGAGCGATGAGCCGAAAGCTGCGTGGCAGCACACGTCCTCAAATACCCCTGAATGCTCATGTACATTGCTACAATCACGCCCCCTGCAAGACTACGGGTGTCCCTACACCAGATAGCTTGCGCGTGCTGCTGCCAAAACAGACATGAGGTAACAAGAAAGAGATACGACGCGAAGAGGGGAGCGATGCCTCTGAAGGCGCTTCCTCGGAGGGCTGAGGCGGGCTCTCTGAGGCACCTTCAATAGGGTTCCTGGGTGGCCCGACCCTTGTCCTTGCCTTTGTCGGCCCCTGGGGGCCCCGTCCCTGGGGTGGCCTGGCCTGGCTGGTCGGTCAAACTGCAGGCTGCCGCGGGCTCGGCGGCCGCTGCGGCTTCCTCCTTCTTAGTTTCCAGAGTGGCCGCTTGTGGCAGGTGGATGGTGCCTCCCGTGAGGTGCCCGAGGAGGGTCTGGATGTCGCCGCGCAGTGCAGCGGCGTCGGCGGTTGCCGTCTGTTGCTGGGTGACGACGGTGGCAAGCCCCCGTTCCAGCCCTGAAACGTGCTCCGTGAGTGTGGCCTGGGAGGAGAGAACGCCCGCAAGCTGCACCTGCATGTTATCCACCGTGTTGGCTAGCAGCTCGTGCTGCTGTTCCATGTGCTGGATGCGGGTCGTGGCAGCATCGGGCGGTTTAGAGGCCGATGCGAAGCGCTCGCCGAAGGTGTTGAGTTCGTGGGAGGCCACGCTGTATTCATCACCTGATGAGAGGATCTCGACGTCGACGACGTCACCTGGTACTTCGGCGGCTGTGGCAGCGTCGCCTTCGGTGTGGCCCCCACCTTCTGCCGCCGCCGTGCCAAGCCAGGGGTCGTGGCCACCTGGTCCTGGGGCGGCCGTCGGTTCAGCGGCTCCGTCCGTGCCGTGCGGGGGCGCAGAGGAGCTGCGGCCTGGGGCGCAGGGTGGCCTTGCGTGCGGCGTGGCGTCACGTTTCCCGCTGGAGGAGCGGTGGCGCTTGGCTGAAGGCTCCTCCTTGGGGGTCAGGAGCGGTGCGACGCCCTTGCCTTTGGGCGTGGCAGTCATGAGGTCGTGGAGGTAGGGGCTCTGGGCCGCTTTGGTGAGGAGTGTGCCGGTGGCGGGGCTAAAGCCGCCACCACCGGCTGGCGGCGTCACAGGCTCTGTGATGGTGGTAGGCGTGACGATGGTAACGTTGTCCCGCTTCGGCGCCACCTCAGCCAGCGGGGCCTCGGTGATGCTCCACGGGATGGGGCACCCCGCGACCTGCACCGTATAGGTGAGTGGGGGCCGATGAGCGCGCACTAAGGCAAACTGGGCCGCAGTGGCTGGGTCCCAGGCGGTGTGGTAGACCTCACAGTCCCATTTAACGGACGGGCCCGTGAGAGTCTTGGCGAGCTGGGTCAGCGTGGCGTGGCGTGCCGCAATGCCAGTGATGCGGTAGCGCGTCTTGGCGAGGGTAGCCTCGCAGCCGCGGATGCTGACAGCAGCGGCCTTGGCGACGTCGGACCCCCGCGGAACACGGATCCCCAGCAGGCCTGACTTGCCGTGCCTGACGACTCCCAGGGCCTTGAACTCCACCGACTTCTGGAACGCGTCTGCCATCGTGATGGGCTGGTCCTCAGGGAACCAAACGGTCTGATACTTGTCGGCGGTGGGCTCGTCTGCACCTACGTTGCTGAGGTCGTAGGTGGCACCGAGTTGCCCTGATCCCGCCAGGACCTTGTCGACCGCTTGGAGACTGACGCCGAAGGTGGCAGCCAGGGACCTCTTTCCGACGCCCGATCCAAACCTGCCTAGGCTTTTGCAGGGTTCGAGGATGGTGACGGCTTTAAAGTTGCCGTGGAAGAGGGCCTTGAAGGTGTCCTGGAGCTGGCTATCGAGCTCCTGGCGGCGAGCGTCTTTCTTGGACTCCTTGTGCTTTTGGCGCGCCTTGTCCTGTGGAGCGGAGTCGCCTCGAAAAGGGCCCTTGGCGCGTGGACCACCGTTCACGGGGGCACCTCCCGAGAACTGGTCCTCGAAGGCCTGGTGCATGGAGGGGACTGCGGCAATGGCCTCGGTCTCGTGTATGGTCGCCCGAATCCAGCAGACGTGGTCGGCGGGGTCGATGGTGGCGACGGCTACCTTTTCCGTGCAGGCGACCTCCTTGGTGCCCAGCTGGTACACGATCACGGGGACGTGCGTGTGGACCACTTTGGGCGCCTTGGGGTGGCGCTTCAGGACGGGGACGGCGAGCTCGGTACCGACGTAGTTGTCGTTTTTCGGGCCCATGACAGCAATCGCGAGCTGACCCGTGGCTCGCTTGCCCTGCCCGAGGTGGTGCTGCAGCAGCCGTTCACCACTCTCGTAGTCGTGGAGGCTGATGCTGGGCTTGTACGTCTTGCCGTCGTCAGGCGAGGTGGGTTCGGCAAGGACAGGGACCTTCCAAAAGGCAGGGTCCAAGGCGATGAATTGGGTGTCCGCAGCCTGAAGACGTGCGGAGCCCGTTGGTGGATGCGATGTGTCACCGCCAGTGCGCTTAGGCTTGCTGCGCTGGTGGTGATCGAGCGTGTAGCTAATCTGGTTGGCGGCGCACATGCGGATAAGGGCGCTGCCGAGCTTCTTCGTGTTGGACTTGTGCATGTCGTACATTGCCTGGAGCTCGTCCGCGTTCAGTTCGGCTAGCCCGTTATAGGCGGCCGTGGGGCGGTCAGACCCCGCTTGCCTGAACGCTGCGATGCAGTCCTGCTTGCGTTGAAGGAGGGACCCTTCAGCAGCAGGGCGCGTGGGGCGGGAGCTCGGAGGCTGCTTTGAAGAGCGACGGCGCTCCGGCTTCTTGGGGGCCATTGCTGCGGGCACTCTGGTGCGGAGAGGTGACGCGAATCAGTAGGGTCCTGCTGGGGCCCCTCCGGTCTCGCGAGGCCTGGGAGTCTGACTCCGAGGCGGGGCGCTTCGCGTCGCGGCTGCGGTCTGAGTGCAGAGCACTCTCGAGCCGAGACTAGAGAGAGAGAGAGAGAGAGAGAGAGAGAGAGAGAGAGAGAGAGAGAGAGAGAGAGAGAGAGAGAGAGAGAGAGAGAGAGAGAGAGAGAGAGAGAGAGAGAGAGAGAGAGAGAGAGAGAGAGAGAGAGGGGGAGAGATAGAGAGAGAGAGAGAGAGACGGACCCCTCAGCCGCGCCGATGCGGCCACCGCCGCTGCTGCACTATAGGCGGCGCCGCCGCCACAGCCAGTGGCAACCGCCGAGGAGCGCGCTGAAATCGGGGGCCAGCGGCCTGGCAACCACGGCAACAGCGCAGCCACGGCGGCAACGACGACGACCGCCGACCGACGTCCGACGACCCCCCGACGACCTCCGCCGCCTCCGCTCCTCCCTCTCCCCTTGTACGCCTCCGTCTTTTGGCGCTGCCCACAATTAAAGCGGCCTGCGGAGCTCACCGCCGAAGGCGGCGCTCTGCAGGCGGACCGCCGCCTTCCGGCTGCCGCAAGGGCCCCGTGCGCGGGTGCCGGTCCCTCCGGGGAGCCCTTGCGGCCGTGGCAGCCCGGGAGAGAGAGAGAGAGAGAGAGAGAGAGAGCAGAGAGAGAGAGAGAGAGAGCGGGAGAGAGCGAGGGAGAGCGAGAGAGAGCGAGAGAGAGCGAGTGAGAGCGAGTGAGAGCGAGAGAGAGAGAGAGAGAGCGAGAGAGAGCGACAGAGAGCGAGAGAGACCAAGAGAGAGCGAGAGAGAGAAGAGAGAGAGAGAGAGATATAGAGAGAGAAAGAGAGAGAGAGAGAGAGAGAGAGAGAGAGAGAGAGAGAGAGAGAGAGAGAGAGAGAGAGAAGAGAAGAGAAGAGAAGAGAAGAGAAGAGAAGAGAAGAGAAGAGAAGAGAAGAGAAGAGAAGAGAGAGAGCGAGAGAGAGAGAGAGGGAGAGTGAGAGAGAGAGGAGAGAGCAGAGAGAGAATAGAGAGAAGAGAGAGAGGAGAGAGAGAGAGAGAGAGCAGAGATAGAGGCAGAGAGAGAGAGGCACAGAGAGAGGCAGAGAGAGAGAGAGAGAGGCAGAGAGAGAGAGGCAGAGAGAGAGCAGAGAGAGAGAGAGAGGCAGGGAAAGAGAGGCAGAGACAGAGAGAGGGCAGAGAGAGAGAGAGAGACAGAGAGAGCAGAGAGAGCAGAGAGAGGCAGCTCAGTCACACTTAAATCCAGATTCGTCCTCACCGAGTCCCACCACCAAGGGAGCGCCAGCAAGGAGATGCACATATGGGGATCCCCACGCAGTGAATAATTCATGTTTTTACGTACTTGGCACGGGGGGGGAAGTAGTACACGCCGGTCGTTGAGAGTTTGCATGTTTCTGGATTCCCAGATCCCACTTTATTTTAGGCTCCTTCCTACTTCAAGCTGGCAGCGGAGGGCGTCGAGCGCCCGGGTCTTGTGCTCCGGGGCCTGGTGCTGGGGGGGGGGGTGCGGCGGGCTGAAGGGAGGAGGCTCGAGGAGGAGGATCGAGCAGGAGGCTCGACCATCGAGGGGGAGGCTCGAGGATCGAGGGTCGCAAATGGAGCTGGGGGGTCGAGAAAGGGGGCTCGCGAGCCACGGCGCGCGACCTGTGTTCCTCACGCCTCCGCTCGCAGGGAACGGCCAGGTGCATCCAGGGCTGCTCCCGGGGGCGGGGCCGCCACCAGCTGTGGGGAGAGAAGACAACTCGGGAGGGAGAGGGAGTAGGAAGGGGGAGAAAACACACAAGAGAGAGAAAGAGAGAGTCTTGGGGGAGCCGTCGGTCGGCAAACCTGGCCACGGATGCTAGTCCGGGTTTCTTGCTGCTCCGAGTGCGCTTGGCCAGCGCTTCCTCGACGCCGCGGAATGATTTTAATAATCCACGGCTCTTCCTCCTCCGCCTCCTCCCCCTGCTGCTGCTGCTGCTGCTGCTGCTGCTGCTGCTGCTGCTGCTGCTGCTGCTGCTCCTCCTCCTCCTCCTCCTCCTCCTCCTCCTCCTCCTCCTCCTCCTCCTCCTCCTCCTCCTCCTCCTCCTCCTCCTGTGGGGGGATAGCGGATGGGAAGGGGAGGAGGCGCTCCTGCCTCCGGCGCCGAGGTGCCATGCTTGTGTGCTGCGGCGTTCCTCGCGACGCTCTGCGGGTTGGCGGCTCAGAACCGCCCTGGCCCGATCGCAGCGAGCAGGATGTGGAGAGAAAGCGCGCGAGCGAGAACGAGCGAGATGCAGAGACGGAGACAGTAAGATCGACAGAAAGGGGCATAGTGAGAAGAAAAAGAAAATAAGGAGGGAAGGAGGCGAGCACAGATCGATGGAGAGAGAGAGAGAGAGAGAAAGTCATGGGGAGAGGCAGACTGAGAAGGAGAGGCAGGGAGGGAAGCAAATACAGTTCGATTGAGAGGGAGGGGGAGAGAGAGGGAGAGCGCGAAAGATGGCACCAGTAATCAGTTGCATGTGCATAGATATGCACATCTATACATGCACATCGATACCTATACGACCACCCTGCGGGTGATAAGGAGGTTGTGGGGGGGTGGGGGGAGGGGGGTGGCTCATGACGACAACTGTGATGAACGTGGTGCTGATGGGCGATGATGGTGTGGATGACGTGGCGGATTTTTTTTGTTCCTTCGCTTGGGCGACTTGTGTCGTTCGGTTTGCCGCTGCGCGACGCGGCACATAGCCCACGAGGTCCCAGTCGACGATGGGTGCACCGACGGGCAACCGACGGGACAACGTGGGCTACCGGCGGGCAACCGACGGGCAACCGACGGGACAACGTGGGCTACCGCTTGACAAGGCCGGGGGGGGGGGAAACATTTGTGTTGGCGGACTCCTAGCGACAGCAGGGTGAATTCCTCTCGCTGGCCCACGCAGCTTCGCCTCGCCCGCACGCACGGCACGAGCACCAACTCGAAACTCGATTTCCCGGTGGGGGGACTCCGTTACACTGCGATCTCACCCCCCAACCTCCGACATGCATACATACATACAAGTATGCATGCTTACACTCATTGAAACATATGAACATGCACACATACATTCATACACACATACATACATACGTGCATGCATCTATACATACATGTGTGCATGCATGCATGCATGCATACATACGCACATACATGCATACGTACCCACATGCAGACATACCTGCATGCGCACGTACGTGCGTACAGGCATACGTACATACACACAGGCATGCACACTTACATGTACAGAGAGAGACAGGGACATCGAGAGAGATGGGCAGATGCGGGGAGAGGGATGGATAAAGAGAAGGGCAGAGAGCGAGGCGCATATATATATATATATATATATATATATAGAGAGAGAGGTAGAGGCAGAGAGCGAGGAGAGAGAGGTAGAGAGTGAGGAGAGAGAGAGAGAGAGGTAAAGAGCGAGGCATAGAGCGAGGCATAGAGGCATAGAGCGAGGCATGGAGGTAGAGAACGGGGCATAGAGAGAGAGAGAGAGAGAGCAAGAGAGAGGCAGACCCGCGTAGAGAGGCGCGCAGGCGGAGTGCAAGCTTGAGGAAGCAGACTGACAGGGCTGGATCAATCATGACCGTTCGAGCCTTTCCCTCCCATGGGATGCGGCAGCTGCTCAGTGCACCAGTGTTTCGTGCAACGTCGGCATCGAGCCGCGGTCCGCAGAGTGGCAGCAGAGATGGGGGTGGGAACGCTATCCGTTCCGGGCTCGCAAAGCGTGGCAGGCGTGGCACTTCCTCGACACCACAGGGGGCTGCGCTGTGGGTGGGAGTGCTATCCGTGTCGTGCTCGCAAAGCGTGGCAGGCGTGGCACTTCCTCGAAACCACAGGAAGTGCGCTTATTGTAGCAGGCGTGGCACATCCTCGACACCACAAGGGCTGCGCTGTGGGTGGGAGCGCTATCCATGTCGGGCTCGCAAGGCGGGGCAGGCGTGCATCTTCGACACCACAGGGGGTGAGCTGGGGGTGGGGGCGCTATCCGTTTCGGGCTCGCAAAGCGAGGCAAGCGTGGCACTTCCTCGACACCGCAGGGGGCGCAGTGGGGATGGGAGCGCTATCCGTTTCGGGCTCGTAAAGCGCGGCAGGCGTGGCACTTCCTCGACACCACAGGGGATGCGCTGGGGGTGGGAGCGCTATCCGTGTCGTGCTCGCAAAGCGTGGCAGGCGTGGCACATCCTCGACACCTTGGGGGGTGAGCTGGGCGAGGGAGCGCCATCCGCTCCGGGCTCGCAAAGACTGGCAAGCGCGGCGTTTCCTCGACACCACAGGGGTTGCGCTGGGGGCGGGGGCGCTATCCGTATCGTGCTCGCTACACGCGGCAGGCGAGCCCGCGTGTTATCCAGAACTGCACGCACCTTGCCTCGAACTGTTTCGGCGTGCGCGCGCTTCCACGCAGTCTCGCTTGCAATTCCGTTTGAGGGCAGCAGCCGCGGCACTTGCGCGTGGCAGGCGTGCCGCCCAAAATTGCCATTGGCGGCTTGCGGCCTCCGTGTTTTTTGGTGACGAAGAACGCAATGACGCAGATGGGTGGCGAGGTCAGCGTGGAGAACTCGCGCAGAAGCGCCCGCGGAGCGGTGCCGTCCGCATTTAATGCGCACCGCCGCCAGGCCTGATACGCTCTACGCGAAGTACTCCGACATGGGCGACGACGGCAAGAGGCGGTGTCTGGTGGCGCATCCGCGGAACCCTGCGTCGGGCGGATTCCCCCTGGGTGCGCTTTAGATCAGAGGGGGCAGACTGGGGAACGCGACGGCGGCCCGCCAGCGAAGGCGCGGCGAGCGCTCGAGGCTGGCAGCGCGGCGGCTATCCGATCCGGTCGTCGAGGGCATAGCAGGCGTGGCGCATTCTCGACGCCATAGGGGCGGGTGCGCAGGGCGCGGTCTCTGACTACCTACCACCTGCCAGGCCACCCAAACCCCACCCGAAGACCCGAATTTCGGGGGGGGGCACGGGCCCCACATGTATTTTCTCAATATTCCCCGACCCACCCACCCCACTGGAAATGGAGGGCAAATTGAGGCCTTCGGGTTGGGTTGGAGTGGTTTGGTGGGCGGTGAGTCTACGAGCGCGGCCGCTATCCGAGCCGGTCGCCCAGGGCAACGCAGGCGCGGCACTTTCTTGACGCCGTCGGGGGCGCGCAGAGGACGGTCTCTGAGCGCGGCCGCGGGGGTGCGCAGGGGGTGGTCTCTGAGCGCTGCCGCTATCCGAGCCCGTCGCCCAGGGCGTAGCAGGCGCGGCCTTTCCTCGACACCGCGCGGGTCGCGGGGGGGGGGTCTGCGAGCGCGGCCGCTATCCGAGCCAGTCGCCCAGGGCGCAGCAGGCGCGGCGCATTCTCGACGCCGCGGGGGGGGGGCAGGGAACGGCCACCGACATCATTCTCACCTGCTTCACTTCAATTATTATCCCTCCAACCATAACATCAGTATGTGGGCATCCTCGGTATCGTTCCGGCGTCGCAAAGAATGGCAAGCGCGGCATTTCCTCGACGCCGCAGGGGCTGCGCCGGGGGCGGGGGCGCTATCCGTTTCATAATCGCAAAACTCGGCAGGCGAGCCCGCATGATATCCAGAATTGCGGCTCAAGCCGTTTCGGCGTGCACGCGCTTCTACGCAGTCTCGCCTGAAATTCCGCTTGAGGACAGCAACCGCGGCACCTGCGCGTGGCAGACATGCCACCCAAAATTGCCATGGGCTCGTTGCCACCTCCGCGTCTGGCGACGAAGAACGCAACGACGCAGATGGGTGGCGAGGTCAGCTTGGAGAACTCGCGCGGATGCGCCCGCGGAGCGGCGCCGTCCGCATTTAATTCGCACCGCCGGCAGCTCAACAATTGGCGGCCTGACGTGGCCTAGCAAACGCGGCACATTCTCGACGCCATCAGGGGCGTGCAGGGCGTGGTCTCTGAGCGCGGCCGCTATCCGAGCCAGTTGTCCAGGGCGTAGCAGGCGCGGCCTTTTCTCGACGCCATAGGGGGTGCGCAAGGGGTGGTCTCTGAGCGCGGCCGCTATCCGAGCTGGTCGTCCAGGGCGTAGCGGGCGCGGCATATTCTCGACGCCGCACGGGGTGCGCATAGGGGGTGGTCTGTGAGCGCGGCCGCTATCCGAGCCAGTCTCCCCGGGCATAGCAGTCGCGGCACTTTCTCGACGCCGTGCGGGGCGCGCAGGGGGTGGTCCCTGGGCGCGGCCGCTATCCGAGCCTGTCGTCCAGGGAATAGCAGGCGCGACTGGAATGATGATAGCTGAAGTGAAGCATGCGAGAATTATGTCGGCGGCCGTCCCCTGCGCCCCCCCTAGGGTGTCGAGAATCTACCAAGTAGAAGGTTTACAGAAACCGTCGGTCTTGAATCAACTTCATTGTTCTGCAGAAGAGAGCATTGTTTTTTTTATATATAATATTTGCTCGTTGATTTAAAATGCCGGAGGCTTCGAGCGACAGACCCTGCACTCTAGGCGCGGGAGCGATTCCAGCGACCATCTGAGCATGGGAATGCTTCCAGCGACCATCTGAGCATGGGAGTGCTCCCAGCGGCCCTCTGAACATTGGAGTGCTTCCAGTGGCCCTCTGAGCATGGGGGTGCTTCCAGCGACTCTCTGAGCATGGGGGTGCTTCTGGCAACCCTCCAAGCGTGGGGGTGCTTCGAACGACCCTCTGAGCACGGGAACACTGCAAGCGGCACCTTGAGCACATGCAAACAGCAGTCTGAGCACGGAAGCGCTGCAAACAGTAACTTTGAACGCGGAAGCGCTGCAAGCGGCAACTTGAGCACGGAAGCGCTGCAAACGGCAATTTGATTACAGAAGCGCTGCTAACAGCAATTTGAACACAGAAGCGCTGCAAACAGCACTTTGAGAACGGAAGCGTTGCTAACAGCATTTTGAGCACGGAAGCGCTGCGAACAGCAATTTGAGCACGGAAGCGCTGCTAACGGCATTTCTGAGCACGGAATGCGTTGCAAACAGCATTTTGAGAACGGAAGCGTTGGTAACAGCATTTTGAGCGCGGAAGCGCTGCAAACAACATTTTAAAAACGACAGCGCTGCTAACATACTTTTTGAGCACGGAAGCGCTGCAAACAACAATGTGATCACGGAATTGTTGCAAACAGCAATGCGAGCACAGAAGCGCTGCTACCAGTAATTTGAAAACGGAAGCGCTGCTAACAGCAATGCGAGCACACAAGCGCTGCGAACAGTAATTTGAAAACGGAAGCGCTGCAAACAGCATGGAAACGCCGGAAACGGCAATCAAAACACAAAACTGCCGCGAATACTCATGGGGTGCTTTTGGGTGCTTCTGGGGTTATCCTAGGGTGCTTCTTGGGTGCTTCTGGGTTGCTTCTGGGTTGTTTCCGGGCTGGTGTCGGGTCGATTCCGGGCGAATTCCAAGGTGATTTTGGGACGAGTTCAGATTGTTTCCGCGCTGGTTCCAAAACCGATTCCGGGACGGGCTGATTTTGCATAGCTTCGCAGAGATTCTTTGCTGATTCTGGATTGCGTCTGAAACCATCTTGTTCCGCGGTCTAACCCAACTTCACGCTGATTCAGAACTATCGTCGCCATTTTTCGCAGCAGTGCTGGCGCGACACACCTGGTCTACCTGTTACTTCGTTCTCTGTGTAATGCATGAGTTTCCAGGTTTCTGTCGATGTCCCCACTGCAACCTTTGGGTGCCAGACGCGATCTCTGCGAGACGCACTGAAGAACCTCATCCTGAGGTATTTTGTCAACTGGTGGGCCCGCGTCCTCCACAATGCGTCTCTGCGTTGGCAGATTCACCACCGGCCAAAGCACGTCTTTGCCAATCCAAGATCGGCCCTCGCCAGCAGCAGCGCATTCTGTAGTTCGGGGTTTCCGAAGTTGCAGGGGCAAAACTCTCGACGAGGTCCTCGCTTGGTTGAGCCGGCGTGTGTGTGGGGGGGATTCTTGCAGATTTGCTGTCCCATGGTGTCCTTCGTCCGCTCGGTAGATGTGGCTGCGCTGATTCAGAATTTCTTTTGCGTCCACGGCGACGCCCAGGACAGGGCAGGGTCGGCCAGCAAAAACCAGCGGCGTGCAGGAGGTGCCCGAGGTGCGATCTTAAGACGGCAGCCGATTGCGAACCGACTCATTTTGAGACAGGGCAGAGAGATGATGCTGGTTTGTCATTGGCTGGGAGGTCTTTCTCCCGCAGCATCGGGGACGGTAGCGAAAGCGTGGAAAGGGGGGCAGTCAGCAACCGTTACAAGCGTCATCAAGCATCCCTGGTCCGCGTCGAGAAGAATCAGCCGAAACTCACGGGCATTGGTATTATCGTTGATCTTATTTGGGGCCAGCACCGTCGAGGGGCTCATTTTGGAGCCCCTTGTCGCCCACGCCGAATATATGCCGCGCCTTTTCAAGTCGTCGTCGATTTCGAAGAGGTCGACGGGGCGCGGCGGTTCATCCCCCAGTCTCTCCGCATCACGCATGTTCTGAGCAAGAAAGCGACATGCCACGCAGGCGTTCAGGAGACAGTTTCGGAACGATCCTGCCGCGTTCTTTGCGACCATGGGTCAGAATGGGCCAGGTTACCGCATCGTCGTCCGAGCTGTCGCACTGTCAACCACAGCGTTGAATGGAGCACGGCCGACGGCGTTTCCACCAACCTTGGCGAGTGCTACAACGGGATCCTGAAAGATCTTGGCAAATGTTTGGCGCTTTTCCATGGGAAGGTACCGACAGCAGATTTTTGCGATAAGTGGCATGAGCTGTGCTGGCGTATCAATACAGGGATCAATCTTAAGGGTATTCCAATTTTTGGACAAGCTGCTTCTCTATCTTGATGTTTTGGTGGCAGAGCAAAGCGCGCCTGGGGGTCAGACTCCATGTGCTTTTCCAATTTCTCGCCAGGACACGGAGATGAGTGTGATAGTCGAACCAAAGAGTAAAGTGGAATTGCGGCGTTTCCCCAAGAAGACGACAGGCCCATTGCGAACCATCTTGCGATCTTTGTGGGAGTGGCTAAAATCAGCGGGCTCACCCATCCAGTTCCCAGGCCTGTCCAAGCAGGAGCGCTGGTACGTGCACCAATGGTGCGAAGCGTGGGTGGGCGTCAATCGCGAGGGCGTTGGCACAGACACAAGCGGTCGCGTGTTCAACGTGTCCAGAGGCGGCGCAGTGTTCAGGCGTCAGTCTCGAGAGCCAACGGAAGCGCACCCTGACGATGCTGCTAGCGCTAATGAAGGCGGAGTGTCAGAAGGGGGCCACAGGGGATGATGACGATGACGATGCGCCCCTCACCTCGCTACTCCCACGGAAACGGCTTGCTGCACAAGAATTTCAGGACTAATCCAGCGAGCCCGTGGAGATCACACTCGCGGAAGTGGATGAAGTATTAGCCCAGTATGGCAAGCGTTGCGATCCAACGACGCCCAAAGACGGGCATTGCGTATACCATGCGTTGAAAAAGCTTGGGGTGACCATGGACACCATAACGGAGATGAGGCCCCGAGCGATTGGCGAGGCAAATCCTGCAGCACTCGCGGCTGCAGAACTGAGCATGGGACGCACAATGAGACAGCGAGGAGGAGGAGGAGGAGGAGGAGGAGGAGGAGGAGGAGGAGGAGGAGGAGGACGAGGATGAGGAGGATGATGATGATGATGATGAGGAGGAGGAGGAGGAGGAGGAGGAGGAGGAGGAAATGGGCGCCAGCCCAGCGTAAAACGGGAGGAAGTCTCGGGCGGGAGCGTTGGTTTTGTCGGGATGGGGGCTGCCAGCGGCGAGCAAGAGCACCGCCTTGAGTAAAAAATGAGGAACTCTCCAGCGGGATCGTTGTTGTTGCTGGGGGCGGCGCTGATGAGAGAAAGTGTAGCGCGCCTGTCCAAGGTAAAACGGGAGGAAGTCTCGAGCGGGAACGCTGGTTTTGTTGAGGCGGCTGCTTTCGGCGGCGAGCAAGAGCACCGGCCCTGAGCAAAAAAGGGGAAGTCTCGAACGGGAGCGTTGTTGTTGTTGGGGGGCCGGTTTTGGCGGTCCCCCAAACCGCTGGGGGGTGAGCCTCATTTTCGATGAAAATGCAGCCCGCGCCTCGGCGAGAGCGCCAGGGCGCCTTTTCAGGGGTCCAACAATAATAATTGTTTAGTAATCAATATTCAACAACAAAAACAGCAGCAACAACAACATCAACAACAACAGCAGTAGTTTGCACCGCAGGACTTCATTTCCGCCACGCGCCCAGAGACAGTGAATGACCGTTCGGCCCCCTCACTCTGACGAGGAGGGGCTTGGAACAGGAAGGTAACTTGCAGCATCGATGAGTCATATTGGGTTTACTCTGGTCTTCCTACTCCTCTCCTTCTCCCCTCTAAGTCCTCATCGTAATCAGCATCAGTATCGTCGTCGTCCTGTTCCTCCTCATCGCCTTCTTATTCCTCGACATCCTGTCTCTCTCCCCCTCCTCGTCCCTCTCCCCCTCATCTCCCTCTCCTTCTCCTCCACCCCCATCCTCCCTCCTCCTCCGCCTCCTCTGCCGCCCCCTCCTCCTTGCCCCCCAGCTTCCCCCTACTTCCCCCGTGCTACTCCCTGGCGGGGCCTCTCACCCACGGCAGTCGCCCGCGTCTTTAACGGCCCCGTTGCGGCCTTCCTCTCGGCGCACGGTGCGCGCGCCGAGGCTGGCGTTGGCGGCGCTCCTCATGGCGCGAGCCGCCACCGCCTCGGCCCGCCCCTGCGGTCAGGCCCTGACGGTTCGTTGCTGCTGCTCCTCGTCCAACCTGCTCGCCGACCTCCTCCTCATGCCCTCCTCCTCCTCCTCTTCCGCCTCCTCCTCTTCCGCCTCCTCCTCTTCCTCCTCCTCCTCCCCGCCTCCTCCTCCTCTTCCTCCTCCTCCTCCTCCCTCCTCCTCCTCCTCCTCCTCCCTCCCCTCCTCCTCCTCCTCCTCCTCCCCCCCTCCTCCCCTCTCCTCCTCATCATCCTCTCCTCCTCTCTACTCCTCCTCCTCCTCCACCTCCCCCTCCTCCTCCTCCTCCTCCTCCTCCTCCTCGTCCCCATCCTCCCCTTCTCCTCCTCCCTCCTCCTCCTTCTCCTCCTCCTCCTCCTCTCCTCCTCCTCCTTCCCTCCTCCTCCTCCTCTCCGCCTCCTCCTCCTGCTTCCCTCCTCCTCCTCCTTCTTCTCCTCCTCCCCTCCTCCTCTTCCTCCTCCTCCTCCTCCTCTCATCATCATCCTCGTCATCCTCATCCCCATCGTCATTCTCATCCTCATCCTCATCCTCATCCACCTCCTCCTCCCCCTTCTCCTCCTCCCGCGTCCTCCTCCTCCGCCACCCCTGATTTTTTCCGATTCCGTTTTGCCGTTTTTGTTGCCGGTTCCGTCGCCGTTTATTCCCGGTTTCGACGCCGTTGTGATTTCCGTTTCCAGTTCTGGTTCCAATCGCGGAGCCGTTTTTGTTGTTTCCGTTCGCCGTTTCTGCTACCACCACCACCCACCACCATCCACCACCACCCACCACCACCCACCACCACCCACCACCACCGACCACCCACCAAAACCACCACCACCCACCACCACCCACCACCCACCACCCACCCACCATCTACCAACCACCACCACCACCACCACCACCACCGCCACCACCACCACCACCACCACCACCACCACCACCACCACTACCACCAACCACCTCGAGGATGGAGGCAAAAAGAAAAGTGATCACTGGATTAGTGGGCTCCAGAAACGGCAAGGCCGTGATTTTACCGTTTTCGAACTGGTGGGTGGTGGTGAATGGTGGTGGGTGGTGGTGGGCGGTGGTGGTGGTGGGTGGTGGTGGGTGGTGGTGGTGGTGGTGGGTGGTGGTGGGTCTGTGGTGGGTGGTGGTGGGTGGGTGGTGGGTGGTGGGTGGTGGTGGGTGGTGGTGGGTGGTGGATGGGTGGTGGGTGGGTGGTGGGTGGTAGTGGGTGGTGGTGGGTGGTAGTGGGTGGTGGTGGTGGGTGGTGGTGGGTTGGTGGGTGGTGGTGTGTGGCGGTGGGTGGTGGTGGTGGTGGGTGGTGGTGGATGGTGGTGGGCGGTGGTGGGTGGTGGTGGGTGGTGGTGGGTGGTGGTGGGTGGTGGTGGGTGGTGGTGGGTGGTGGTGCGTTTCCTTTTCCCTATCCCTCCTCCCCGCCGCCTGCTTCTCTGCCAGCGTGCTGTGTGGGTTCCCGCTCCCAACTACCATGATGTCGTCAATAGCCACCTGAGGGGCCGAGAACTCCTCCAGGGAACTCTTGACCAACGAAGACGTCCCAAGAGGAGGGTCCAACGTACCTCCACACCTTTTCAATTTGCCATGATGGCATTGATTACCGCCCACACGGTTGGGAAGGCCTTACGGCCGATGCCGCCGACCCTGAAGCGGGACGGCGACGACGACGGCCGCGGCGGCTGCGACGTCGACGTCGTTGACGCCCTGGAGCTCTGCTTGGGGCTCTCCTGGGAGCCGCTCAGGCTCGGCTGGGGCCAGGGCTGGGGCCAGGGCCGGTACCGCCACACCTTTCCATTCTCCCAGTCATCTGGCTGCCCCACTGTTTTCGATGCGTGGGCCCCAGAGGTCGGGACCACTTGCAAGGGGCCAGCTGTTCGTCCCGAGTCGTTTGGTTGACGCTCCCGAGGCGTCGGATGGACCTCGAGAGGGGTCCAGGGGCCGATTTTGATCGATATTCGAAGCCAGAAGGCCGGGGGACTTCGAAGCCCTCGCGCCTTCTGGAAATTGCTCCATGTCTTCGGAGAAGGCTTCGTACATTTTGCAGAGGGCTGGGGGATTTCCGAGCCTTTTGAGAATTTTTCTGAGGGGGGGGAGGAGGGAGGGGGATAGGGGAGGGAGAGGAGGGAGGGGGGAGGAGGAGGAAGAGGAGGAGGAGGAGGAGGAGGAGGAGGGAGAGGAGGAGGGAGAGGAGAGGGAGAGGAGAGGAGAGGAGGGCTGGGGCTGGGGGATTTCCTTCTCTCTCCCCCCTGGGCTCGCCGCCGATCATCCTCGTCTCCTGCGGGCCGGCGCGGGGCGAGGCCTGTCCCGTGGCACAGCACGGAGCCACGGAGCCAGAGAGTCCCAAGGGGTGGTGCTTAGCGTGCCGCAGCCAGGATCTCCTGCGAATCTTCGGGTGGAGGATACTCCAGATTTCGTAATACAGGGAGGGGGGTCTCTTTTCGGGGGGGGTCTCTTCCAGGCTATCTTGGAGGGCCTGGGGGGTCTGGGGACGATGTTTTGGAGGGTTCTCCCACGGGGGAGGTCTGAAATGGCTTGTCTTGGAGGGTCCAGACCCCTTTCCTTTTATTACGAAATCTGGAGTACGTCTCCTCCGTCTCCCCCCCGCCGTATCAGATCAGCAGCGGTGCAAGCAACAACAAAGTGTCGGGCAGCGTGCCTACCCTCGGATGCACGTGTGTTTCCTGGATCTTTCGGTGTCGTTGATCGCCAGGAGTCCCCCAGTGCGCCTCTTGAGGGTGAACAGATCTTGATCCCAAGGCATTGTTTGGCCCTCGAACATAAGCGTGCTGCTCGGAGAAGCCGTGGACTCGATCACAGGGGGTGTCGTGTTCCTTTTGGTTTTCTTCTTCCTCCCACTAGTCATTGTCCCCCTCTTCTGTCGGCGAGGATCTAGGGCTCACGTTGCTCTTCGCTTTAAAGTATGGCTGAAGGCCCACTGCGCCGACGTTGAGCCAGTAGTGAGTTTGTTCCCCACAATCCTGTGATGTTGGGTCCTCGTTTTGAATAGAACGCGCCCAGCGTTCACTCCTCCCGCTGCCCCCTCCCTCCTCCCCCTCCTCCCCCTCCTCCCTCCTCCTCCTCCTCCTCCTCCTCCTCAGGCTCCCGCTCCTCCTCCTCCTCCTCCTCCTCCTCCTCCTCCTCCTCCTCCTCCTCCTCCTCCTCCTCCTCCCTCCTCCCTCCTCCTCCTCCTCCTCCCTCCTCCTCCTCCCCTCCTCCTCCTCCTCCTCCTCCTTCTCCTCCTCTTCCTCCTCCTCCTCCTCCTCCTCTTCCTGCTCCTCCTCCCTGCGTTTCACCCTCCCAGTACAGCGCTTCGTGGCCCAACAGGGTGCTCCGCCGAAGGCCCCCGTGGCAGGGTCCGCATGCAGTTCCACCTCCATTTCGGCGCACCCCTCACACGTTTCGTGGCCCCATAGGGTGCTCCGCCGAAGGCCCCAGTGGCAGGGTCCGCATGCAGTTCCACCCTCATTTCGGCGCACCCCTCGCACGTTGCGTGGCCCCATAGGGTGCTCCGCCGAAGGCCCCAGTGGCAGGGCCCGCATGCAATTCCACCTCAACTTTGGCGCACCTCTCGCACGATTCGTGGCCCCATAGGGTGCTCCACCCAAGGCCCCAGTGGCAGGGTCCGCATGCAGTTCCACCCCCATGTCGGCGCACCCCTCACACGTTTCGTGGCCCTATAGGGTGCTCCGCCGAAGGCCCCAGTGGCAGGGTCCGCATGCAGTTCCACCTTCGTTTCGGAGCACCCTCACACGTTCCTTGGCCCCATCGGGTGCTCCGCCGAAGGCCCCGGTGGCAGGGTCCGCATGTTGTTCCACCTCCATGTCGGCGCACCCCTCACACGTTCCGTGGCACCATAGGGTGCTCCACCCAATGCCCCAGGGGCAGGGTCCGCATGCAGTTCCACCCCCATGTCGGCGCACCCCTCAGACGTTCCATGGTCCCATAGGGTGCTCCACCCAAGGCCGCAGTGGCAGGGTCCGCGTGCAGTTCCACCCCCATTTCGGCGCACCCCTCACACGTTTCGTGGCCCCATAGGGTGCTCCTCCGATTGCCCCAGTGGCGGGGCCCGCATACAGTTCCACTTCATTTCGGCGCACCCCTCGCACGTTCCGCGGTCCCGTAGGGTGCTCCGCCGAAGGCCCCGGTGGCAGGGTCCGCATGCAGTTCCGTTTCAATTTCGGCGCACCCTTGGCGGTTTCCGCGGCCCCGTAGGGTGCTCCGCCGAAGGCCCCCGTGGCAGGGTCCGCATGCAGTTCCACTTCAATTTTGGCGCACCCCTCGCATGATTCGTGGCTCCATAGGGTGCTCCACCGAAGGCCCCCGTGGCAGGGTCCGCATGCAGTTCCCCCTCCATGTCGGCAAACCCCTCACACGTTCCATGGCCCCATAGGGTACTCCGCCGAAGGCCCCAGTGGCAGGGTCTGCATGCAGTTCCACTTCAATGTTGACGCACCCCTCGCGTTTCGTGGCCCTATAGGGTGCTCCGCCGAAGGCCCCAGTGGCAGCCTCCATCGTGCCCGCGCTGTGTGTAATCCATCCAGATAGTAGCAGACGTTCTCCGCGTGATAACATGGTAAATCATAATCGTTGCCCTCAAAGGCCCTTGCATCTTTACCGCGCATCCTTATTATACGGGGTGATTGTGCAGAGGTCCTCCTCCGCCTCCTCCGCCGCCACCGCCACCGCCGCCTCCTCTCTCCTTGGACCACCTCCTGCTCCTCGTCCTCGCCCCTCTCCTCGCCACCCTCCCCCTACAGCTCGTTGCTTCCGCTCCTCGCCTGACATCCGGCCGCACTCGTCACGCCCGCTACGAGCAGCGGGCTGCCGCGCTGAGGTCACGAGGCTGGCGGCAGCGGCCGCGCTGCTGGCATGGCTCCTCGCCCGATGGTACATGCTGCCAGCCGGCTCTGCCCAGGAGTCCCTGTTACTGGGCCAGTTTCCAGGCTCCTGCCCCCGCCCCTCTTGATCATCCGCACCCTTCCATCTCGTCCTCCGGCTCCGCCTCACCGAAGGCAGGGCGGAGGAACAGGAGGAAAAGGAGGAGGGGGGGGAGGAGGAGACCTTAGGAGGAGGAGGAGGAGGAGGAAGAGGAGCAGGAATAGGAGGAGGAGGAGGAGGAGGAGGAGGAGGAGGAGGAGGAGGAGGAGGAGGAGGAGGAAGAGGAACAGGAAAAGGAGGAGGAGGACGAGGAGGACGAGGAGGAGGAGGACAGCAGCAGGGGGAGAGGTGGACGTGGAGCAGGGGGGGCGAGGGAAAGGGGCCAGGGTGGCGAGGGCGAAGGGGCGAGTGGTGAAGTTTTGGAGCTCGCGCGGTGGGTCGTGGTGGGCCTGGCGGGAGGGAGCCAGCAGGCCACCAGGCACGGCCAGACCGATGTATAAGATCGAGGTCTGTTCGAGGAGGGTGTCCTAATGTTTTTCGTGCTTGTTGGATATGCTTGTGCATCCTGGAGTGCTTGGGCTCGCGGAGGGTCTCGTGTCTTTGAAGACTGTTCTTCTGACACGGGTCCGGCCGCAACCAGGTTCAGCGCAGCTGGGGCTCAGCCAGAGCGGCAGATCTTGCAGGATCCTTCAACGCCGGCTTTGGGCTGAGCAGGGTCGGGGATCCGTTCACGGGTCTGGGGTGGCCTTCCGCAGTGGCGAGCCTGGCCTGGGCAGCCCCCCGAGCTCGCAGCGCAGTTTTTTCCCGAGGTTAGCTGGGCCAGGATTGCGCTGCGCCAGGCAAGTCCACGCCCGAGGGAGGTGAAGGTGGGTGAGGGAGGTGAAGCGTGGGGACAGCCCCGTTCGAGGAGCGCCCCCAGGAGGCGCGGCGCTGGCGGCTGAGATCTGGGCGCTCGCCTCTTCTTCTTCTTCTTCCTCCTCCTCCTCCTCCTTCTCCTCCTCCTCCTCCTTCTCCTTTTCCTTGTCCTTTTCCTCCTCCTCCTCCTCGTCCTCCTCTTCCTCCTCGTCCGTAACCATGTTGGCTCAAGATGCCGAACTCTGGAGGGTGTCAGCCCCCAGGCCAAAGGGAGACCGCTAGGCCGTGGACTGCATTCGTGCGTACTCGGGACAAGGGTGTCTCGTTTATCGTACGTCTCCCCAGTTTTGTTCTCTCATGGCGGCGGACGCTTCTCTCTCAGCCACGGTCGCAGATGGGGCGCTCCGACGCAGCGGCATCCAGAAGCGCAAGGGTCATGCTGACGGTGATCCTCCTGGTGGGCGGAACGATCGCTCGAGGACTCCGCCGCCCAATGATGAGGCCGCCCTCGACACCTCCGCCACCATGGTCTATGTCCAGTCTCTCAAAGACAGGCTCGGCTCCATGGAATCGGCCATCAGGGACACAATCAAGGCTTCGGTCTCCTCGGCGATGGGCGCGGCCACGGGCCCCATCACTGCTGCCATTTCCGCGGTCGGCCCCGCCGTGGGCCAGCAAATCGACGCCACTTGCAAGTTCTTCCAGCAACAGTTCGACGCCTTCACCCTGCGCATGGGTGACATCGAGAGCCGCCAGGACCGGACCGACAAGGCCATCTCCTTCATGTCTGACCAGATCGTGGCGCTCCAGAAAGCTTTCGAGGTGGCCAGCAAACAGCCGGTGCAGGACACCTTCGTGGGCCGCGACTTCGGCAGAGACGTGGACCGCATTATCATAAAAGTGCATGCTGACGGACTGGTCACGCTCGACAGAGCGACAGAAGGCCCTCACCAAGCGGATCACGGACAGCGGCATCGAGGAATCGCATTTCCAGGTCCAGGGCCAAGACACCTCCAGATACTTCGCGGTTCAGTTCACGGGCCTACCTGGGCCCGCCGCTCGCCGTTTTCAGAAAGCCTAGGACTGTCTCCGCAATCGTGATGGCAGTTGTTCCCGCATACGTGCCCCAGCGATCGCAGGCAATGGGTCTGTTGAGCTGCGGGTGGGGCCTGGCAAGTGCCCCTAGCAGATCAAGACGGATATCATCGGCAAGCGCATCCGCCAGGCTTTGGAGCGGGCTTTCCCCAACCACACTTGGAGAGTCGACCGCGCCAAGGGCTGGATCTCAACCAACTGATCTCCCGTTCTCTCTTTTACAGTACATGCCAGACGTGATGAAGCCACGGCGATCGTCTGCCAGGACACGGGCCCCCCTGCGCTGGGCCTCAACCGCGCGCAGATCAAGGGCGCCATCAATTACATGGTTACGCCCGAGGCGGCCCCCCAGTTTTGGCTTTGACCAGATTGCCAAAGGACTGATGCGCGCGCTGCGCGGTCCCTCTCCGAGTTTGGTGGTTGGGACATGGAATGCACGAGCTCTCCTCAGCTACCAAGGGCGACGAGTTGTGGAGAAGTCTTCCTACCTACGAACCCTTCCCCTCGACAAGATGATCCTCGGCATCCAGGAGGTCCACCGGGGCCGCGCTCAGCTCCTCGCCTCCATGCGGAAGATCAGCGCCAAGCTCTCCATGCACTCCTCCTTCGCGCCAGGCCATCATGGGGAAGTCAGTGGCGGTGTAGCTACTGTCTTCCCATCAGGTCTCAACGCGGCGAGCAATCCCCTCCTCCCAGGGCGCGTTCTGCGCACTGTCTCCCAGGCCGACGACCAGAGGCTGATCTTCAACAACATCCACAACTACGAGATCAACACTGCGGCGGCCAGGCGCATCTCGACCAACATCAACGGCGACATGCACCTCGCAAAGGCCGGCCCGAGCAAGATCGCGCTTGTCGTCACCGGGGACTTCAACTCCGCCGCCGCCGGGAAGCTGAAGCACGCGAAATTCAATGCCAGAGCATCGTCGGAGGCTACCGAGACATCCAAAGCTTCGGCGCGCAAGTGGCATGGGCGCTCAATCGCACGGTGGAGACCGAGGGCAGCGACGCCGCCCACTTCTGCGCGGAGACGCTGGCGGAGTCGACCATCGACCGCTGCTTCTGCTCGATCACACCCTCCCTGATGACCCAGCTCGCCGTTACTTCCGCCGCATTCTCCACTCCCGAGCTGCTGCCCCGCCGGCGGGTCAGCGACCGCGCCGCAGTTCTCGTCTCCTTCGCCGCGCGCGGAACCAACCGATCGCCCAGCACATCTTCAAGTCACCCATCTTCAAGCAGATTGCGGAGAAGGGCGTTCTCCCACAATGGCCTCGACAAGCTTTCCCCGCCAGCTAGATTGCTACAGAATGCGGAACTCCCGCGAGAAGTTGCGCGCGCTGCCCAAGACCGCACTCACGAAGAACACCCAGGGCAGGGGGATGTCCAGCTCCAGCTGGCCAAGTCGCTGGCCCGCGCAGTCTGGCGTCAGGATCGTTCGCCGGCGGCCAGACTCCTTCGCGTTCATGCTAGAGCGCAAGACATCTTCGAAATCGGCAATGACCAGATCAAGCTCATCGACCCTGCCGCGTTCGAGGAGTGGGCTAGCGCCCTATTCCGCCAAGACGCCGACCAACGGCGATCCCCCATCGACCTGGCACGCCAGCGCGGGCGCCTCCCTCATTCCCGAGCCCGCGCTCAGTGCCAGGCATTGCACCGCAAAGCCTAGCTTTGGAACCCGATCAGCAGGCGCTTGGCGCTCGCCGGTGCGAAGACGGCCACGGGGGCTGCGACGGGACCGACTGGGACCGACTGATGGAGCACTGGCAGCCCGTCTTCCAAGGCAAGTTAGTGGACACCGTGGCTGCGGAGCACTACCTCGACTGCGGTGCGCTCAAGATCGATTTCAACAGATACCAGCCTCCCGAATGCGACGCGCTGAAGAGGTTCGCGAACAGATCATCCCCCACTTCTCCTGGCATGGACGGGCCCCCCTACATTGCGCGGTCCGCGGCTGAGAAGTGCACTGAGACCCTCTGGCAGGCCATGACTTGGATGCTCAGCGGCGCCCCCCCCCCCCCCCCCGACGAAGCCAATGCGACGGCCCGCGCATTTCTTCCCAGAGGGGGGGAACCAGACGACGCTGAGCACATCGGCTGCCACCGTGACCCATCAAAAGTCCGAGTCCTGGGGCCTCGGAACACCTCCCTCAAGATCACCAACAACACGATGAACGCTGCGATGGCCGCGATGGCTGCCGACGTGGCCTCAGCGTCGCAGCGCGGGGTCACCCGCCGCCGCGGCTTCGGCTACAACATCTTCGAGCTGGACGTCGAGAGCCGCATGGCGTCCGCCGACCCCAACGCCATGACCAAGCTGCCTGCGTTGGTGTCGCTGGACATCGCGCAGGCCTTCCTGAGCTTCGCCCACCAGTTCATCCGCTTCGCGCTGAAGGTGATGGGCGCGCCTGGAGCTGCTTCGAAATTCTTTAACTCTATGTGCCACGACGTCCTCGCGATGGCCCCGCGCGCGGGCTCGGACGTTCCGCTCTTCTACATCCGCTCGGGCATCCGCCCAAGGATGCGGGTGGAGCGGCGCCCTCTCTACGCGATGGGCAGCTTCTGCTTCCTCCTGGGCCTCGAGCAGAAGCTCGACCCAGCCCGAGGCTCGCTGCAGTTATCCATCTCGCGCACCCGGAAGGGGTGATGGTTCTCACGTGAGACTTTGCGGGCCTCGCTCTGAAGCCCGCCGAGTTCCACATCATCCCGCTCGCGGGCCCTGTCGATGGCGAGCTCGCGAACACGCTGCGCAGCGCCCTGGCCGCGATCGCCCCCCCGCCCCAGGGAGCTCAACATCTGCGACCGCTTGACCTATCTCGGTATTCCTCTGGGGCCCAGGGCATCCGAGTGCTTGGTCTACGAGAAGGCCTTCCAGAAGTTCCGCTGGCGCACCAAGATGTGCAGTGCCAGCGACGCCCCCTCCATGGGATCCGCACAGTTGTTCAATAGCCGTGCCCTACCTGTCCTCAGCTACATCGCCCAGTGCGTGATGCTGCCCCACGAGTCTTTCAAAGTCGAGAACTGGGTCAATGCCTCCGCCTTGAGGTTCACCAACGGTGCGTTCAAGGTCAAGGACTGGCCGAGGCTGCGAGACTGGGGCGCGCATGCTCCAAGGTCCATGCAGCTCGCGCTGATTGCCGCGATCGTCCGAGCTGCCACTGCTACCTTCCACAAGTTCCCCGAGATTCGCGAGCGCCCCCACCGGGGCCTCGACCTGGGCGGGGATGACCGGGCCCTGTTGGGCGAGGCTCGGGCTGCCCAACATCTCTCGCAGCCCTGGTGGAAAGCGCCGCCAGTCGTCGAGACGTTCCACCAGATCGTGTCCGCGGAGACGGACCACCGCTACTACTCGCCCACGCTGCTGGCCCCTGCCCTCGAGGCCGCGAGGGCGTCACTCGCAGCGGGCAAGCCTGCCCGCGTCCAGCGGCTGGCGTGCGCTGCGGCGAGGCGCGCGATGGGCGCGGGCGAGATTGGCTCGTTCTCGATGAAGCGGGTCAAGATCGAGCTGCCCGACCTCGAGGACTTCTTCGCGAACGACCCCGAGATGTTCGACAGGATGAAGATCGCCATGAAGAAGCTGCCGCCGTCGTGGGCAGCGACGTGGATGAGGACGCTGTCTTTTTCGCGGCTGCCATCGATCAGGGTCGCCTATTAGTGCGGGCGCAAGCCCTGCATCTTCCAGTGCGCCGCTGGCGCAGACAACGAGAAACGCTACCTGACGTGTGGCCCGCTGGCTGCTGCTGCGGCGGCAGCGGCCAGATCCACCGCCCAGACCCAGGCGGTCGCGAACCTCGCGCTGCTGGACAGTAGCAGCGAGAGCATCGAGCGGGCGGTCGTCGCGCGCGGCACATACCACGCGCCCCGCATGGAGAACAGCGTCGACTTGGAGACCCTTCGCGCGGCGGCGCGGGCGGCGCTGCGCGCCCCGCGGACGATGCGCTGCCCGCCCCGCGCGCAGCGTGCCCCTTCCCCCCGTGTTGACGGAGTGCATGGAGCTGCTGCGCATCCACATCATCAAGTACACGTACCTCGAGCGGCCGCTGCGGCCGGCCCCCCACCTGCGAGCGCCCCTGCGAGTGGGGGCATTGCGCGGAGGCCGTGGCGCGGCTGCGCGCGGGGACGCGCGGCCTGCGTGGCGGCGGAGGCAAAACCGAACGCCTCGGCAAGCTCGACTCCTTTTCCTCCTCGTCCTCCTCCTCCTCTTCCTTATCCTCCTCCTCCTCTTCATCTCCTCCTCTCCTCCTCCTCCTCCTCTCACCCCCACCTCCTCCTCCTCCTCCTACTCCTCCTTCCTTCTCCTCCTCCTCCTCCTCCTCCTCCTTCCTCCTCCTCCTCCTCCTCCTCCTCCTCCTCCTCTCCTCCTCCTCCTCCTCCTCCTCCTCCTCCTCCTCCTCCTCCTCCTCCTCCCCCCGCTGCATCCCCCTCTCAGCTGCAGCCCTGCTGCCCTCGGGGCCTCCCACCCCTGGGCCTGCCTGCCCGCGGGGGGCGCCAGGCGCGGCCGGTGTTGTCCGCCGGCGGGCTCGGCGCCAGCTCCTGCTAGAGCGGAGCCGCGCGACAGGGCGAGCTCGCGCTCCACGTCGAGTCCGTCGCTGTCGCGTTCTTGCGCCGTCTCCTGTTGAATTTGCTGGGCCTGTTTGCCCGCGGGGCGCCAGGCGCAGTTGCTGTCGGGCGACATGGCGCCGGCGCCTTTCTAGGAAACGCTTCATGTGGGAGAGTAAGTGTGATAGTAACTGCCGGTGCTGAATATGTCACGCAGCGCGTGCAGCAATGCACGCAGTGTCGTGAGCCGGCGCATCGCATGCAGCTTCGCGCCGCGAGCGCCGCCTGCCCGTTCAAAGAACCGCTCCTGCGGGAGCCAGCGCGCTGGCTGAGAACGAGGCTGGGGCTTCATGTGGGAGGGCGAGCTTGCGCTCCGTGGTCATGTTCCAGCGCCGTCTCCTGCTGGACTTGCCGGGGCCCCCCTTGCCCGCATCCTGGCGGCGCCGCCAACGGCGTCGAGGAGCGACAGGGCGTGTGCGGCAGGCCTTTGGTCGCATCCCACCCAGTTGCGCAACGAGACGGCGCGGTCCCTTGGCGGAGTGGATCTCCGCCCGCGGCGGGCGCGCCGATACGGAGCGTTGCGTCACGGAGCTGTATTTGGAATCCAGCAGTGAAGTCACCGAGGCGCTGTGGGTGGCCTGGCCTTCCCATTCCGACGTGGGTGGCATCGCTTTGGCCGCTACGCTTCCCCCCCCCCCCCACGCCGCCGCGGCGAGGTCCGTTCCAGTTTAAGTCGTCTGTCGGGGGGGAGATGCTCTCCCGTCCGCGGGTAGAGAAAAGGAGCACGCCTCGCTTGGCTCCCCCCTCTTCCCTCTCTCCTCTTCTCCCCCCCCTCTGCAAGTTCGACGCGATATCCACCACGTTGAGCCCTGCGGGCTCAACTGGGCATTGTGGAGTGCCCCCGCAGCGGGGCCTTATACCAGGGGCGGCGGACAGCGCGAGTTGCCTCCAGGTAGATAGCGGCCCAAGGTCCGGCGCGAGGATTGTGGCGAGGTGGAGCTCGCGGAAGGGCGAACTAGACTCCTCCGCCGCTTCTGTTTCCCCCTCCTCATTTCCCTCTGTCCGCATTCCATTATTCCCCTCCTCCGTTCCGCTCCCCCGTTTCCATCCAGCGCCGCCTTGGGCATGTGACGGCGCACGGCACATGTCAAACCCCGCTGCTGCGCAACGGACACCTAACCCAGCGGATCCTTGCATAAATGGCACGCGCAGACCAAGTCCACAGGGGTTGAGGAAGAGGAGCAAGAGGAGGAGCAAGAGGGGGAGGAGGAGGAGGAGGAGGAGGAGGCTGAGGCGACTTGAAGAGTAGGAGGAGGAGGAGGAGAAGAGGAGCAGGAGCAGGAGGAGCAGGAGGAGGAGAAGGAGGCAGAGAGGAGGAGGAGGAGGAGGAGGAGGAGGGAAACGACCTCACGTAGCCATTGTGGCTCGAGCCGTTTGGGCTCAAGGTATCGCCGTTGTGGGACCCACGTCCAAGGGACCGCCTAGACGCACTGTTCTTCCCAGGGGAATCGCGCACCCCACGTCAAACCGCACTGCCAGAGCACTGGCCCCGCAAGCCCCGTCCGTTTCTCTTGGATGCCGCGCAATGGCCCCAAGTCTCCCCATGCAGTGGGTTTGTGGTTCTTGCGGCAACAAGTGGAATTCCTTTGGGCAAAATCATGCCAGCGGAAGGTGGTCCGCGCAGCCTTCAACCCCTAATTCTTCCCTTCGGCTTGATCCCGCCCCCGAGGGAAAGGACAGGCAGGTGATTCCGCCCTCAACTTCAACCGCCAGTCGGTCAAGGGCTACAAGGTTGGAGGGGACGGGCAGTGGCAAGGAGCCCAAGGAAATAATGAAGGATACAAAGGAAAAGGAGGAGGAAAGAGCGGCAGGGGCAAAGGAGTCGAAGTGGTGGAGAGGCGCAGGAGGGATGGAGGAGGAGGAGGAGGAGGAGGAGGAGGAGGAGGAGGAGGAGGAGGTGATCATCGAGGAGGCGCGGCAGCAGGAGCAGCAGCAGTTCGTAAAGGACCCACTCCACAGCCTTCACCAAGTGGCGCAGAACAAGAGATCCAAACATAACGATTTACCACAAGAGTGCGTGGAGCAGTTGGAAAATATCTTCGCAGCAGCCCAAGCCCGCAAGTGGGGGCAAACTGGGAGCAAACCCCTCCAAGCAAACAGCTCCAACAACAAGCACAAGCTATCCGCAGAGGGGAGCTGCAGCTCCAGGCGACCCAAGATGAGTTTGATGAAACAGAACTACTCGTTGAGCCCCTATCAGCGCACTAGCTGGAAGTATTTGATAAAGCGAATCAGCTGGAGCAGGACCTCACTAAGATGCGTGACGAGACGGCAGCTCGCGCCGCTGACAGGCTCAACTCCTCGGCCGGGCTCAAACACAAGCTGTCTGTATGGGAGGAAGTCATTGCGTCCCGCCCCATTAAAGACGAGCTCCTACAGGCGCACGACGCAGAGTTTTCGGCAACAGCATCTGGATCAGGAGGCATGGATTTGGACAGCGAGGGAAATAAGGTAGAGGGACCAGCAGCGTCAGCAGCAGCAGTGCCAGTGCCAGTTGACGGAGCAGAACCCAGAGCATGGTATGACAAATGCTTGGTTGAACTGGATGAGGAGAGCGGTTGCTCCTTCCGTTCGAAGCGTGCCAGCAGCCAAGTGGACGTCGAAGGCCTCTTGGAAAAGCTCAGGGGCACAAAGGTCGTCGCCGAGGTATCTCCCCATGGTATCGGAGATGGCCCCCAAGCAGCGGTCGCCAACATCTCAGACGCGCTCAAGAGAGTGAAGGGCATGAGCGAGGGCAAAGGAGGGTCGTCGTCGTCGTCGGCAGGATCAGGCGGAGACCCACCTCATGCGAAGCATGCCAGTGCCACGTGGAAGCGCCCGAGGAACATCCAGCAAACATCCTCAGGACCTGGTCATCAGCAGCGTGAGTGTAAACTCGTGGGCCACAGGGGCAGATTTGCTTCCTCAAATAACCTCGGACATCATCTTCGTCCAGGAGCACAGGTTTCGCAGTTTCAAGTATAAGCAGGACGTCGAAAAATAGAACACAGAGGCAGACAAACAAACAAACAATCGGAACACAGAGAGAAATAGAGAGAGAGAGAGAGAAAGGGAGGAACAACCAAACAATGACGACGTGCAGGACGCAACGCATGCGGCACACAGGGCCTGGCAGGGCCCAAAAGAGAGGTTTCCAGTGGAGTATTCATACGAGTACGGGGCCATTGCCTTGTAGTCTGTCTACCTCCACGCAGGGAAAGGTCTAGACGAAAGCAACGAGGAAATCCTGAGACATACCGGGCTCGACATTGCCCGACGCGGACACCCCTCCCTGGTAGGGGGGGGGATTTTCACATTGGCGTGGGCATGTTTGCCGAACGTGTTGACTTAAGGCCACTGGATTTAAAGGCCAAGCGCCTGTCCCCACGGTCATGCACGACAGCGGGGAACTTGTTGGCAGGTCTTACTTGGGGACCTTCCTTGTCAGCGCACTGCTCGCGCGAACTCACAGATGCGTCAGTCAACCATCATGTCAAGCCCCCGCCCCCCCCCCCCCCCTGCGCAGCATTGTGGACATTGGGCTGTCAGGGGCAACGAAGGAGATCATTGCTTATGCACCTGGGGCCTACCAGTCATGCCCGACCGAAAATGTGATAGGTCCTAAATGCCAACCAGCCATGCCTGTTTAGCAAGACATCATCACGGACCTCCATCATTTCATGGCAAACGCGCCGATGCAGATGGCCGAGCATGGAGCGTAGCAAGGGGGCTCTACGCAAGTACAGCCTGGCCTGGACTTGTTGGATGCGATCTATGCCGCATGGGTGCCGAGGTGATCAAAGAAATCAGTATGAAACACAGAAGGCACCAAGTGGAAAGCAGCCAGGCGAAGCGTTGGAGGCCAAACAGGCGTCCCTGCAGCAGCTTCCACAGACTAAACATCGCGACAAAGTTATTCCCGAGCGTGCGCTTTCGTGGCTTCGCAGACGCACGCGCGAGCTATGCGGCCTATACTACCTTGTGCCGGCAGGTCCGGCACCCGCAGGATATTGCGCCAAGCTGATCGACATGCTGATCACTCGGCCCACAATGGGAGACCCTTTTCCGCACTCAATGGAGGGGGATGGCTAGATATTTCACCAATGGATAGTTGAAGTCGCATCTTTCTTTTTGATGACCAAGGCGCCAGCCCGGCAGACATAACTGTGGAACTTATGCTGTTTCTCGGATGCGCTATATAGGGCGGGGCAGGGATCAGACAGGCGCCTCGAGAGGGAAAGCTGGCAGGAGCGGGTAGACCAAGCAGTGGAAGTGCCAGGGTCGGCATTGCACTGGCATCTGAAAGAGAAGGGCGCACGTGGCGCGGATGAGATCATCGCGGAGGAAGGGCTCTCGCCATCTCTCCCAGGGCTCATGGAGCAGCAGCTGGTTGCGTCGAGCACGAAATGGGCAGCATCAAATGACGCGTTACCCGAGCCAGAGTGGCTGAGCAAAAGACGGCCAATGCCCATCCCGAAAGCAGCGGGCCCCGGGGCCCTCCAGACAACAGCCAAGGAATACAAAGCAAGAGCGCGTCAGCAAGCTGGGTTTCACATCAGACACTTCGGCATGACTTGGCAGTCAGGACTATTAGCCATGGGCCTCTTGTTCCAAGTCGTGAACATTGCTCGCAGTGGCCCTGCTGCCCTGAGATCCACCCAGCCCCTCCTACCCCGCAAACGCAATGGTCCGGGGGGGGGGGGGGCGGGGCGGGGGCATTGCTTGTTCCCTGGGCGCGCTGCGTGCCAAAAGCAAGCGGGCAGCGAAAGAAAGCAAAATCTGGGAATGGCAGCATGGGGTGGGAGGGGAATTCTCTGCCACACAAGGCAGACCGCCAGAGGATGCAGCGTGGAGGCAGGCCGTCCGCGCGGAGCTTCAGATGGGCAACTGGCGACGCGACCCACAGCTCCTGATGGGGCACCTCCGCATGCTGCGAGCGCCTCGGCCACGAGATCATGAATGGTCAGGCAAGCTTTACTTGCTATCCGCTGCATGCCCTATGGTTTCAGATTCAGACTTATCGCTGGCCCCGAAGGCTTCTACTAGACGGTGCGGCATCATCGAAACTGCAACCGCAGCGAGGCATTCCAGCAGGAGGTTCTGCCGCAACGCGCGAGGCCAAGGCATGCCGAATCCCGCTCTTGACCCGGCCCAAGCCATAGGTCCGACCGGGAGCGGAGCGGCAGCTTGCATCCACGTGGACGACCTCAGCCTTGGCGCATGGGGCGAAGGAGTGGACTGGATAGTGGACAACATGGCCCAAATGGCGTTCGAATTCTCCACGGGCCTGGCAAGGCTGAACCTGAGCCTTTCCAGTCGAATGCTCAACGTGGCGGCGAACTCCCACGAGTTCCCGGATAAAGTTCAGAATGCTTTACAAGAGGTAGGAGACCACGTAGCACCAGCAGCGATTGACCTCGGCTGTGATTCTATTGCTGGGCAGCACGCGCGAGCATCAGGAGCCAGGGCTCACATGCGCAAGAGATGGATCAAGCTAAGGGCCAGGGCCAAGAAACTCGAAGCCCTCCGTCTAAAAGGCAGAACAAGGCTCTGGAAAAGCAGATGTTTTACGGTGGGAGGCATATCAGCAATCTCCCACGGGGCAGGCGCACACGGTTTTTTCCCAGAGAAATCAGGAAATGAAGTACATCCGCCAACTTGGAGCGGGAGCCTCAGGACGGTTTACCAAGGCAGCCAACAACGCCCTCTGGTGGACCATCGTGCCCGAGCAGGACCTCATCACTCTGATGACGAAGGTAGCTGAGCGCTGCGCCTTAGAGTGGTGGGGCGCCTCCTCGAGACCTGAGCTGCTGAATGTTTGTGCCGATTTACTGATAATAAAGGAACTCAATGCATGACCCAGAGTGGCATGTTTAGCTGTTGGCCAGGCGCTACAAGAGGCCAAGCATACGAGCTGGCCAAGCAAGGCCAAAGGACCGATTTCTCGAATGCTGCAGTGGGCTAGAGAAGTAGGATGGGCTCTGCCCGCAGCGACCTGCATTTATGATACGGCCGGGCTAGCGCTGGACATCGCAACTATCTCACCACGGCGCATTGCAAACCACACGGCAGCACAATGCAAAGAAAAGTTGGCGCACGATCACGCATGCTCCAAATGTGCCCCAGGAGCAGCCATAGCTGCTGCAGGCATTTGGCCCCGCGAGCTTGTCAAAGCAACCGAAGGCAAGCGCCCCGCATGCCCAGTGGCGACCTATGCTCGACATGTATGCTGCGGCGCGCTACCCGCAGGGGTCAGGTTAGCAGCTTGGGGTTTCAAGGAAGTGGGGCCGCGCAAATGTTGCCGCGCCCCGGGCGCAGCGTTTCATCGTATATGGCAGCGCCCTCATGGAGAGCGAGAGTAATACCTCGCACATTAGATAGAAGCAGCTCTAGCAGCAGGGCCATTCGACCTTCTGCGCTGACGGATATTGGCGGCGAAACCAACGGATCATGTATCACCGCCCAGCACGAGTTGGGATACTAAATTCTTCGCAGGAGCGGACGACGGGCCCTCGTAGCAATGCGAACAGGAGGACTTCTGGCATTTTGACCCCAACCAGCCAATAGACATTGATGGATCATGTCTCCACCCTGCCCATGCCATATTCCCGAGGGCGGGACGCGCAGCAACTTGAATTGACGGCGCAGGCATGCTAGCAAAGGCCATTCGCAGTCCAATCCCGTTTCTCGCCCCAAAACTTCGGGTCGCGCAGAAATGCGGGGCCATTGCTGGGGGCAGAGCGCGCGCTCTGGCCCCGCCAGGCCCTTTCGTTGTAGACTACACCACCCTACTGAAAGGTCAACGTAGCCCACGCGCAGCCCAAGAGGGCAAAACCAGCTTTGCTGAGTAGCGGCGCGGCATAGCATCAACTATCCCGCCAGACCAATGGCCCCAGCTGGTGAAGACCAAGGCCCGCAGGTCAGAAGCGGAGGCAGATGTAGGAGAGGACAAGCTACACGACTTAGACAACAAAGCAGCGGACTGGCACGCAGGCCAGGCGGCATCTGCCCATGCTCCATGTAGGGAAGCAGCAGGCTCACGGATAACAGCAGCACGCAACTACAGAGATCTGGTCCTAGGAGTAGGTAGAGTCCTGGTCCAATAGCCTAAGGCCATAGAGCTCTGGGACAAGCTGTTTAAAGCAGCGCCGCCAAGGCAATGTATACCCGTTCTTAGGAGCCGCGCCCCCGCGTGGCACGACAAGTGATTTAGGTGTAGCACACGTTTGCGCAAAGTCAGCCCCCAAACCAAATTCCCCTGCAGTGGCCTCAACGCAGCCATCCAAAGGGCAGGTGATGGGCGCCGCGGCACAGGTCGCGTGCTCCATGCAGCCACGTTGACCGGTTCCCAGCTGCCGACCATTTCCGGCATCGAGTGCGGCTGATTTTTAACTTGCCAATCAACGAAGCTTGACCAAAAAACTTACCCCAGGCCCAGCAAGCCCCCATCGGAGCTCCGCAAATTGCTGCGCGGCTAGGTGCCAAATCCACGTTTAGCGACGCCTTCCCTATAGCCGATGTTGCTCGAAGCCTCCAGCAGCAGCAGCAACGGCGCCATCGTCGCTAGAGCCCAGCTCAGTACGCAGCCATGTTCGCGGGCATGCCAGGCCATCTCCACGTCTGCGCCCGCTACCCCCTGTGCCCTGGAGGCACAAGGACGTGGATCTGGGCAGAGTGGCGAAACGCCCCAGAAGGCGACGTGCGCGGGCACTGCGGTGGGCGCTCGAAGGGCGAGGTCGAGGAGGAGGTTCAGGACTGGGTGGGTGAGGGCGACGCAGCGGCGGTGGCCCCGCAGAGCCGCTTCCCACGAGCAACTCTGTCACCGCAGCAGGGGCCAGGTGCCGGCCCTGAGCGGGCCCTGCAGTAGCCAGAGCAGCCGCCCCCTGTCCACCTTTTAGTCTCAGTTGTAGAGGCGTAGAGGCAGCCCCCGCGAACAGAGCGAGGCCCACCAAGAAGTTGGAGGCCAAGCCGAAGTCGTCGGGGGCGTCCTTTGCATCAACTGCCCCTGGCAGTTTTCCAGCTCCCGCGCGCGGCTTTACAGAAGAGGTGCGAGGCGCTAGAGCGGCAGGTTGCGTCTTGAACAACCCAGCTAGAGGCAGCCAGGGCAGCGCTGGTGCCCCCGGAGAAGCTCCGGCGCACCTGAGGAGGAAGCATCAGCGGGAGGGCCCTCAGCAGTAGCAGCAGCAGTAGCAGCATAGGAGTAGCAGGGCCCCTTCTCCCTCCTCTCCTGCCCCGCCGCCCCGCCTCTGCCCCACGTTCCAGTTTTGCTCCGTAGCCTTCCGCCCAGGGTTTCTGCCTCGCCCCTGCGATCCCCGCCAGAGCCGCCACGGGCGGAGCGCCGTCGGATCTTGCGGCGGCGCAGCCAGAGGCTTTGCGGCAGGCCGAGGCCCTCCCGGCGCGCCTGGCGCCAGCGGGGCACCAGGCGCACGCCGCGCTTTCCACCGTCTTCCAGACGGTGGCGGACGGAGTCCACGAGGTGCAGGAGGCGATCGCGCGCCTCCAGGCCCTCCTCGAGGAAGGCGACACCCCGCGCCCTGAGGGCG
>CAUYUJ010006947.1:369599-384599 GCA_963575745.1 Prorocentrum cordatum | reverse complement strand
TCGGGAAGGGTAACTGGCACTCGGCGAGGCATTCTATTCGACCGCAGGTCGAATGACGAGCTCTGGCGCCGTGGGCTCCCCCTCCAATTATATGCGACCGTCGGTTGAATGACACGCCCTGTCATCATGGACCCCCTGCGACAATTCTCGGCGGGGGGGGTCAGGCCCGGACTCGGAAGATACGAAATACATATATTTCGTATCATCGAGCTGCTCTTTGCGAAGCCATAGCCCGGAGGTGACAGACACGGCACCGAAGGAGCGCTCGCGGCGGAGCCACAGCACGAGGGAGTATCATGGCACCTCGGTGGTCCCCCCTTTCCAAACGGACCATGGTCCGTTTGGCCATCGTCACGACGATCGCGGGGGGAGAGCGAGTGGAAGGGGGGGAAGGAGATGACAGGAGAGAGCCGGGAGAGGGAAGGGGACTAGGAGGGACGCAGACGGGAGGACGGTGATGGCGGCGGGGGGGGCTCGGGTGAGCGAAATAGGAACCGGTCCAAAATCACAAGGGCCTCCGGGGGATGCGGAGGGATCTCGCGCCGCAGGAACCACCACCGAGGACTCGACGCACCAGTACAGTGAGTGCGGATGGGCGGATGGGGGCGCGGAGAAGAAACAGGGCGGCGCCAACAGTAAGACGAGGCCGATGTTTTTTGTGCCAGAGCCAACGAGAGAAGCAATAGAGAACAGCCGCAAACAGTCCCCGGCTGCGCACAAGGACGGGCGTCCAGCAGATACAGCTGCAGACGCAAAAGGCGTGAAGGCATTACGGGCGCGACCATGAGGGGAAGGACCGAAGGTCGGTGGGGGAGAAGAGAAGGAGCAAGGCGGAATAATCAAGACCGATGCTCCCGCACACCGAGGAGGATGCAGCCAGGGGGGGCCACAGGCTGGCCCGGGGAGATTCCTGGGGCCAGCACGACGGCCAATCCAGCTGGCCGCTCTGGAGCTTCGTTTCGCGTGAGTCATCCTGTGCGCATTCTTCTGCCACTCAAGAGAAAAAAACGGTCTTAAGTAACATCCTGGGTTTCACTAGGCACCCCGTGGCCTCGAGGAGTCCCAGGGGAGGGGAGGGAGGTCTCTAAATCACCCCCGGGCCGACGTTGGGCCGCAGCTAGGTGGCCAGAGCGCGGGGGGCAAATCCTGCCCCCTCTCCACACAAAGCGCACCGGTGGCATCGGCCACGCGGCCGAGACAGGGAGGTTAACAAAGTGCCCCCCCCGCTCCCGGTGCAAGCCCAGAAACGCGTCACACATGTGAAGAACGTGCCATGCAACACGCTGGAAGCAAACACGTTCAGGAGGTCCGTGATGCAGTGCGAGCGGATACGGCTGAATTTACACACAGTAGCAAGATGACAGGGGATGGCAATAGAACCTTCCGTCCTGTATCCCGGTTCTCGCGCTCCGCTGGGGCTGCAGACAAGAGGGCCTCACAGCTGAAACGGAGAGCGCGAGAACCGACCGAACTCTCAAGTCCAGAGGTGCATTTTTGTCTTGTTTCCCAATTCCCCAATCCGCCCCACACATGAAGCGGACAATGCGGGAACCGACCAAACTCTCAAGTCTGCAAGCCCTTTGTCTCACCCGCGCGCGGGGCATCCCATTCCTTATGGCGCGTGCGCTCGGCAGAAGCAACGCGTACGTAAGAGAATGCGGATTATGGCCACTTGGAGTGTGAAGTCGTGCGCCAGTATGCTTGCTGTGCTGGCCGTGGTGAGCATGCCGTGCGCATCTCATGCAATTGGCCTGAAGTGCCGTGTAAAACCTGATGCATGTTTCCAGCGCCCCCACCATGCATGTTAGAACCAACCCTACTTGTTCGAATTCTTGCGCGCCAAGACACGCGTGCGTGGCGGCGCGCGAGGGCCCTCGCACAATGGCATGCTCACGGACCAATTCGCCGCCGCCGCTGCCGCTGCCAACTTCCCCTCTGCTGCGCATCAGCAGATTCAAGAAGATGCAGCATGCAAGTTCCGTCTTGGTCCAGATGCTTCTTTTCTCCAGAGTGGCGCATGTCGGAACGTTCCCGCGCCCTTTCCCCCCTGGCGCGCCAGGGGGCACGCGCAGCAATCCATCGCTCATCATCATCGAGCACAGCAGTTCGAAGGTCGCTCTATTCGCGAGAACCTATTGCGCGCGCAGTTTGAGGCCATGTTCACCACTCACCCCTGTTCCTCCTGCCAGCCAGCACTTCATGAGCAGCTCAGCCAGCAGCTCCGCGCTGGCCTCTCGCAGTGCGTCTGGACCGGGGTGGGCTAGGATGCCCGCTGGAGAGCGGGAGCGCCGCGGTTTCGTTAAATTGCACAGCTTGGTGACACGTTCTTGGCAGACCCAGACCACTATGAATATTTGCCCCGGCGTTCAGCAAAAATGGCCACGAAGCTACGAGGAAACCGAGATGCCCTCATCGCACCCAAGCGCTGGCGCAACTGGCAGCGAGCAAAACCCCGACGCATCCCCATGGCCCACCTCACGGCCAAGGGGTGTGTGTGTGTCGTAGGACGGGGCGCGCATATGCCAGAAACCACATCCGCATGTTAGGGGAAATGCGTCGCATGGCCATGCCGCGCAGCGACGTTTCTCACGTGAACGTGCACGCGCAATCCGACTGGCCAAGCGTCTCTCTGGCGACCCGAGCTGGGCCCTTTGGAACCCATCAGAGCTCCCGAAAGTCCTGCGAGGAAGGACTGCGCACCTTAGCCACGCCCCCCGCTATGACCACCGCTATACGACATGTAGAGGATCGAAACGTTCAGCGGCCTCCTGTAGAGCTGACGCGTCTCAGTTGTTCAAGGATGCCAGTGTCCCTCGAGGATCAGCATGTGTTCTGGACCTATTGGATCGACTCACAAACAAGCAGCAATATTTTGGAGTCATGGCACGACGAGGTCGCAAAGCCCACGGTCACGTTGTGCGGCAAGGTGGTATAATTAAACCTCAGTGTGACTTGGTTACGGTTGATGACGCGCGCGCTGCTTTGTCCCGCGCGAAACTTGACGCGTTTCCCTGGTCGGGGACTCCTCTTGTAGAAGGCAAAAAGGTTTGGCCATGGGGGGGGGGCTTAGTGAACCTGCAACCCTCAAAGACCTCGGCCCTTGCATGATGCGCTCTTTACCAGAGCGAGTCGCGCGCGGAATCCGTTGGGCGATCCTTCCCATGTCTCACTGCAGAAGACGCGATTCGAGGTATTCTCTACGTCGACGGTAGTCCGTCGTTATTCCGCATCCTCTGCCTCTTTCGCCTCCTTCGAGCGCTGCAGCGTGCATGTCGTAAGGATGTTGGTTTTGCGTGTGAAGCATCATCTCCTCCCTTCGCATTCCTACAAGCCCGCATGCACCAACCGTCTAACGACGTCGAATATCGTTGTGATGCGTTTCCGGGCAATGAGGATTTTGCCAGAGGTTTGGGGAGAAGCCCCAAATTTGCCAAATCCCCTTGTTTCTCACTTGCTCCTGATTGCCTCCCCCAGCGCTTCTTGGACATTCGCGTTTGGGGGCGTCTCATCCGATTTAACTCCGCGGGGGAAGGGGGCCCTGGACGTTCCGCGGCCGCTTGCGTTGATCTCGTCAGTGAGCTCCTTTGTCTCGAGTGGGCAGCTAGAATGGTCGGAAAGAGTGTCAGTGGGCATCCCAGGCGGCACGCATCCTGTTTCTTACGCGTGGCGAGAGCCGCGGGGCGACTGCTGACCCGCGACGTCCACGAGCTTGGCGAGAACCGACAACTTGGAGGTTCTCAAGCGGTGGAGTTTCAGGCGCTCCTGGCCTCGTCCTTCCGTGCTCTCTCGGCTCGAGCTTCGGCTGGGCCGTCTTGCGGTCGAGCTTCCCATGCCGCTCCGCGGCGGCGCCGCCGGGCCCGCCGTCGGCCTCCTCGTGGCGATCTTCGTTGTTCAGAGCGTGAATTACCTACCCCGCTTTCGCTTCCAGGCAAAACCAAGCCATACCATGCGCCTCCTCGTCAAGCGGCCTGACCAGTACAGGCTGCAGTTTGGCATCGTTCGGTATCTCTTGGAAGCGAGGGTGGTCAAAAGCGAGGTAGGTTTGTTTTCCCCCTAGTTGTGTTTCGGCTTCCGCGCCGCGGGCTGGAGCTGCGGCGGAGGTCGCGGAGGCGGCGGCGACGGCCGGCCGGCCGTGGGCGGGGCGGCGTGGGCAGGCCTCGGCAGCGCCAGGCACGGCCACGCCAGCAGAAGCCACGATAGCATCGCAGCGCAGGGCCGCCCGCATGGGCGCATTCCGCCCTGCGCGAGCATCGGGGCCTCCAGGGCATCATCGAGAGCAGAGGCGCGAAGCCCAGAGCGCGTCAGAATCCACGCGCGCCTCAGTTGCCGAAGGTGTTCGGGAATGCGTGTCAAACGCGCTCGGATTCAAGGCAGACCAGAAAGCAGCGAACACGTCGACTCCGAAGGACAAGAAGCTCAAAACACGTGGATTCGGTTTTCTCTCAGTTGCGAAGAACCGCGTGTTTTGGAAAGTGAATGGCAGTTCCTCCCAGAAGCAGCAGTGCAACCGCAAGCAGTGCATCCAGCGATGCACAAGCCAAACCGGACATGAACATGACATTCCTTGCGAAGGTGATGAAGTCACAGAAAAAGAAGAGTAATTCATCACCAGATGGCAACCCCATGATCAACGCGTTCAAGGAGATGCAGACCAGGACCGATGGCTTCGAACTCGATCCTGGCAGTGACAGTGGTGATACCCAGAGAATGTTACAGAAAATGATTAGTACCCAGCTGAGCAAAAGGAAAAGGAGGAACAGTTGACGCGCTCAAGGTGTCAGCAGTGATCTTGCAGGCCAGCGGGGACCAGCACTCTGAGAAGAAGCAGAAAGGCAACGCCGCCATGCAGAATATCGCATCGATGATGGCTGGAATAGATCCAGAAAACAATGCGAACCGAGACCTTGCAGTTATTTTGGAGGCAGTTCGTGAGACAGGTGGTGGTTCCAGCCCAGCAAGCTCGTCAGCGGCGCCAGCAGATGCTCCTGCAGCGTTACTTCGAGGTTTGATGGCTCAGCTCCAAGCCCCGAAGATAACCGAGCCAAAACATGGAGAATAATGAACCGCGTGAGCTTGCCGACAGACGAGACCGACAAACGTCCGAATACGCGAGATGCGCGTGTGAAATTGTTCAAAAAACTCATGCCAGATAAAGACGTATGCGGATAACTTCATTGAGAGCGCAACGCAGTTCATGGGGAGGATTGCGAAGTCGTCAGACATCACGCAAACGACGTTGAACACAGTTCTTGCCGCCCAGAACCCTCCTTTATCCCAACCGACTGGAAATTATGAATGAGAAGATGATGCGACTTGTCAAACATATCGTTTCAGACAAGACGCTCAAGATGGCACCTTCGCATTGGTGTCTCGACGTAGCCCATTATTTCGTTGGTGCCGCCGTCGATGGCGTTGCCTGGTCAGAGATCAGAGTGCTATGGCTCTTGTGGATGCCGATAGGCCTGGCATGCGACCTTGTCGCGATGTGCTTGGCAGCCGCAGGGTGCCTGAGCGCGACAGCGTGCGAGTGGATCAGTCTGCTCACGATTAACATGTTCATTTTGTGAGGGCGCAGCGGCAGCAGCAGGAATCAGTGAACTGCTTTCCTCCCTTAATGCTCCTGTTGTCCATGTTGTGTCAGTACATTTCCATATCCATATCACGTATTCGTTACCAGCTTTGGCCATGGGTGTAATCCGTGTGCTCTGTCTGACGGCACTCCATATCACCCTTCTTGTGTGCAGGTTAGGACACGTGCTGGGCCTAGTCGTGACACGCTATCCTATGTTGTGCAGCTTGCTCGTAACCTTTTATACCTTTGACTTTATATAACTTGTGCGGTCACAAATGTGCGGCTCAGGTATGGTGAAGGAATTAACCAGCACGTCCGGTCTTAATCCCGACGGCATGAAGTCCGAGAGTAACAGGGGGGACGGGGGAAGGGTTAGAACCTCCTTTGTTTGTTGCCTCTCTTCGTCTTCGCCACCGCCATCTCATCGGTTTGTTCACTACCAGCAGCAGCAGCAGCAGCAGGAGGAGGAGGAGGAGGAGGAAGAGGGCAGAGGAGGAAGAGGGCCAGTGTAAACCCAAGAGTCATCAACGATGTTGGAATGAACCCTCCCTCCAATCTCCTTGTTCATAGGACCCTACAACGGTTCATTCCCAATGAGGGAACTGCCTCCCTGGAAGGCAACCGTTTGAAGATCCTGAAGCGTGCCGAAACATTGCTCTCGGTATTTTACGTGACGTGACGTATTAACCTGACTGCTGCGTTTTGACGATCCGGATTCGTGCCATAACGTCACTGTTGGGAGTCCAAAGTTGCGAATCAGCTTAACTGTTGCGCCCGCATAAGCCTGAATCTTTCAAATACGCCACTTCTGGTACGCTGATCATGGGCACCCGCGAAACTCTTGCAATTCGTTGAAGCGAAAGTGCGCGACGCTAATGCGAGAGCCACAGTTTGAAAAAGAACCGCCCTCAATCCGTGAAGCTTTTGCAAAGGTTTTCAAAAACGAATGTGCGCGGCACTAAGTCGAGAGCCACATATTGCAAACGACCCGCCCTCAATCCGTGAAACTTTTGCAATCTTTGTATAACCGATATGGACGCGAAGGCGAGATCGACATTTTGAAAAAGAACCGCCATCAATCCGCGAAGCTCTGGCAAAATTTAAAAACGAATGTGCGCGGCGCGAAGGCGAAAACCATTTTTCGAAAACGACCCGCCCTCAATCCGTGAAACCTTCGCAAATGTTTAAAACGAATGTGCGCGGCGTTGAGGCAATAGCCACATGTTGAAAGCGACCCGCCCTACGAATGTGAAACTGTTGCCGCCGTTTAAAATTTCAGGCCATCAATGGTGAGGAAGTCTCTGGCGAAACGCCCGGCCCGCCCTAAAAACTGGCCTCGGGGTGCGACACGGAAAAGTTATCTATAAGGAAAAGGAATGGATGAACAGGATGAGGGAGGAGGGGAAGGAGGGGAAAAAGAATATGGAGGAGGAGGCGAGGCGGGGGACGAAGAGAAGGATGATCCCACAACCTCGTCGCACGTCCTCCCCGCTCCCCTCTCCGCCCCCTCTCGTCGCACTCCCCCTCCCCGCTTCCCTCTCTTGCCCCCCCACCTCCACCCCCACCGCTTCCCCCAGCCTTCCTTGTGTGACGTGGCTACGCGCTGCCTGCTTCACCCTGCCCCCCGCAGGCGTGACCGAGTCGCTGCTGGCGGCGTCCGTGGCGGCGACCCCTTATTGGGCGCTGGTCTGCACGGCGGGCCCTGGGAGGTTCGGGGACGGGCAGAGAGAGAGCGAGCGGGTGGCCGGCGATGCAGTCTGCGGTCGGTGGCTTCGGCATGGCGTGTCGCGGAGACGGTTAGGGCCCACCGCGCTTCGGCGCGACGCGCGACCGCCGCGACGCGCTGAGCAAACATTCCTGGCCGTATCTAGCGGCTGGCCGCCGCAGGGATCTCCAGATGCCACGGCCAGAGCCAGACCGAAAATGCCGGCAGTGGTGATGTCAGAGAGGGAGGCAGGGGCCGGTCTTGGGGGCCCACGTTGGCGCGAAGCGACACAGGCAAGTCTATTTTGCCGAGGTGCACGAGAGCAAGCAAGGCAGAGAAGCGTCCCGAGGCCAAGGCTGCTGCCCGCGCCTGGCTCGAAATCTCGATTCATGCACTCCCTTTGGGGCCTCTCCTGGGGACTTTTGGGGGCCGTCTATCGGACTTGTTGGGCCTTGTTTGGGCCCTCTTGGGCCGCCTGGAGTCTCTCTTGTGGGCTGTCTTGGACTGTCTTGTGGCGATCTTGGGGGCCTCTTGGCCCGTCGGGGAGCGCCGAAAGCCAGAAAAGTCGAACATTTCTTTAAATGGCAGTGAGTTTGTCTTCTCGTGGTCCTCTTGGATGGTCTATGGGGAGCATCTCGGAGCCCTCCTGGTCCGAGTGGTGTCCTTCTGCTTTTGGGAAAGGCACGCGAACGACCTCCCGGAGCGCCCAGCCGCGCCCAAGTTCCGGAGATTAGGGTTGTGGCCCTCTGCGCAGAGTTGTTGCTGTATTCTCTACAGGGAACCATCCACTTCGTGCCTCGAGGCATGGTGGCGGATCTGAAGGCGGAGCGCTGGTAGGTTCTAGAGGGTTCGCGTGGCAAGGATTTGTGCCTTGTCTCTCCCTTTGAGCTCACCTTGGGTCACGGGCAAGCGGCGCTTCTCAACGGTGCGGCATCGCCGATGCATCGTGATGTAACGGTACTGGCGACATGCAGCTGATTCTGAGCAATCAGAGTGGTGAACGGCGATGTGGCTCGCTTGCGTGATGCATCGATCGCGCATCGCCGCCCGCAAGGGCGCTTGATGCGGGAGTGAGGTGTGTCCCAGCTGGCTGAAGGACACATCGTATCGAGACCCACGGTGGGAGCTCGCCTCGTGTAAGGGTGGCCAATACCTACCACCTGGCGCCCGCGCACGGCCGTCGTGGATCTTTCCGCCGCGCGCGATGATGCATCTGCATGCCGATCAACACGCTTCCCATGCTGCACTGTCGTGCCGAGTCCTGCAGGACGTATTTCTGAGGAGCCCGTGCACCCGGGTCACCTACGCGCCCAGCTCCTCCGCTGAAGGCCAGAACTGAACAGTGGGAAACCGACCCCAGCCCCCACAACTATGGATTTTACATGTCAGCGTTTTGCATGTATGGCGAATGCGCGTAAGTGTAGGCGCCCTGTCGGCGAGGCCATTGCCAGCTGCCGCAGGGGGGGCCCTCGCGCGCGGCGTCGTGCAGTTCACGCGTCGTTTGACGGTCCCATGAGTCTAAAGTTCTTCATGTGGGGGGCGGGGGGCGTTTTTCATCCGTTCAAGAACGCGAGGGCCCAGCCTTCTTCACTTCCCGCTGAGAACGCGAGAACCTTTCTATTTGTGTGTATTTGTTTGTGTGTCCCAGGGCCCCGCCTTCTTTCACTTCGACGGTGCTTCCCCTGGCTTTCTGAAGCCACCGAGACTCTCCCCGCGCCCCGGGCCCAGAGCGCCAGACGCGCAGCCATGCCGTCGCCGACCTCATCCTCATCGCGCACGACACAACGTGCACTCAAAAGCAAACGGTGTGCACGTTTAGCCTTCTGTTGTTCCCATCCTACTGAAGGACCACATCCCAGAAATAAGTTCGAGCACCCGGGAATGTGTCAGAAGAGTGTCGGAAGAGTGTCGAAACAGTGTCGGGCGAGTGTCTCCCAGGGCCCGACACGTGAAAGCATGGGAGTTTCGGTACTCTTTTGGGCGCTCGAAATTCTTCCTGGTGGTCAAGGCTAACGTAGGTTGGAGCATCATAAGTTTAGCCCCGATTCTTGGTCGGTTCTCCAGTCGCAGGCCGCAGCTTATAGACTCAGCCGATCGCGACCTCGACTCGGAGTGTTCACCGCCCTGTCGATCCGATCGTGGGGAATCGTGGGCCTGCCTGGGCTAACACCTTTCGGTGGCGAGCCCGGTGGGGAAATGAAAAGGAGAAGGCCCTCTCAGAAGGTTTGGAAGTCCTCTGGCCTTCTGAGAATCGTTCCAAGCCCTCCTCCAAGACGCAGAAAACTTCTGGGAAGCCTCGCCGCCTTCTGAGAAGGCCTCCTCCTTCTCGCCTTCCCCCCCTCTCGCTCGCCGCCGAACACTGGAGGAGGGGAGAGCGGACGGAGCAAGAAGAGGACGGGAAGGAACTTGGGCGGAGAGCGAGATATCCGACAGGGGGCCTGCGCGGTGTGCCCGCCCCGCGTCTCGGGGCGACTGTCCCAGCATCGCTGCGGCGTGGCCTCCAGACGGACGGCAACACGAGTGAGCGCTCCTCGCGTCAGCGCTAGATGAAACGGGGTCGAGTGCGCCGACGTTGGCGCGTACGCTTCTCGCGGAAGGCGGCCCTTAGGCGCACTCGCTGCGAATGTGGCGTGCCTCAGTGGCGGCCGGCGTATTAAGCCGCCGCTTAAGTTCGTCGTGTCGGCGGCGAGCGATGGGGGAGAAGTGAGAAGGAGAAGGCCTTTGAGAAGGCGGCGGTGCTTCTCGGAAGCCCTCGCGCCTTCTGAGAAGTGTTCTGCGTCTTCGGGGAAGGCTTCGGAAACTCTACAGACGGCCCGAGGACTTCTGTGCCTTCTGGGAAGGCCCGCCCCTTCTGACTTCCCCCCTAGGCTCGCCGCCGAATCTCGCGTGAGAGCCGTTTCTGTTTGCCGCACAAGTGGTCCGCTTGCTCCCGTTTCTTCCGACGCGCGGCCTTCCGTCGTGGGGCGGGCGCTTCGGCCACCAGGGCAGCAGGCTCCGCCCCTGACGGACGCAAGGCCCGCCGAGAACGTGTGTCGGGTTTCGTCTGCGTGGGCGCGTCGAGAACAAGCGGCAGGGTGACATTTGAAGGTACCTTACGAGGAGGAGGAAGAGGAGGAGGGGGAGGAGGAGCAGGAGGAGGAGGAGGAGGAGGAAAAGAGGAGGAAAAAGGGAGAAGGAGGAGGAGGAGGAGGAGGAGGAGGAGAATGATAAGGGGAATAGAGAAGGAGAGGAGGAGGAGGAGGAGAGGAGGAGGATAAGGAGGAGAGGAGGGAGGAGGAGGAGGGGGAGGAGGAGGAGGGAGGAGAGGAGGAGGAAAAGAGGAGGATGATGACGCGGAGGAGAAGGATGCGAAGGAGCAGAAGGAGGAGGAGGAGGAGGAGGAGGAGGAGGAGGAGGAGGAACGGACAGCGGAGAAGGAGGAGGAGGAGGAGGGGAGGAGGAGGAGGAGGAGGAGGAGGAGGAGGAGAGGAGGAGGAGGAGGAGGAGGAGTTGGAGGAGGAGTTGGAGGAGGAGGAGGAGGAGGAGGAGGAGGAGGAGGAAAAGAGGAGGAGGAGGCGGAGGAGGAGGGAGGCAGAGGAGGAAGGGGAGGCGGTGGGGGAGGAGGAGGAGGAGGAGGAGGAGGAGGAGGAGGAGGAGGAGAGAGGAGGAAGAGGAGGAGGAGAAGGAGGAGGAGCAGGAAAAGAGGAGAAAACGAGGAGGAGGAGGGAGAGGAGGAGGAGGAGGAGGAGGAGGAGGAGGAGGAGGAGGAGGAGGAGGAGAGGCGGGGCGGAGGGAGGAGGAGGAGGAGGAGGAGGAGGGGAGGAGGAGGAGGAGGAGGAGGAGGAGGAGGAGGAGGAGGCGGAGAGGAGGAGGGGGAGGAGGAGGAGGGAGGAGGAGGCGGAGGAGGAGGAGGAGGGGAGGAGGAGGAGGAGGAGGACGAGGAGGAGGAGGAGGAAGAGGAGGAGGAGTTGGAGGAGGAGGAGGAGGAGAAAGAGAAAGAGGGGAGGAGGAGGAAACAGAGGAGGAGGAGGAAGAGGAGGGGGAGGACGAGGAGGAGGAGGCGAGGAGGAGGAAACGAGGAGGAGGAGCAGGCGGAGGAGGAGGAGGAGGAGGAGGCAGCGGAGGAAGAGGAGGAGAAGGAGGAGGAGGAGGAGGAGGAGAAAGAGGAGGAGGTGGAGGAGGAGGAGAAGGAGGAGGAGGAAGAGGAGGAGGAGGAGGAGCAGCAGCAGCAGGCGGAGGAGGAGGAGGCAGCGGAGGAAGAGGAGGCGGAGGAGGAGGAGGAGGAGGAGGAGGAGGGGGAGGAAGAGGAGGAGGAGGAGGAGAGATCCGTAGCCATTTTGGCTCAAGCCGTCGGACGCGCCCCCGGGGCTCAAGCTGGCTCGTCATGAGCGACCGGTCTGCTGCTGCTGCTGGAGGTGTTCTGGACTTGGGAATGGCGCGGGACGGCGGAGTTTTTCTCCGCCCAGTGCGCTCTGCCGAGGCCCGCCGGGCTTCTCGGGCATGGGCGCGTTGGTCCGCTGACCGTGCCGTGGCCAAGCGCGTGGAGGAGCTGCAGGCCGTCCGCGGGCAGCTGGCAGCGGCGGAAGCGGCCCTGGACTACATCGTGGGGGATGCCGAGGTGGCACAGCGTCTCCGCGCACTTCTGCCTGCCTTCGTGGCCACGCTCCACGGGATGGAGCCCACCTGGCTGGAGAAGCTGCGGCGCAATGTTGCGCTCCACGCCGAGGCCCTCGAGATCGACGTGGCGTTTGCAGGCGCTCGCGAGCTTCGCCGAGCACAGCGTGGGCCTCGCCTCGAGGCACGGCGCGCGGGAGTCGGCCGCGCCCCCGCCAGCCTCTCTGCTGATGCGGCGGAGTTCGTCCCTGGCACTTGGGAGCTGCTGCCCGTGGGGCCCTCCGTCCACGTCGTGCAGGTAGACTCCGAGATCCACGAGCTCTCGGACGCGGAGGCTGCGCAGTTTCCTGTGCTGGGGTCCCACCCCCCCAGTACGGACGGCTCTGAGGGTGGGGCTGCTGCGCAGTTTCCTGTGCTGGGGTCCCACCCCCCCAGTACGGACGGCTCTGAGGGTGGGGCTGCTGTGGCTGGGGTCAGCGCCACGGATGCGGATCTGGCGGTGGTCCAGCAGTTGCACGCCCAGACAGTCGGTGCCATCAACGCCAAGCGGATATCGAGGAGGCGCAAACTATATCCACAGCCGTTCAAGTGGAAGCTTGCCAGGCTGGAGCGTGAAGGATGGCCCGTGACGGTGGAGACGAAGGATGCGGCGTCCTGCAACCAGCAGTGACGCTCGTGTACTCCTTGCCAGGCGTGGCGTGGTCCGTCGCCTACTCGGCCGTGGGGCTCGTGCCTGGCATGGAGGTGCACTTGGGGGAGCCCGTCGTTGCGCCCGTCGCGTTCCTCTTCTGATCCGCTCGTGTTCGGGCCAGTCTTTCAATGAGGGATTGGGTCCGCAGAAGCTCCAGAGGCTCAGGAGGAGGAGGAGGAGGAGGAGGAGGAGGAGGAGGAGGAGGAGGAGGAGGAGGAGGAGGAGGAGGAGGAGGAGGAGGAGGAGAGGAGGGAGGAGAGAGGAGGAGGAGGAGGAGGACCAGGAGGGAGGAGGAGGAGGCGGATGATGATGATGAGGAGGAGGAGGAGGAGGAGGAGAGAGAGGAGGAGGAGGAGGAGGAGGAGGAGAGGCGAGGAGAGAGGAGGAGGAGGAGGCGGAGAAGGAGGAGGAGGAGAGGAGGAGGAGGAGAGGAGAAGAAGGATGCGCAGGAGCAGGAGGAGGATGAGGAGGAGGAGGAGGGGGCGGAGGAGGACCAGGAGAGGACCAGGAGGAGGAGGAGAGGAGGAGGAGAGGAGAAAGAGGGAGGTGGAGGAGGAGGAGGAGGAGGCGGAGGAGGAGGAGGAGGAGGAGGAGGAGGAGGACGAGGAGGGGAGGAGGAGGAGGAGGAGCAGGAGGAGGAGGAGGAGGAGGAGGAGGAGGAGGGGAATAGAGGAGGAGGAAACGAGGAGGAGGAAACGAGGAGGAGGAGGAGGAGGAGGAGGAGGAGGAGGAGGAGGAGGAGGAGGAGGAGGAGGAGGAGGAGGAGGAGTCGGCGGCGCGGCGATGGCGCCCTCATCGGCGCCCGCGGCGGCGCCCGCAGCGCCGGCGCCCGTGGCGCGCCCCTGCGCGCGGCGGACCGCCGCGCGGTGTTCGCGGCAGCGTCGCCGATGTTGGAGATGCGCGGCCCGCGCGTCCACGCCATCTCGTCGGCGGGCAGGGCCGCGGGCATCGCCCGCAAATCCGACGGGCAGCGCCGCCAAGCGAACGAGCGCGATGCGCGGGCGTGTTTGAGCTTTTCGGAGGACCTGCTGCAGCGCGAGTTCGGCCCGCTGCCGCCGCCGCAGCCGCGGCAAGACATCGGGCCGGAAAGAAACGACGCCTACCCCTCCCCCGTGCCGCGTGAGCCTAGCTCGCGAATTTTTCGCGACCGAGCTTTGCTCGTCGCATCGGGGGGGGGGCATGGCCCGTCGCGTCGGAGAGGATTGGAGGATGAATGATGGGGGGGTGTCCCGCGCAGCACCGCGGGCGCTACCCGCGGTGCCCCGCGCGCAGGACAAAGCGGGAACGCCTGGCGCCGAACAGCTGCAGCATCAGCTTGCGCAGGCGCGTCGTGCGCGTGTGCGCGGCGGTAGGGGGGGCCCGATCGCACGCCGATCGGTCGCGAGCTTAGCTCGTTAGCGCGTTCGGGGTGTGGTCGGGCCGATCGGGCTGAGCATTGCTCGCCAGTAGTTGTTTCGATCGCGATCTACATGTCTGCCCCCCCACCCCCGAGTGCACCCATGCCCCCTGGGGCCCAGCCGGAGCCGCGCGGCGCGAGCTGCAGTGCGTCAGCGAGGAGAACGCGCAGATTCTCTTCAGCGAGCGCGTGGCGCGGGAGGAGACGGAGCACGAGCGGGTCGACGTGCTCGCGAGGGTCACGAGGGCATGGCTCGACTACGAGCACGGGGCGCAGGACGCGGCGGCTGCGTCGACCGCGGACCGCGAGCTCGCGCAGGCCCTTTCGGAGGTGATCGCCACCACGGACGGCCGCCTGGAGGAGGCGACGCGCGGCAGGGCCTTGCTGGAGGAGCGGCTGGCTGCGATCGCCGGCTTCTACAGGGCCCGGCCAGCCTGGGAGGAGGCGCAGGCGCCTTTTCCTGCGCCTTCTCTGCGCGAGCATTGCTCCCCCCCCAGCTCCCTCCCCCCATCCCCCGCGCCAGCGTAGCTTGATCCCCCCCCGCAGGCCGGCGCCGAAGCCGAGGCCCGCGCGGAGGAGGCCCGCGCGGAGGAGGCCCGCGCGGAGGAGGCCCGCGCGGAGGCCCAGGCGGAAGAGGTTCACGAGGCTGCCCAGGAGGCCCTCGAGGCCCACCGCCGCCCGTGGAAGGTGCTACGACGCGATCCGCGACGCGGAGCAGCGAGGCGCGCGCCGCCTGGCGTCGGAGCAGCGCGCGGAGGCGCGCCGCAGGCAGGCAGGCGGCGGCGGCGGCGGCGTTCACGAAGCGCTCGCCGCCGAAGGCGCGGCCTGGGCCCGCGCCCCCGAAGGCGCCGCCCGCGTCGCTGCCGCGCGCGGAGGCGGCCGCCCCAGGCGTCCGCGGCGGGGCCGCGGGCGGCCCGCAGGGCGCTCGGCGGAAGGCCTCCTCGGACTGATCGGGCCCGTCGCGGCCGCGGGCGGCGGCGCGGCGACAGCGACGACGCCGAACGACGACGTCAGACGACGACGACGACGTCAGACGACGACGA
>CAUYUJ010006947.1:272099-367099 GCA_963575745.1 Prorocentrum cordatum | reverse complement strand
GACATCAGCGCGGTGCGGTGGGCGCCCGCCCTCGCCCCCAGGCCGCCGGGCGTCGTGCGGGCCTACCGCTTCGCGAGTGCCCCGACCGCGGCGGAGATCGCGTCCTGGCTCCCAGATGCCCAGGCCGAGGCTCGGCGTTGCTTCGCTCGGCGCCACCCGGGCGTGGCCGTGCCGGCGCCCGTCTTCGAGGCGTGGCCCTGGGCTGCGCCGGGGGCGCCGGCTGGGGCCGTAGGGCCCGCCCCAGCCGGGGTGGCCGCTGCCGCCGGGCCGCCGGGCGGAGGCTGGGTCGTGGTGCCGGCGGGGGGCCTTCCGCCCGCCGCGGCGCCCGCCGCCCCGGCCCCCGCGCCCCTGCCGGGCGGGGTGATGCGCCGAGGCGGTGCGGCCGCGGCGGCTGCGCCGGCCGCTGGCGGCGGGGAGGCGGGCGGGGCGCCGGCGCCCGCGGGCGCAGCGCTCGCAGCGGCCGTGGTCGGGGCGGCCCGACCCCTGGTGCTGGCAGGAGGCGCTGGCGACGCCGCCCCCGCCCCGGTGGGGAACTGGCGGGTCGCCCTGGAATGGAGGGGGTACCACTACGGCGACGTGATCACCCCTCCAGCGGGCTTCGCTGGGGCGGGCGTTCCCGCCCGCGGAGTCGTGCCGCTCGCGGACGGGTCGGCTCTCTTCGTCGAGTGGGTGGCCCTCGGTGACGAGTCGGACTTCGCCGACCGGGCGGTGGCGCCGGATTGCCGCCTGCTGCCGGTCCGTCTCGATCGCGCGGGCAGGCCGTTCCGGACGCTCGAGAACCTCGTGGAGAGCTGCCGCCAGGAGCACCTCCCCGACTTCATCGCGCCGAGGACGACCATGTGGTGCCTGGAGCACCTCGCGGGCGAGGGTCGCTCTCTCGAGTCCCACTTTGAGCACTTCAAGAAGCTGTGCGGCCTCCAGGACTCCCAGTGGGGCATGGAGGAGTACGCCAGCGTGATCAGCTACCTGAAGGCGCTGCTCCAGCACGACCAGGTGGACGCGTCCAACATCCTGTCGGTGGAGATGATGTTCCGCCGGCTCCAGACGATCGAGTACTGCTACAGCGACAAGTTGCGCGAGAGGACGGCGGGCTCCTCCGCGGGAAGGCTCACCGCCGACGAGCAGGCCGCCTTCGGCGCGACGGCTCGAGCCGAGTCGAGGCTCATGGTGTCGCCCGCGCTGCTCGAGAGCGCCAAGCAGGAGCTGGAGCGCGACGCCTCGCTGGCCAAGAGCCTCCTGAAGGCGCGCGAGGCTCGGGAGTCGCTGGGCAAGCGGAGGCAGGGCCAGGGGAAGGACCAGGGGTGATGCCCGACCGCCCCCCCCAGACGTCCCTCAGGTCTGGTGGGGGGGATCCCGACATGACTGGGGATGCTCGGCACGCCTTCGCGCCGCCGGGGAATTTTGACAGGAACGTGGGGAGGGATTTGCTACCTTTCCCCACGGAGCTGCTTAACTCGTCGGAGCCACCTGCACCTGGGCTCTCGCGAGTTTGCCGGCAGAGAGTCGGCCGTCGGCAGCGTCGTCACGCCGACGTTCTTCGGTGCTTGGAAGGTCTCAACACGATCTACGGCCGCCGTGAAGGGGTACCTGTACTTGCTGATCTGAGCCTTGGGCAGCAGCGTATGCTCGATCACGTTGAGTCTTCTGTCTCTTTCCTGGGGCCTCCCCCAGATGATCTTTCGCAGGCGGCAGCCCTCCAGGCGCTGCGCCTCGGCCTCCCCTACGACGCAGGGGGAGGCCCTGTGGGCTATGAAGCCTCCCGCGCGTCCCTCCCGGCAGCTGGGTCGGTTCCGACTCCGCTCGCCCGGCTTTGGGGATCCGGCGGGGAAAGTACTGTTGCACGCTTTGTTGAGTCGCAAGTTTTGCCCATCGACGTGGCACGAATGAGGTTAAAGGACTCGGGGCCCCTGCGGCCCTACGGTGACCCCCGCCTCCACTCCCCCTCTTTGTACGGCGAATTCATCCAGCGATTGGTCGAGGCTGGTGTAGCCGAGCTGACGCTCGAGCGACCTACCGAGGTAGTTGATTGCTTCTTTGTAAAGAAGGGGGGCGGCAAGCAGCGGCTGGTCGTCGACTGTAGGAGGTCTAACCAGCACTTCGAGCCGCCCGCCCCTGTCAGTCTTGTCTCAGGCGACACTCTTTCCCAGGTGCATAACGACGACTCCCTCGGTCAGCCCGTGTTTATCGGTCAGGTCGATATAAAAGACGCTTTCTATCACATGGAGCTCCCGGAGGGGCTCCGCCAGTTTTTTGGGCTGCGTAGAATTCGCGCCTCGTGGGCGGGCATCTCTCAAGTCCAGGGAGTCCGTGTGTCCCCGGGGACCTGGGTGACCCCTCGGATGCGTGCCTTGCCCAGGACCAGCCCTCTGGTGGTGCCAGGCGATCCACGAGCGGGCTGCCGAAGAGGGAGGATCCCCTGCAGCAGCCCGGCTCGCGGACGGCTCCCCTCCGCCTCCCCTCGCCTCCTCCCCTCACGCACAGTACGTTGATAACTATGTGGTGATTTCGACGAGCGAGGCGGTTGTCCGCGAGCGCTTGGCGGGAGTGTCCCGGATCCTCGAGTCCCGCGGGCTGCCGCTGCATAAAGAGTCTGTCTCATGCGATCGGGCCGTCGTGCTGGGGTGGGAGATCGACTGCCTTCGGCGCACCTTCCGCCCGACCCCCGAGCGTGTCTGGAAGGCTCGTCTCGCCATTCGGGGTCTTTTGGCACGGGCCTCGGTCCCTGGAGGGGACTTGGAGCGCCTCCTGGGCCATCTGTGCTTCATCGGCCTGTGTAGGCGAGAGTCGCTCAGTGTGTTCAAATACTGCTACAGGTTTTGTGAGGCCGCGCGGAGATGCCCAACCCGGGGGCCTCGGGCCCTCTGGGCCTCTGCCCGAAAGGAGCTCGACGTCTGGGACCGTATCGCCCCGCTCATCTGGGTCAACACCTCTGCGGGTACCTGTCCTGACGTCGTCGTGGTGGACGCGTCGCCGTGGGGCCTTGGGGCCGTTCGGGGTCGACCGCCGCTGGCCCTGGTCAAGGAGGCCTGCCGCCATTCGGAGCGTGCTGGGGCGCGGGAGGCGGCCCGGGAAGGGCGGCCCCCCCGTGAGCGCGCCTTTGCCGCGGCCGCCGCGCAGCTGCACGGTCGCGAGGGTGAGGCCGACAGGCGGATCCTGATGGAGCTCGTGCGGCCCCAGTCTCGACACGACCGTCCCGAAAGCGAGTTCGACCGCCGGCACACGAAGCCGTTCGAGGACGTCCCCTTGGACCTCTTGAGGGCCCCTTGGAGGGTATGCGGGAGGCAGAGGTGGAAACGGGCCTCGACGTCCATGCCGGCCCTGGAAGCGGAGGCACTTCTGTACGGGGTTCGCCACCTCCTGAGGTCCGTCGCCAACTTGGGCTCGAGGCTGCTCGTGATTGGGGACTCGATCTCCGCCTCCCTGGCCGCCGCGAAGGGACGATCCTCGTGCGATGGCATGCTCTCGGTGACCCGCCGGCTGGGCGCCTTGCTGCTGGGGACTGGCTGCCTCCTGCGGTCGCGGTGGATCGCGTCGGAGCTCAACCCTGCCGACGGACCCTCGCGCGGCAGGCTGGCGCCGAGCGACCCGCTGGCCGGCCTGCGGCGCGAGCTCGCGGCCGCCGCCGACGAGGGCCGCGACGCTGGCGCGCGGCAGGTCCGGCAGCTCGAGGACCCCCGCGGGCCGCCAGCCGCCGCCGCCCAGTTCGGGGTCGGCCTCCCGCCCGGCCTTGGCCCCCCTGGAAACTGGGGGCCTGCGGGCGGCCGCAGCGCGGGTGCGGGCGGAGCGCGCGGCCACGCTGGCTGCGGCGCGGGCCCCAGAGGCTCAGATGAGCCTGCTCCGAAGGGCCTCGGTGTAGGCGAAGACGCAGGCCCAGTACTCTCTCTACCTGGCCGCCCTGCACAGGTTCTGCGACTCCCGCGGGGACCACCCGAACACCGAGGAGGAGTGGGACAACGCGACCGCGGGCCTGATGGAGATCATGTTCATGGAGGGCGGCTCGTTGAGCGCAGGCGAGAAGCTCCTGGCGTCGGCGCAGTGGGCCGAGCCGCGGCTCGGCAGGCTGGGGGGCGGGCGGTTGCCCGTCTGCCGGCAGTGTCTGCGAGGCTGGCGCCGCGCTGCCCCAGCCGGGGGCCGCCTTCCCCTGCCCTACGACGAGGTGGCGCTCCTGGCGTGCTGGATGATATGCCAGGGGCTGAGACCCCACGCGCTGGCCACCCTCATGATGATGGAGCTGTACCTGCGCCCAGGAGAGCCATTCCCGCTAAGGGGCCGCGACGTGGTGACAGGGTCGCTCAGCGGGGCTCGCGAGTGGACCCCCACATCGGTCCTGCTCCACCCGTTCGAGATGCGTACCCCGTCCAAGAGCCAGGAGTTCGACCAGACGATCGTCCTCGACCTCGACCGGCAGGCGGCGCTCGCGGACGCCCTGGTGCAGCTGGGGCTGGAGCGCGGGGTGGGGCCCCGGCTGGATCTGTCCCCCAGCGCCCTGCGCCGGGCCCTGGACGAGGCCGCGGCTGCCTGGCGCCTGGGGCCTCTCGGGCCGCTCGACGCCCACCGCTTCCGGCACGCGGGGGCGAGCGTCGCCTTCGCGACCGGCGCCCGGCGGCTGGAGGAGATCCAGCGCCGGGGGCGGTGGCGGTCCGCGCGGAGCCTCCGCCGCTACGAGCACGGGGGGCGACTGGCCGACCTCCTGCGCCGCCTGCCGCCCGACGTGCAGCGGGCGGGCGCGGCGGCCGCTCGGGAGCTCCCCGACGCGCTGCGGGGGAAGCGGATGCCGTCTACGGGCCGCTGAGGGCGCCGACCATCGCCGTGTTCCTCGAGCTGTTCGCGGGCTCGGGCCACCTGTCCGACGCGGTGGAGCGGGGGGATGTCCCCACTTTGCGGTGGGACATCCTGTACGGCCCTGCCTACGACCTCCGCGACCCCAGGAGCGCCCGCCTCATTCGAGGCTGGATACGAGCGGGCCTCGTCTGCGGCTTGCACGCGGGCTTTCCGTGCGAGACCTTCTCGCGGGCTCGCGACCGCCCCAACGGCCCTCCGCGGCTCCGGTCCGAAGAGCACGTTTGGGGCCTGCCCAGTCTCCGTCCCGAGGGCGCCGACTTCCAGAAGGTGAAGTGGGGGAACCTGTGCGCGCGGCTCACGATTGCCTTCTGCGCGCTGTGCTGCCAGTGTTTCGTCCCCTGGTCCGTCGAGAACCCCGCGCTGAGCTACGCGTGGCAGCTGCCGCCGATGCTGTCCCTGCTCCAGCGCCGGCAGGTCACGACCCAGGTGATCGAGTACTGCCGGTTCGGTACGCCCTGGAGAAAGAGCACCAAGATAGCTGCGTTTCTCCTTGACTTGGCCCCCCTGGCCAAATTCATGTGTACAGGGCCCGTCTGTGTCCTCACGGGGCAGCGGCACTTAGAGCTGTCCGGCAAAGACGCATCGGGCAGATTCCGCACTAGTTTGGCTGAAGCATATCCTCGCAAGCTTTGCTGCATCCTCGCGCGAGCATATGCCGACGAAAAGGCCAGGTCCCGAGCAATTCAGTTCTCCGCCCTGATAGGCCGTGCTGCCCAAGCGCCGGCCGACGCTTGACTGACAATTGTAATATTCTCGGCGTAGCCAGTCTAGCTGTGCATTTTGCAGCATTTTGGATGTGTCCGAAATTTCAGTTGATGTCCGTGGCCGCCGACGGATCGGAGATCCTTGGCGGCAGCTCCTTGCGTCGGCAGCGTCTCGAAGCCTCGCCACCTGGCCTGCCCAAGCTGGAAAAAGGGAGCATAAGTCGTTCTCCGAACAGGGTTGCTCCTTGGGAAGCGTCGCTGGCCGCCCGTCTGCGATCTTCCGTTGACGTTTCGCTCAAGCTCCCTCCCTCCCCCCCCTTGCTTTCGCTCTTTCTTTGTATGTGTCCGATGTGTCCGAAATTTCAGTTGATGTCCGTGGCCGCCGACGGATCGGAGATCCTTGGCGGCAGCTCCTTGCGTCGGCAGCGTCTCGAAGCCTCGCCACCTGGCCTGCCCAAGCTGGAAAAAGGGAGCATCCTCCTCCTCCTCCTCCTCCTCCTCCTCTTGCTCTCCTCCGCCCCCGCCTCATCCTCCTCCTCCTCCTGCTCCTCCTTCTCCGTCCTCCTCGCTATCCTCCCTATCCTCCCTATCCTCCTCCTCCTCCTCCTCCTCCTCCTCCTTCTCCTTCCTCGTTCCTCGCTCCTCGCTTCTCCTCCTCCTCCTCCTCCTCCTTCTCCTGCATTCCTCCTCCTCCTCCTCCTCCTCCTCCTCTTTCTCCTTCTCCTCCTCCTCCTGCTTCCGTAGCGACTTTGGCTCAAGGCCAAGATAGTTTCCTCTTGACTCTTCACTGCCTCCACGGGGTCGGCTCCCACAGGCCTCGATTTTCCGCGCGCTGCCACCTCCAGTGGCTTGCGGCGGCCCAAACGCTTTCCTGCTCATCGCACTGGCCTGGCAGGCGGCCGTCCATATCATCCATATTGTGTCGTCGTCACGCGGTGGTTCCGCACTCCCGCTGGCGGCTGGCGTCCCTCTCAGCATGACATGCCCAGTTCTTCCGACAAGGACCGAAGTACGAACCGCAGCCAACAACGCCGTCGGAGAGGAGGCGCAGATCGTCGTCGTGCCACCGCCGCTGCAAATACCCGCACGCTTATGGCATCATGTGCTGGAAGACAAAGGATCGCCAGATCGGGGCGCTCATCGGCCAGACCAGACTCCTGCCTTCCTGGTGGACAGCAGCAAGATCCGATCCAGCAGCCCGACCCGTGGCGACCTCGTGGACCACTCCAACTCGACGCCGGGCAGCAGCGCGCCCTCGAGAGGGACCTGGAGGCGTTCCCCACCTTCGCATCGCAAGCAGAAGGCCCCGCCCACAAAGCTGATCACGTCCCTGCCACTTCCGTTCGTGGCCTTCCCACGCCAGTTGCTGGCCGCTCTCCCGCTGGGCTACCTGAGCTTCCTGCGGACCTCGACCGCGCACTTCGAGATCTCATGCAGCACCAGGTGTCCCAGGCAGTGGACGCATTCGAGCAGCAGGCAGACACCCTCCTGGACCAGTCCCGTGAGAGTTGTCGCCAACTCCTTCAACAAAACGTACTACAGACTGAGCGCAGGGTGGATTGTCTCCAAGACCAGGTGGTGAACACCAAGCGCGAACAAGACCGTCAAGCAGCTGAACCAAAGAAGATGTGGGTTAGGATCGACAAGATGCGCGACGCCCTCGCGCCCGCGGAGGCCCAGCTCCCCATCGCAGACCTCTCCGGGCTCTCCGCGCGGGGCCGCTCGCCCGACCCGCCCCTATTCTCCATCGGCGCTCAGCGGATCATGCCCCCCAGCGTTGTCTTCAACGACCTCCGCGCGGGGATCGCAGACGCTGGCCCCCAACCCGATCAAAGGGAGCTACATGGCGACGCTCCAGCCAGGCGCTTCATCCTGCAGGTCAGAGGCGCGAAGGAGGTGGCCATCCCACGAGCGCTCGCCCTTCAGCGTGCTCTCCGTGGCGCTGCTGGCAGATGGCGGCGCTTCTGTTCCACGGGCACCAACGGGCAACGGTTCGGCATTCTCATCGGCCCCGACAAATCCTCAAGGCAGAGATCCAGCGCAAGAAGCTCCAGCAGCTCCTCGCCCAGCGCATCGGGGGGCACTCCGCGCGAAGGGCGAAATCCTTTGCGACGCGGCCCCGCTGGCGCGCCTCAACCTCGCGGGCCAGGCCGACCCCGCCATCCGCGAATGGAACGAGCGCGCGCTGGCGAAGCCTGAGTTTAACGGCCTCAACCGCGGGAACAGCCCCACATCCTTCCAGGCCCTCTTCGCGGGCGCAGAGACTGCGACGCGGTGTTCCGAGCCACCCGTGGGCCCCGTGGCGCGAGGTCGATTCTGCCACGCCGCCCTCATTCATCAGCTGGAATGCCCGAGCATTCACGCGCGCCAGGCCCCGCAGGCGCCGCCGCAAGAAAGTGGATCTCATCGAGCACACGCGCAGCAAGCACGTCATCTTGCTTCAGGAGGCCCATGGCGCCGAGGTGTTCTTCCATACCTGGCTGGACGCTCGACCGCGCCCGCGCGAGCTCTTCCTCTCCGAGTTCGCGGCAGACCCCGCGCACGCGGCGTCCGCCTCGACTGGCGGCGTTGCTATTTTCACCCCCTGGTTGACGCCGGCGCAGCTGGGGCGCCTCCGCCCTGACCGGCCCCCCGACCTCGAGCATGTCCCGCTGGCCCCTGGGCGCGCCCAGCAGCTGGTCATCAGCAATGCGAACGCAGGCCGCTCCCTCGCCATCATGAACATCCACACCCATGAACTCCTAGCGCGCGACCGTGACTGGGCCGCACAGCTTGGCACGCGCTCCGCGATCGGGCGGCGCGCGACTGCGCCGCGCGCGTCTTCCTGGCCGCGGGGGGCTTCAACACCGCCAGCCGCCCGCCGCTCAGCTTCGACCAGCCCTGGGCGATGCGCGCGCGCCTCCAGCTGGACAGCAACGACCGCCAGCAACAGCCTTTCTGGAAGGCCCTTTTCGATTCCACGTTGGAGGGCGAGGCCGAGCTCCCCGCGCGCGCCAACAGGGCGGACTACGCGGCCCCATCCGTCGACCGCGCGATCATCAGCCCCCCCTCCCTCGCGACGCAGGAGCTCTCGATGGCTGTCCACGTTCTGCGCGACCCCGCCGTTCTCTCTGACGAGCGCTTCAGCGACCGCGCCGTCATCTCGTCTCGATCGGCGTCAAACCGCGCGCTCCGCCCGCCGAGCAAGCCATTCGTCCGGCTGTGTCCCGCGACAACAAATTCGCTACACATTCGCAGAACATCGTCGACGCTGCGGACGCGCAGCACCGCCCCATCGAGTCCCGCTGGTGTCTGCACAAGTGCTACATGTCCGAAGCTGCCCGCATGGTTCGGGGCGACTTGGTCCGCCTCGGCTCGGGGGGGCCTCGCCAGGCCAGGCCCCGCGGGCGGCACGGTCATCGCCGCGCGTTCCATCTCGCAGGCGACATGGCGCCAAATTGCGCAACGGGAACGACGCTTTCACGCTACTACGGAGCTTAGGGGTCGCTTCCTCGAGATCGACTCCCTGGTTCTGAAGCTCACCGACGGCGCCCAGTTCGCGAACCTCTCGTCCGCCCTGCACCGCGACTTCGAGGTTCGCCAGCGCCCTGGCGCAACGGGCAGCGAGGCCCCCGCGGAGCCACCCAGAGGCCCCGCCCCCTGAGAAGCACCAGAGGCTTCGGGCCCCCAAAAGCGCGCCCTCCTCCGGGCCCCCTGGAAGCGCCGTCTCGCCCCCCAAGGGGTCAAGACCACCGGCCTAGATGGCCCTGCTGCCGTCGTCAGAGAGAGCGGAAGAATGGTCGACGCCCCGCGCAACCGCTGGCGCCCCGTTTTCCCCCGCAAGTCCGTCGACTCTGACGCCGTCCACGCGTGCGTCGACACTCGCGTGCCGCAGAGGGACAGGCCAGACATCCCCCCGCCTTCCACGCACCAGCTGCGGGCCTTCATGAAGCGGACCTCCCCTTCTGCGCCTGACCCGGACAGATTGCCGTGCAACTCCTGGACCGCCCACGACCGCTCGCTCGCCATCCTGGAGGACCTGGCCCTCCGCCTCTGCGCGGGGCACTCCACCCCCCATGACTTGAACGACTCAGACGTCGCGTTTCTCCCGGAGGGTTGCAACTTCTTTGGCGAGCTCACGACTGACCGTCTACCCGAAGACGCTCGCTGAAGAACGCGGACATCAAGGCCGTCGCAGGCGCCGCGAGCCACCTCATCAAGCCGTTCGTAGCCGGGCGGATCCACAAGGCGCAGCAGGGTTTCGTCATTGGCAGGAACTTCACGCAGCACATCGTGCGACTGGACGCTGAAATTCGTCGCGCCGGCCACCTGGACAACGCCTCGGCTTCTGAAGGCTTTGCACGTGTGTAGCCCCCTCACCTCATAGCACACGAGGCCCGTGTCAAACGGCACACCAGCTTGGCTAACGAGTGTCGTCGGGTGGTGGCAAGACGGCGGGAGGCAGCGTGTCAGCCCAGCGGAAGCCTCATGGGTGCCAGCCCTTGGAAGAGCAAAGACCTTTCCCCCACCATCTCAGGAGGAGGAGGAGCGAGGAGCGAGGAGCGAGGAGAGAGGAATAGAAGGGAGGAGGAGGAGGAAGAGGAGGAGGAAGAGAAGCGAGGAGGAGGAGGAGGAGGAGGAGGAGGAGGAGGGGGAGGAGGAGGAGGGAGAAGGAGGAGGGAGAAGGAGGAGCAGGAGGAGGAGGAGGAGGAGGAGGAGGAGGAGGATCGCAGCTCACAAGCACCGGGCCGGACCCCGCCGGGCCCACCGAACGCGGCCAGGGTGCCAAGGCGGCACGGGCCGCGACCGCCCCACCGCCGCACCGGGGGGTGCTGCCAGTGCGCCACGCTCGGCCTCGCTGGCTGCGGGGCCGCGCCCGCTCACCGGGTCATGGAGGATGACGATTAATAAATGACCGGGGGTCGTCTGTGGAGGCAAACCCCTGTGTTGGTGTTGGTGCCCATTCCCAAGCCTCCTAAGCCTGGGGCGGTCTCAACTCCAACCCTGGGGCGCGCGTGCCGCGCCCCAGGGGCGCCGCGGCAGGCGACGCCAGGATGTTGAGACCGCTGCATATTTCTCGGGGGGCTTAATGGAGGATGACGATTAATAAATGGCCGGGGGTCGTGTTCACGCGGCGGCGCCCGGGATGACGATCAGAAAAAACCAGCCGCGGGCTGGAAAACTCTTTTTTAAATCGTTTCTCCTCCCGTCAGAAAAGTGTGCAGAAATCGCAGGAAACTCTTGTTTTTGAACCGTTCGCTCCCTTTTTTAATCAACCGTCCTCCCGCATTACGATCGCGCATCTGGCAGGCAACCTCACCAGGGGCAGCAAGGGGGGGGGGGATGCAGGGGAGGCGAAGGTTCGAGGTTCGAGGTCCGAGGTTCCAGGTGCCCCGACGTGTCCGCAGGTGCTCGGCGGCGTTCCGACCCCGGGAGGCTTCCCAGCGGGTGCACTTCGTCGAGGACGTGCTATAGGGGTGCTCGGCTCGCCGGGAACGGCCGCCAATGGGCCCGAGCCATCGCCCGAGAGCCACGGGGGGCAGCGTTATGGGGGATAGGCTCAGTGGGGGATTGCAAAAAAAACCCAAGGATTGCAAAACAAAACAACAAAAAACGAAGGATTGCAAAAAAACACAGGATTGCAAAACAAAACCCAAGGATTGCAAAACAAATCCAGGATTGCAACCTTTTGCAATCCTTTTTGCAATCCTGGGTTTTTGTGCAATCCTTTTTTGCAACGCATCGACCCCCAATCGCCCATTGATCGCCGGTTGGGGCCTGATAGCCCACCCCGCCCAAGACTCTGCGGTGTCGCCGTCGGGGGCCGCCGCCGATTTAACCTGGCGATGCATCGCCGGCTCTCGAGCCTCACCAAACGCTCCGTGGACGGGCTGACGGCGATGCAGGCAACGGCGATGTAGGTGTCGGTATTGTGGGAACGCGTGGCTCGCGCTTTCCCACAATTCGCTGTGTCGTGTCCGCTCGATCCGTTCGCAGACTGGAGAAATGTAGGAAAGTGTGGCTCGTGATGTTCTACGCTTTGGTTCCCAATACCGCCGTTCAGCAGCATCGCCATTAGCCCAGACTTGGACGTTCCCCCCCCCCCCCCTCCTAACGTGCCCCCCCTAATGCTGCCCCTCACCTCAGGCCCCCAGAAACACATCCTCGACCTCAATTGTCTGACCACGTCTCCGGGACCAGCTGGACGCCGGAACGCCCACGAAAGCCAGGAGCCCGCGAGTCTTGCCAGAAGCTCTGACATGTGAGTATGTAAGTATGAACGTAGATCGCTCGCTCCCTCATCTGCAGGAGGAGCAGGGGGAAGACGGTGGAGGGGAAGCTGGTGGTGGAGGAGGAGGAGGAGGAGGAGTAGAAGCACTAGTAGGAGGAGGAGGACGAGGAGGAGGGAATGCGAGGAGAAGGAGGAGGCGGAGGAGGAGGAGAAGAAGGAGAAGGAGGATATCTAGTGTAAACCCAAGACTCATCAACGATGTTATAGTAAATCCTCCCTTCAAGCTCCCTTTCCCTAGGCACCTACAAGGGTGCACGCTGAGGGGAGCGCCCCGTTGGGAGACAACCTTGTGAAGATCCTGAAGCGTGCCAAAGCACCGTTCTCGGGACTCTAACGCTACAAATCAACCTGATTCATGCGTCTTTGACGATCCTGATCTGTGCCAGAACACTAGTCCTTGGACTTTACCACCGCGAATCAACTTATGTTGCGCCCGGACAGTCCTGAAACGGTCCTGTGCACAACTTCTGTTACGCTAACCATGGGAATCCGTGAAACTCTTGCATATGTTGAAGACGAAGGTGCGCGGCGCGCAGGCGAGAGTCACATGTTGAAGAGGAAACGCCCTTAATTCGTGAAACCTTTGCAGTTGTTTATGACGGAAGTGCGCGGCGCTAAGGCGAGAGTCACATGTTGAAAAGGAACCGTCCCCAATCCGTGAATTTCTTACGAATGTGCGCGGCGCTAAGGCGAGAGCCACATTTTGAAAACAGCCCGCCCTCAACCCGTGAAACTCCTGCAAATGCTTAGGACGAATGTGCGCGGTGCTAAGGCGAGAGCCACATTTCCGAAGCGACCTGCCCTCCATCTGTGAAACTGTTTCCATATTCATTTGAGATAGGTAAGGACGTCTCAAGCGAAACGCCCAGCCCACTGTTCCGACTGGCCTCAGAGTGGACAGGGAGGAGTTGTTTACAAGGAAACATCATGGAGGAGGAGGAGGAGGAGGAAAAGGAGGAGCGAGGAGGAGGAGGAGGAGGAGGAGGAGGAGGGGGAGCAGGGAGGAGGAGGAGGGGGAGGAAGAGGAGCGAGGAGGGGGAGGAAGAGCAAGAGGAGGAGGAGAGGAGGAGGAAGGAGGGAGGAGGAGGGAGAGGAAAAGGAGGAGGAGGAGGAGGGGAGGAGGAGGGGGAGGAGGAGGAGGAGGAGTTGGAGGAGGAGGGGAGGAGGAGGAGGAGGAGGAGGAGGAGGAGGAGGAGGAGGAGGGGAGGAGGAAGGGGAGGGAAGGGGCGGAGTTGCTCGTGGCCCGTGAGCTGAAGTTATCGTTCGCAGCCCCGTTGCCTCGTGGCCCTCGCTGCCCGGGCCTACGAATTGCTCGCGCGAGCGCGGGCTTCCCGACAGAGTGAATGGGTGAGAGAGGGAGAAGGCTGGGGGAGGAGGAGGAGGAGGAGGAGGAGGAGGAGGAGGAGGAGGAGGAGGAGGGCGAGGAGGAGGAAGAGGAGGACGAGGAGGAGGAGGAGGACGAGGAGGAGAAGGAGGAGAAGGAGGGGAGGAGGAAGAAGATGGGGAGGAGTATGGTGAGTATGGTGAGTAAGTGCACGCACGTGCCGCTACGTCGGTGGGGGAGGGGCGGGGGAGGGCGGGGGCGCACCTGATGTGGTCGACGGGGTCCGCCGACGCGGGGCGGCGGCGGGGCGGCGGCGGGTGGGGGCGCTCTCCCTCCTCGCCCTCGCACTCACCCCGCCGACCGCTCCAACCGCCACGACCGAAGGCGCCGCCCCCGACCCACACCCCCTCGAGGCCTCCTCGACACCGACCCTCCCTCCAGAGCCCACAGACGGGGGCGGGGGGGGAAAACGAAACAGGATGTGGGAGCTCCTGGAACCTCACGCATTCATCCAACTGCACAGGGACGGGAGGGCGAGCCCCTGGAGCTCCCCGGACAGCAGCCGCAGCAGAGCGGAGGTCTCTGCCTCCGCCACAGCTTCCTGGATAGCAATCGGGGCTCCTCGGCAGGAAGGCAACAGGCCCTTCTTGATACGAGCCAGGCTCTCAACCCCTTGACGAGACGGCCGAGGCACTCCACTCACGAGCGGCAGCGTGCCAGGCTTACGGAGCTGCCTTCCGCTCCCCGGCGGCGGTGAAGCCACAAACAAAGCACAGAATGTCCGGCCACATTTCTTCCACTCCTGGAGGGAGTGGCTCGGGTGCAGGAGCACCCCTCCAACCTCAGAACGCCCGACCACCGGCACAATTCCTTCACCGCGGAAGCGAGAGGTCGGCCCAGGGACCACGGCGCCAGAAGGAGGAGCGCCGGGACCAGAACGAGCAGCAAGAGCAGCAGGGGAAACAGAGCTCGCTGCTGCAATCAACTTAGACCTGGGAACCATAGACTGACATAAGGAACACATCCAACGACTGCCGCAAGGCTTGAACCGATGACTGGTAGCCCCAAGGGCTCGCTGCAGCTGAGGCTGAGGCTTCTGGCGATCCTTATGGGGCCGAGTGCCGAACTCAGGAGCAACCGCGAGCGTGTCGATCAGGGCTCTCCGAGCCCGCCTACGAATGAGGAGAGCGGTGACATCCCGGCGGTCCGTCGCTGGCACGGGCTTGCACGCCGAAGCATCCTACCCCTTCCTCGCCGCCCGCCCAGCCCAAACATCCGCGCAGGCATTGCCGTGGGAGAGCAAGGCTTGGAAGGGAGAGGTAAGGCTTGGGGGAGCGTAAGATCTGGGTTTGCCAGGACTCGGGTTCGCCATCGTTTTTTGACGACCGCGCCTCGGATTTTGACGAGGAGGAGTTTCGTGGGATGTCTGCAGCGGGAGGCCTCGTCAAAATGCAGGCTCGGCCTCGTCATTTTTTTGACGACCTCGTCGGGGATTTCCGAGTCCCCCGTACCCGGGTCTTACGTCCCCCTGAAAGGGAGAGGTAAGGCGCTCTGGCTCAGACTCCAGGTGCGAAGCCGTCCAAACTACTGAGGCCCCTCCAGGGCCACGACCGTCAGCGGCCTTCTTGACACGGGATCCAGAGGTCCGCATTCTTCCCTCGGGGGTGAGTCGCACGGCCGGACCTCCAGCCGTCAACCACAGGCTTACGATCGCAAACATACACGACGTCTCCGCGGGAATTCTCGAGCCCGATCGCGAGGGCCAGGATCTCCGAGCGGGGCACAGTTTGGCGGCGTCCAGGGAGGCAGGCGGCCACACCGCAGAAGGGGACCCACAAGACACCAACAGGGTCCCCTTCGGAGGCTCTGCGGATGACCACCACTGCAGCTCCACACCTACGCCGTCTCTCATCAGGGCTATGCTCTCTTCCCTGAGCCGTCCCCGAGAATGTACAGGGGAGGCCCGTCAGGGGCCGCACGGAGATCCAGAAGCCGAACCTGACCCAGGAAAAAGGGCTCGGAAAAATCGGGCCCCTCCTGGAACCTTGGAACAGTGAGGCTCACTGGGGGGAGACCACGTAACCACAGAGCAGGCTCAGCATCTGCAGAAGCCAAAGCCTGTGGGATCAGGGCATCAGTAGATGAATAATCGGCGTGCCCGCAATTTTTATCACACTCCCACACACGGTGGAGCAGCGTCTCAGGCGAGGCACCGCACCTCGGGCAGGCCAAGTCCACCTCGTAGCCCAGGTCGGCCTGCCTCTGCTGCGTCCATTGGCCGCCTGATACCACCACCAGCGTAGCGCTCCAAAGGTCCATCTCGCCACGCTTGGCGAAGGCCTCCAGCTCGCGACGTACTGGGAGGACATCAGCTCCAGAACCAAACTGGTCACCCCCAGGATGGTTAGCGGCCGTGAACCAGGCCGCCTTCTTCACATCATGCACAACATCGAGCAGCAACTCCTCGAAATCCTCCAATACAGTGTCTGAGAAGCCCTCATGCCCAAAGGACAGGAACGTGTAATCCTCGGGGCCAGAGATACCAAAACGGCGCCAAGAAGAGGGGAGGAGGAGGAGGAGAGCGAGGAGGAGGAGAAGGAGGAGGCTGGAGCAGGCGGAGGAGGAAACCAGAAGAGGAGGAGCTTTGGCCTGAGCCAGAGGTTTGGGGCCTGAGGCCTGAGGCCAGAGGAGGAGGAGGAGGAGGTTGAGGCCAGAGGCCAGAGACCAGAGGCCAGAGGAGGAGGAGGAGGTGGAGGAGAAGGATGGGGAGGAGGATGAGGCAAACGATCTGCCTCGAACCCACTCCTCGTCACATTCCCCATCATCATCCTCGCGCCTGGGTCTCCCCCTCTTCCCCTTGCCCTTCTTCTCCCCCTTCTCCTACTTCTCCTCCTCCTCCTCCTCCTCCTCCTCCTCCTCCTCCTCCTCCTCCTCCTCCTCCTCCCCCTCCTCCGCCCCTCCTCTTCCCCCTCCTCATCATCACCCTCAGGTATCATCCTCCTGCTGCTCCTCCCACTCCACCAGTGCTCCGTGAACGGCCCCCTCCCGCAACCGCGGCCTCGCTCGGCTGCGCGCGGCGCCCCCCGCCGAGGTCCGCCGCCAAGCTGGTCTGGATCCTGCGGCTGTCGGACGACACAGCCACCCAGGCGGGAATTGCCGGCATGGCGCGGCGATGGCCGCAAGACGTAAGGAGGAGGAGGAGGAGGAGGAGGAGGAGGAGGCGGCGGAGGAGGCCAAACGAGGACAGAGGAGGAGGAGGAGGAGGCCAGAGGTGGAGAAGGAGGGGGAGGAGGAGGAAGAGGAGGAAGAGAAGGAAACAAAGGAGGGAGGAGGAGGAGGAGCAGTAACAAGAAGACGAATAATAAGAAGAAGCTCCCCCCTCCTTTGCCGTCGCCGCCCCCATCGCACTCCTCCCTGTGCGCCCACGCGACTTGATGCAGGGGAAGAGGATGAGAAACGGAGAACGGAAGAGTACGAGGAGGAAGAGTAATATGGAGATGAATAACAAAACAATAAGAAGAACACTCATAGTAAGAATAACCAGCGGCATAAGACGAATAAGGTACCTTTATCCTCCACCGCCGTCGCCGCCGCGATCGCCATCCTCCCCGTCTGCCCAGGCTATCTCGACGCATCCTCCAGGAAGAGGGGGAGGCCAGCGAAGGAGGAGGTGGTGGAGGAGAAGGATAAGAAGAAGACTTCGAATATTAATAATCATAGTAATAAGGTCCCGTCCTCCTCCTTATCATCTTCCTCCTCCTCCTCCTCCTCCTCCTCCTCCTCCTCCTCCTCCTCCTCCTCCTCCTCCTCCCCCCAGCATCAGAAGCAGCATCATCATCCTCCGCCGTCGCCGCCATCGCCCTGTTCCCCGTCCACCCATGATACTTCGATGCGTCTTCCAGGACGAGGAGGGGGAGGAGGAGCGTACCCAGAGGAGGAGATAAAGGCGGTGCTGGTGGTGGTAGGGGGAGAAGGAGATGGAACTCAGCCGCTGACCTGAGCACATTCGTCGCGCAGCCAGCATGCTGACACCAGCCACACCCGCTCCAGCTCCCGCTCTTCGTTCTGCCTCTCAGCATTGGTCCGTTCCTCCGTCTCTTCCCCACTTGGGTGCTCAGGCATTGGGCAGTGATCTGCGGTGTGCTCAGCAGCTGGGCGGTTTCTGGCTTGCTCTTCGCGCTTACGCTCCCGTCACTCGGGTTTGCATATCCTTGGTCTTGGTCCGTACCTTCTGCTCTCTGCTCTCTCGGGTGGTCAGGTATCGGTTTGCCGTTGCTCCTCCTCATCATCAGCCTCATCCTCATCCTCATCCTCGTCCTCCTCCTCGTCATCGTCCTCCCTGGCCAGGCCCAGGTTCAGGGAGGATCAGGCCGTGCGGCCCTGGATTCCGAGACAGGTCTGCAGTTGTTCGGGCGTTCGTGGGAGGAGGCTGGCGCGCTGGGCCTGGCCGCTCGCGCGACCGAAGCGGCAGCAGCGACAGCAGCAGCAGGCTGGGTGTGATACCTTGAAGCCCATGCCCCGAGGCCCTTGAGTGGGGTCGCTTCTCCCTTTTCCCTGCATGCTGAATGGGGTCGCCCCCTTGAACAGCTTAAGTGTGTGTGTGTGTGTGTCTCCTTCTCCTCCTCCTCCTTCTCCTCCTCCTTCTGCTTCTCCTCCTCCTCCTCCTCCTACTACTACTACTACTGCCGCTACTACTGCTTACTCTACGACTACTTCTACTTCCACTACTTCTTCTACTACTACTAATACTACTGATACTACTACTACTACTACTACTACTACTACTACTACTACTACTACTACTACTACTACTACTACTACTACTACTACTACTACTACTACTACTACTACTACTACTACTACTACTACTACTACTACTACTACTACTACTACTACTACTACTACTACTACTACTACTACTACTACTGCTGCCGCGACTACGACTACGACTACGACTACGACTACGACTACCGCTACGATTACGACTACGACTACGACGGCTACTACTACTTCTATTCGTACTCCTACTCCGACTCCTACTCATACTCCTACTCATACTCCTACTCCTACTCCTACTCCTACTCCTACTGCGTCTCCTACTCCTACTCCTAGTCCTACTCCTACTCCTACTCCTGCTCCTACTTCCACTCCTCCTCCTACATCCTCCTCTGGTTCCCACATGCGATGCCGAGACTCAACATTCATCCTCGGTTGCTCAGCGAACGGCTGTAGTGACAAACAGCAGGTAGCGAGGGGTGGAGTTGAGCGGCATTCGGAACACAAAGGGCATGGGCGAGCGGGGTCGAGGGGCCAACATGAGAGTTGAGATTCGGTCTGCTATACTCCCTGCCCCCCCCCCCTGGTAGAAGCACAAGGCAGAGCTTCATTCACCCTGGGCCGTTCGCGTTTCCCTGCCGTGCAGTTCCCCGAGGGCGACAACTCCGTTATTCGATCGAGCTTCTGTGGAGCTCACGTCATCCTGACCAAGCAAATCTGGCGAAACCGGCAGCCCCGCTTGAAGATTCCCACACCGGCGCTCTCGCTCGGAGCGTCCTCGCAAAATCGGCCCAGGGGGGAGGGGCCAAGAGTGCCACGCAGCACCGTTTCGGGCGAATCCGGCGCACGCTCGTTCTTCTATATCCATACAGATATATGTATATACAAGTGGCACGTGTGTGCCCAGGCTCATACAAAAAAATCTTTACGCTTCGCGTATCCCCACCAGCCCATCTCACAGCAGCAACTCTTGCGAAGCATGCCGACAGTCGTGTTTTTCAGGCGTGTGTCCGCTTGGCCCCGCATATCTCCCCTGTTCCTCCTTCCTCCCGCCTCCTTGTACATCCTCCTTGTGGGGGGAGCGGGAGAAGGACGAGGCGGAGGAGGAGGGAGAGAAAGCGCTCCTCGCGATTTGAGTCGTTTGGGGTTTCTCGTCCTGGTGTGAGTCGTTCGGGCCCTTCTTCCTGGTGTGAGTCGTTCGGGCTCTTCGTGGTGTGAGTCGTTCGGGCTCTTCGTCCTGGTGTGAGTCGTTCGGGCTTCTCGTGGTGTGAGTTGTTCGGGCCCCTCATCCTGGTGTGAGTCGTTCGGGCCCCTCCTCCTGGTGTGACTCGTTCGGGCTCCTCGTGGTGTGAGTCGTTCGGGGCCCGCGTCGTGGTGTGAGTCGTTCGGGCTCCTCGTGGTGTGAGTCGTTCGGGCGCCTCGTCCTGGTGTGAGTCGTTCGGGCCCCTCCTTGTGGTGTGAGTCGTTCGGGCTCTTCGTGGTGTGAGTCGTTCGGGCCCCTCGTCCTGGTGTGAGTCGTTCGGGCTCCTCGTGGGGCCTCTTGGGGGCCTCTTGGAGCCTCTTGGGGCCTCTTGGGGGCCTCTTGGGGGCCTCTTGGGGGCCTCTTGGGGGCCTCTCTTGGGGGGGCCTCTTGGGGGCCTCTTGGGGGCCTCTTGGGGCCTCTTGGGAGGCCTCTTGGGAGCTGGGGGCCTCTTGGGGCCATCTTGGGGCCTCTGGCGACCTCCTCAGAAGCGCAAATGAGCGCTGGCCCCTGAGAAGGACAAAATGAGCCCAAAACCTTCGTAAAATCAATGATTTTGCTATGAAGGAAGATGAGCGCGGCCCCCTCAGGAGGCCAACATGGGGCCAAAACCGTAGTAGAATCAATGATTTTGGCTTCAATGAAGAGGAGAGGGTTTTTTTCTGCTCCCCCCCGTCGGGGCCAGAATCCTCGTGAGGGGTGTCGTTTTTTAGCCCTCCCAGGAGTCGAAACTGACCCCCTTGACGACCCGCGGAACCCCCTCTCCAGGTCCAGGGGGAGGGGGGAGGGGGAGGGGTAAACCCCTCCCCGAAGGGGAAGAAGGGGGGGTGAGAACAGAGCGGGCTCTCTAAACCACTCACGCTCAAAGGGCTGGTGGGACTGAAGGGGCGTTTGAAGCAGGAGTGAAATGCAACATCGAAGTCGCACTCGAGCGCAAGTGGGGTTGCCACACCTTGCGATGTGTGTACCAGGGCCCCCAGGAAGCCTTAGGAGGCCCGACTTGGATACCAGAAGAGGCTCCAGGAGGCCCCAGGATTGTGAGTGTTGTGCGTGTGTGTGTGTGTGTGTGTGATGTATGCTTCGTGTGGTGCGTGCTTTTTGTGTGTTGTAGGTGTTGTGTGTGTGTGTGTGTGTGTGTGTGTGTGTGTGTGTGTGTGTGTGTGTGTGTGTGTGTGTGTGTGTGTTATGTTTGTCTAGCGTGTGATGTGTTGGGCGTGATTTGTGTCTCTGTGTGCATGTAGTTCTGAAGCCCCAGGAGGCCCCAGGAGGCCCCAGGCGGCCTCAGGAGGCCCCAGGAGACCCCAGGAGGCTTCAGGAGGCCCCAAGAGGCTCCAGGAGGCCGCAGGAGGCCCCAGGAGGCCCCAGGAGGTTTCAGGACACCCCCAGGAGGCTCCGAGGCGGGGTCTGGGGTGCCAGAAGGTTCAGAAGGCCCAGGAGGCCCCAGGAGGTTCCAGGAGGCCCCCAGGAGGCTCCGAGGCGGGGTCTGGGGCTCGATTTTGGAAGGATTTTTCAAGCGAAACAGCCATTCACTGAGAATCGGGGTCACAATTATTGAAATTACCATGTGTTTTTGAAGGTTTTATGTTAACATGTTGAATTTCCCATGTGTTTTTGGACCCTGACGTCGCGATCTGCGTGAGGGGTGCCACCGATTTTCAGAATTTCGAGGATGTCCCGAGCGAAACGCCCAGAAAGATCGCGGACGCGTGCGCATTAATCGCCTCTGAGCTCTACTCCCTCGGAGAGGTGCGTATGAGAATATATATATATATATATATATACAGACCTCCCGATCAACCGCAGGGCGGCCGGCTAGTCTACTAGCCTCCAGCCTATCTCGCCACCGTCCTGCAGTCACCGAGCGCGTTCCACTACTCGCAAAGTGCCTACGTACTCGCAAACGTCCGAAACAACAAGACAGATGCTTGCTTCGATGTACTGGATTATGGATCCCCCGCGGCGGATCCAGGCCATTTTCGAGTAGCTACTTTGCGAGTTGTGGAACGCGCTCGTCTATTCAGGGGTTGGTCTCCAGGTCTCCAGTGAGTCAGGGCGCTTCTGCATGTCTGCGAGAGTCGGCGCCGCGCCGAGGGGGGAAATGCGGGGGGGGCAGGCCTTCTCAGAAGGCGGCGGTGCTTCTCGGAAGTCCTCTGGCCTTCTCGGGGCCTCCCAGATGGGATCAGGGTAGATGGGGTCGGAGGATCGCGCCGCATCGGAGATGCAGCGGCGATGCAGAGCGATGCGGAGCCCGATTTGCTCCCATGCCGACGTCGCCGATGCGGCGCGATCCTCCGACCCCGCGAACCTCCGACCCATCCACTCGGACCCCATCTAGGAGACCTCTACCTTCGGAGACGGCTTAGACGGCTTCTCAGAAGGCCGGAGGCTATCCGAGCCTTCCGAGAAGGCCCACCCCCCTCTGCCGTCTCCCTCGTGCGCGCCGCCGAGAGAGGCCTTCTGGGGTCTCTTGCGGCCGTCCTGGGTGGGGCAGGTCATGGGGAAGTGGCCCGGCACAGACACTCTGACAGGCTGAAACGGATGAAGGTCGGGCAGCGCCAATCACCGAGCGTGTTTCACTATTCGTAGTAAAGTGCTTAGTCGCAAACGTCCGAAAGACGCCTGTTTGCCTCGATGGAATGGCTTGTAGATCCTCCGTGGCGGATCTGGGCCATTGGCGACTTGGCACTCTGCAAGCGGTGGGACGCGCTTGTCTGGCCAAGGGGGCTCACCACGATCCAAGAAATCACGGCATGAGCCCCAACTGCCGACGCTCCGCGCGGACCTCCGAGCATGTGTGTATATGCAGTTGCTGCTCCTCTGCGCCAGCTTTAAGTCGGGCATGTCTCTCTACAGAAGGAAAATTCAATAATACTGAACAAGATAGTCTGGGGACGATTTTCCCATCATTTTTGACGATTGTTGCGCATTGTTTGGCTCTTTATTCAAGGGCGCCCTCGAGGGCGCGAAGGTATTCGTGCTTCGCTGTTCGGCTCCAATTCCTCCTCTTCCTCTTCTCCCCTGGGAGGCGGCGCGAGAGCGCGAACTTATTCGCACCTCGCGCTTCGCGCAGCGCGAAGCGCGAAGCTGGGAGCCCCTGTTTATTATTTGTCCTCCACAATCTGCCCGCAGGAGAACATGCCCGACCTAGCGCAAAGCCCCTCCTGGAAGGCGAGGCTCCAGGATCGAAGCTCGAGGCGTTCCTTCTTGGACGCGTTTGGGGTCTCGTGCCGGCGGGCCCGAAGGGGTGGAAGCGCCCACTCTTCCTCGAGGCAGCGGCGCTTCTCCTTGAGGAAGTGGTTCCGCCCCCCTCTGTGGTGACCCCCCTTCCCAGACATGATCGCGTCGTTTTTTTTGTGTTGCCAACAAAACTGTAGTTTGTTTTCCGTTTTCGGCCTCCGGGGGCCCTCGCCGGGCCTCGGGACCGTAAAACAATTGCCCGGGATGAGAAACCGGCCTGGGGGAAAAGGGTCGAATTTCCGGGGACCGCGCATGGATTTAGTCAGGACCTCGCATGTCTGGGTTGGCACTGCCCCAAAGAAGCCGCAGGCCCCTCATCGGTTGCTATGCAGCCTCTGGGGGCTCGAAGCGAAGGCCACGACGCTCCGCGATCACGGGCAAAAAGAAGTAAGCACCAGTGCGGGCCTCTTCGCCCTGGGGATTCCAGCTTGTCTGCCCTCGGCGAGGGCTTCGGTCTTGGCTACGTTCGTACGGAAAGCGCGCACGAACTAGCATGTGAGGCAGGATTCTCGATTTGAGTTATTGTCGGTGGGTCGATTCGTGGTTCGTTGGTCGTGGCGGATATCTTGATGTATGAGTCCTGCTCCGTGGCGTGTTTTATGATTGTTGGTCTTGGCTCGTGGTTTTCATGGCTCCTGGCGGGTTTCGTGCTTCGTGGTTCTTGGCGTGATCCGTCGCTCGTGGCTTCGTGGCGCAGGTCGTGGTTAGTGGATCATGAAGTAGTCTGTTGTTCGCTGCTCGTGGTTAGTGGCCCGTGTTGTGCGGCGCGAAGTTCGGGGTTCGCGATTCGAGTCGTGGTGTGTGTGTGTGATTCATGGCTCGTGATGTTTGACGTGGCTCATTGTTCGCGATTCGTGGGTCGTTGTGCGTGTTTCGTGTCGTGGACTGCGCATCGCTGTGCGTAGTCCTGGGGTCCGAGGTTCGGAGGTCGCAGCGAATGGTTGCTCGTCAGTGTTTTGTGGCTCGTTGCGTGTATCGTAGTCCGTGGTCTGTGGCGTGGTTCGCGGTTCGTTGGCGCATGTTTTAAGCCTGTAGTTTGTATTTGGTGTTGCGTGGTTCGTGGTTCGTGATTAGTTGGTCCCACCCTCCTCTGGTTTGGTATTCGTCGTGCGTAGTTCGTGGCTGGTGAAGCGTGGTCTGTGGTTCGTGGCATTGGTCGTGGTTCATGGCTCCAGATCGGTGTTGCCGGGCTCGCGTGTCGTGGCGTGTTCACAAGTTGTTCGGCGTGCATTTGGCAAGAAGGCTTCTGATCACGCGCACAGCTACACCCAGGAGTAGCTCAACCGTCAGGCCGCGTAGACTATTCAAGGAGCGCCGGCCCAAAATTGGGCATTAGACAGCCCGCTTGAAACCAGAAACGTTAAGCGTTTGCGTCATATGTGCTAGCGTCCAAATATGTTACATCTTACTTCCCATGGGCGCAAGCAGCTGCAAACATCCCAGGTCGTCTACAGCGAGCTCGACCGCCTGGTGGCGCCGTATCTCACTGAGCGCTTCCTCTCGCTCGGAGGGCTCTTCGTGAAGCTGGGGCAGTGGATGGCCTCCATGTCCACAGGCGTCCCAGTGGTGTGGCAGAAGCAGCTGTCGCGGCTTACAGACAGCACGCCTGCAGACAGCGAGGCGCATGTGCGCACGACCATCAAGCAGGAGTTCGGACGACCTCTGGAGGATCGGGCGAGGTTTGTGCGCAGCGTTGCAGGCAGGGTAGGCGTGGTTCGAGGAGAGCATGCCTGTTATCAAAGAAGAGTGCGTATGATTAAAGGTATGGTGACGGCGACAGAGGTGACGCTAATGAGTATGCGCATTGTCAGTAGGAGGAGGAGGAGATGGAGATGATGCTGATGATGATTTTGTTGATGATGATGGTGATGGTAATAATGATGAGGATGATGATGACGATGGTAATGATGATGGAAAGTGTGATGGTGATGGTGGTGATGATGGTAATGAGGAGGAGGATGCTGATGGTGGTGAATCCGACGACGACGATCAAGATGATGATGATGACGATAATGAGGATGGTTGATGATGATGCTGATTTATGGTAATGATGGTGGTGATGATGATGGTGGTAATTGTGATGGCGATGGCGATGGTGATGGTGATGATACTGATGATGATGACGACGAGTGTTATGATGACGATGTTGCTAATGGTGACGGTAATGCGGATGATTGTGTTGATAGTTATTGCGACGACGACGATAAGTATGCCGATGTTGATGCTGATGCTGATGAGGACGGTAATGATGGCAATAATGGTGGTGATGATGACGACGACGACGTCGCTGCTGACGGTGATAATGGTGAGGAAAGTTCTCGCTGCCGAGCAAGCCCTTACGGCCCGTCTGCTTGCAAGTTGCTGCAACCTTTGCGGGAGACTTCGCTTCGCACGAGAGCCCACCGGGCTGAGATGGAGCCGAATTCTCACACGGCTCTTTGGTTCGCAGAGCAGTAGGCGAAGATTGCGCACAGTCCCAGGAGGGATTTATCCCCAAGCCCGAGATACCTTATTGAGTCGAGCCGCCCAATGGTCGAAGAGGAGCGCGACGAGCTCACGTACTCCCAGCGCCGTCGCGCTGAAGAGCGGCGCGATTGGGCTACGATCGCATTGGTCGAACTGCGCAATGATGAGGCAACAGCCCAGCAGCCCACGGGCTGAAGAGCACTGCGGTGAAGCCTCCCACTCAGCACCAAAAAGCCGAGGAGTGTCGCGAAGGACCCACGGAAGTGCCTGAGAGGACTGCGGCGGGATCGACCGACTTGAGAACACTGCCACTGGCAGGCAGCCCAAGACACGGCCTCCCTGCAGGGCGGCACGCCGGGCCGACCAGGGCAGTGGTCGAAGCGCACTGCGAGGAGGTGGCGAGCCCGGCCACCCACGGGAGGACGAGCAACCATTTTTTTATTCTGCCAAAGCAATCCTCGCGGCCATGCTTGGTTCATATACCCTCTGGTGTGATGTGGGCTGATCACAACGAAAACTGCCTGGTTGGTATTTCCTTTTCGGTTAGCTATAAAGCCACCCGCGGGGGGGACGAGCAAGCGGAGGAGCCGTGCGGAGAAGACGGGGGCTGACGCGGGTGGGACGGAGAGAGGAGGCAGGGCGGCGATGGGTCTCGCGAGGTCGGGCGTGGCTAGGACGCGGATCAATCAAGGGCGCCCTCGAGGGCGCGAAGTTATTCGCGCTTCGCGCTTCGCGGTTCGGCTCCGATTCCTGCTCGTCCTCCTCTTCTCCCTTGGGCGGCGCGAGAGCGCGAAGTCATTCGCACTTCGCGCTTCGCGCAGCGCGAAGCGCGAAGTTGGGAACCCATGGGGAGGACGAGCAACTAGAGGAGCCGTGCGGAGAAAACCCGGGTCCACGCAGGTGGGGCGGAGAAAGGATCGGGGGCGGCAAAGAGGGGGGTGATGACTAGGGGGGGGTGGATATCATGGTGGGGGCCATGATATTTCCCAGACTTCATGGCAACTCTTCTTATTTCATTGCGTCCCTGGCCCCCCCGCTGGGCCGCGCACGTGCCGCCGGTCATGCTTTGCACCCCCCCTTCTGGACACCCCCCCTCTTGGCCGCTCCCGATCCAGGCCAGGCAGGTCAGGTCGGGCGACTCCCTGCAGGGGACCCTCGGTGACCGCACGCTTTGGGGCTCTCCCTCGTCGGCGGAGGGGGCCACGCTTGTGCCGCAGGTGCCTCTGCGCCCGCTCCGACTGCGCGCAGGACAGCGATGGGCCTCGCGAGGGCGGGCGTGGCCGGGGCGAGGATCATTCCGTTCCGGAGCGTTCCGGAACGCTCTCACAGCGTTTTGGAACGCTCCGAGAAGGCCGCGGCGCCCGAGACATCCTCCGGAGCCGCCAGATCTCAGAGATTCTTGGATTATTCTGGGGTGGACAGAACCCCGAGCAGTGACACGTCGATTAGTGAATTGTCCTTTTCGGTTCTCGAGATGGCGCCGTGGCCGTTATTTTCCAGGCTTGCGCCCGCCAGGTTTGGGCTTTTCACTAAACCACGTTTTACTAAAGGGGGGTTTGTCCATCCCCGAATTATCCTCACCCGATGTTGTCCTCGTCCTGGCTTCGTCTTGCGAGGAGCTCTCCAGCAGCTTCGACACCGCGCCCATCGCCTCCGCAGCTGCTCTGCAACTGCTCTGCTGATTCGGACGCTGTTTTTTTGCTGAATTTCGGGGTATGGGGCAACTCGACATCTCTCGCCTTTGGGATATGAAGGCACGAGAAATTGCTCAGCTCTTAGGAAAGAGGAGGCAGGGCGGCGATGGGCCTCGCGAGGAGCTCTTCAGCAGCTTCGACACCGCGCCCATCGCCTCAGCGAGCATCGCGCAAGTCCACCGCGCCGTGCTGCGCGGCGGCGACGGCTGCCCCATCGCGGTGAAGCGTGCCGCGCTGCCGCTGCCGCTCGCCCCGCCTGTCGCTCCAAGGCCGAAGACGACGACGACGACCTCATCGACATTAACGACGACGACGACGTCGACGACGACGACGACTACGACGAGTCAGACGAGGCCGACGGGGCCGACGGTGATTTCCAGCGACCCTCAGCGGCTTCTGGTTGCCCTCCTCATCGCCATCATCATGTTCATCAACATCATCATCAGTATCATCATCCTCATTAGCACCAGCATCATCATCAGCAGCATCATCGTCGTCATCGTTATCGCAATCGACATCAGCATCGCCATCATCAGCACCACTCATCACCATCATCATCACCACTGATGATGAGCTGTTGTTCACCAGAACAACTAACGCGTGTGATTTTCGCATTTCACCCACACGCCCACCCACAAATTATAATTCGCGTCATGTTGCAGTATACTCGCGGCGGAATTGTGGCGAAGTCAAGCGCCGCCAGGGGGGAATCTCATATCGGAGAGGGCGCGCGTTGCTCATCGCGCGCGATCCCGCATTGTCTTGAGGCTCCGTCGGTCGCCGCGAAGTTAATTCTGTTTTTCGACCGAGCTCAGGAGAAATCGTGGCATTTGGGTGGGGTTGGGGGGGAGATGCGCGATGGATGGTAGCGCATGGCAAGAAGTATCCAAGTCGGAGGGTCGTCGTATTGGAGTCCCGAGGGCCATGGAAGAATTGTTGTTTTGGGGTGGATGGGTGGGCGGGGTGGTGTGTATATGTGTCTGGGTATGTGTATGTGCATGTGTATGTCTATGCGCGTGCGTTTGCGTGTGCGCGTGCGTGCGCGTGTGCGCGCGGGGGCGGCGGCGGCGGTGGTGGGGGGGGGCGGAGGGGATGAGGAGATGGGTTGTGTGTGTGCGTGTGTGTGTGTGTGCGTGTGTGTGTGTGTGTGTTTGTGTGTGTGTGTTTGTGTGTGTGTTTGTGTGTGTTTGTGTATGTGTTTGTGTGTGTGTGTTTGTGTGTGTGGTGTGTGCTGTGTGTAATGTGTGTTGTGTGTTGTGTGTGTGCTATGTGTGTGTGTGCTCTGTGTGTGTTGTGTGTGTGTGTCTGTGTCTGTGTCTGTGTATGTGTCTGTGTCTGTGTCTGTGTCTGTGTCTGTGTCTGTGTCTGTGTGTCTGTGTGTCTGTATGTCTGTGTGTCTGTGTGTCTGTCTGTCTGTGTGTCTGTGTGTCTGTCTGTCTGTCTGTGTGTGTTGTGTGTGTTGTGTGTGCTGTGCGTGCTGGGTGTGCTGGGTGTGCTGTGTGTGTTGTGTGTTGTGTGTTGTGTGGGTTGTGTGTGTTGTGTGTATGTGTTGTGTGTTGTGTGTTGTGTGTTGCGTGTGTTGTGTCTGTGTTGTGTCTGTGTTGTGCGTTGTGTGGTGTGTGTGCTGTGTGTGTGTTTGTGTGTTGTGTGTGTGTGTGTGTGTGTGCGTTTGTGTGTGTGTGTTGTGTGTTGTGTGTGCTGTGTGTGTGTGTGTTGTGTGTGCGAGTGTGTGCGGGTGTGTGCGGGTGTGTGCGGGTGTGTGTGGGTGCGTGCGTGCGTGCGTGCGTGCGTGCGTGCGTGCGTGCGTGCGTGTGCGTGTGTGCGCGCGCGCGGGCGGCGGGGCGCGGCGGGGCGGGGCGCCGCCGGCGCGGGGGCCAGGGGGGAGGGCGCGAGGGGGGGGATTGCTCGAACGGATATATCCACGTAGGAGAGACCTTGCACGGGGAATCCCAGAAACAAGGGGAGGGGGCGCAGCTTTGGCAGGGGATAACGGGGGGCGCGAAAGGATATTACACGAGAGAGGAAGTATTGAGTTAGGAGAGACACTGCATTGATATCCCGAGAATTAAGGAGGAGTTGTGGCTTTGGGGCGGGGCGGGCGGGCCGGCTGCGCGCGCGCGGCGGGGCGGGGCGCGGCGGGGGTCTGGGGCGGGGGGTGGCGCGAGGTGCGATTTTGCATGAGCGGGCGCATCCATGCAGGAGAGACCTTGAATGGGGATCCCGAGAATTAAAGAAGAGTCGCGGCTTCGGGGCGGGGCGGGCGGTCCGCGCCAGGGGGGGGGGCGAGAGGGGGGATGTTGCGCGAGCGGGTATATTCATTTTAGAGAGAGCTTGCATTGGGCATTCCGAGAATGAACGAGGAGTCGCCGCTTCGGGGAAGGGCAGGGGGGGGGGGGGGGCGAGGGGGTATTGCGAGAGGGGTGCAATTTCGAGTTAGAAAAACACTGCATCGGGATCCCGAGGGTTGAAAGGCGAATTGTGGCTTGGCGCGCGCGCGCGAGCGTGCGCGGCGGGGCGGGGCGCGGCGGGGGGCGGCTGCGCGGCGGGCGCGGGGGCGGGGCGCGAGGGGGACTTGGCATTGAGGCCCCGAGAATTAAGGAGCCGCGGTTCAGGCGACGGGGGCGGGGGCGAGGGGATCTTGCACGAGAGGGGGGGGGATTGTCGAGTTCAAAGGGACATTGTCTTGGGACCCCGCGAGTTACGAGGGAATTGTGGCTTTGGGGCGGGGCGGGCGGTCAAGTTGCGCGCGCGCGCGGCGGGGCGGGGCTCGGCGCGCGCGCGCGCGGGGGCGGGGTGGAAGGGCGCGAGGGGGGATACGGCGCGAGCGGATACATCCATTTAGGAGAGACCTTGCATTGAGATCCCGATAGTTAGGGGGGGGGGGGGCTCGCGAGGGGATATTGCATGGGAGAGGACATATGTTAGGAGAGACATTGCAGTGGGACCCCCAGGGTTAAGGGGGACTTGTGGCTTTGGGGCGGGGCGGGTGGTTCGGTTGCGCGTGTGTGTATGCGTTTGTGTGTGTGTGTGCGTGTGCGTGTGTGCGTGTGTGCGTGTGTGCGTGTGTGTGTGTGTGTGTGTGTGTGTGTGTGTGTGTGCGTGCGTGTGTGTGTGTGTGTGTGTGTGTGTGTGTGTGTGTGTGTGTGTGTGTGTGTGTGTGTGCGCTATCCCCCCTCGCGCGCCGCCCCCGCGCCGCCGCCGCCGCCGCCGCGCGCGCCGCGCCGCGCGCGCGAACGCGCGCGCGCACGCGCACACACGCGCACTCTAGAAGGCCAGGGGCCCGCAGACCAAGTACGAACGTCATGGGATCTCAGTCTTCGGCAGAGTCTTGGGGAGAGGCTCCGCTGGAGGGTATCGTCAACCCGTGTCGAAACGTGCTTCGGGGACTCGGGAGTTTTTCCGTCGCCAGTCTGGCTGAGACTGGTTTTTTTTTGCGTCCGGTGGGGCGACGCCCTGGGGCGCGCGCGCTCATGCCAGGTCGGCGCGGTGCTTGGCCGCAGGGTTTTGATGGAGTTCTTGCAGTGGGGTTGAGGAACAAGCTTCTTCTTGAGATCCGCTTTCGCTGATATCCGTCGCCCGTAAGACATGCGACCACGTGGCGTCGAGCTGGCTTCTCCGAGCAACGGCGCGCCATGATTCAACCCTTCATGTTTGCACGGGCGCGGAGTGGCCCCGCCCCTCGAAAGCAGGAGCGTGGGCCGAACATCGAGTGTAGCAAGTGATTTCAGATATGGTTCAACCATCCGATACGGGTCTTTTACGTGTCAAGCAATGGGCAGTGTATTGTCTTCAGCAGTTGGATCTTCCGTCTCTGGGCATAGCTGTGCATCGCGTTCTTCGGCAAATGTTGCCCGCCCACCTTCAACAAGGCATTGGTTGTCCCGAAGTGGCGATCATGGCTTTCTACCTGTTGGTGTGCATTGGCGTTGCTAGGCTACGTCGCGCTGTTCCATTGCGTCGTCTTCCACGGTGGTCAGGTCGGATGTTCAGAAGTCAGCCAGCATCCGCATACCGGGGGGTTTTATGCTTCGAGCCGCAGTGGATCTTTGAGATGTTGGATTTGGGGACTCGTGCGCATGCAGACGAGTCCACTGTGCGCGTGCTGTGGACAACGTCATCGTCGCACATTGGCAAAGCTAACGTATCGCGGCGCTGTGTGACGCCAGGTCTTCCAGCTCGGCTTCGCGAGCATCTGCGTGCACTTCTACGGCCTGTGTCTCGTGAAGGCCGCCTTCCTCGGTGTTCAGGCTTACGCAAGACGTTGGGCAGCTTGGCAGTTCTTCCAGTCGCAGTTTGCGTGGATGGAGCTCGAACCTTCTCATTCGAATCAATGCTTATTCGGTTTGTTGAACCTCGAGGCAATCGCGCAGACCCGTTTCACACGGACAAGCTCTTTGGCACCGAGGTCGGCAAGACATTCAAAGGACGACGTCGTCGGCCTCCACCGCGGATTCGAGGACCTCGAGGTATCGCATCAATTTGGGCTCAGGCGCCTTTCTCCCAAGCAGTTGCAGCAGGGGGGTCAAGGATTGTGGCAGCGGCAGCAGATATAATTCCAGGTGCGCAACCTGTTGGTCCGTTTGCAGCTTTGCACGGGAACGCTCAACAAGTGGAGCGCGTTCGTGCAGGACTTATGGGCCCCATTGATTATTTGACAGGAAGTATATCAACCTCGTTGTGGCTTTCTGTGCATCGTATCGCCCTACCGTTCGGTTTCCTGATCGCATGCCGAAGTGTATGGCCGCGGAGCCCTTGTGCCACGCAGGCCAGCAGATCCCCAAGTTCGTACGAGGAGGTGCTAGGCAAACGACAGCACGCATGTTCTTGGAGCTTTTTTACGTGGGCAGCAGTTACCACCATTTCAGGTTGCACCCTTAGTGGTTCCCTATGCGATGAAAAGGCCCCATGGCAGTGGCGAAGGATCTGGGTCGTCGGGCCGTCGCGCGCATCCGTCTTCAACCTGCACGTGATCATATTCTCAGCCAGCTCCGGGTTCAAGTTGGCAAACGTGAGCGTTGGGTGGACACTATCATTTCCAAAAAAGCTTCGGGTTCTTTCGCATTCAGCATGGTGCAGTTACCGCAGAAGGAGTCAGCGCGGCTGGCTTCAACACCGAGCCTACGCGCAGTTGTGGGTCCGTGGCGTTTACCCAAGTGGCCGAGGGGAACATCTACGTGGCGCCAGTGTCGGGCATCTCGGTCGCACTGGGCGTCAACAGTGCGTTTGCCAGCACAGGTTCGCGGTTATGGCTTTGGTTGTTGGCAACCAGCAAGCGGCCAGCATCGCCGACGGCCCCCGCCGCCACCAGTTTGGGATTGCCATGGGCGGTTTTTCGGCGGCATCAGCGCAGCGATGCAGCACGTGTCGGTGATGATCGGGATGCTTCAAAAGTGTGGACTATCCATTTTCAAGAGATTGGTTTGGGACTATTTCAAGCGATTGCTCAAGACCCGCAGTGGCGTGTACGGCATGATTTAACGGTTGCGAATGTTGCGCAGTGGGGGGCATGCGAAGGCGTTTTTGTGCTTGCCAGCCTTTCTTCGCCGAAGTGCTGCTCGTGCTGGGCGCTCGCCGGGCCCGCCTCGGCTGCCCCCACTCGCCACGCCAAGAGGAAATGCCATGCAGATGGCGGCCGTCTCGTCTGCACAAAGCCAGGCCGTAGTCTTTGGAGGCGAATTCTGGATATGAGCGGCACTCCTTTTGCCTCAGGCTGGAAGGCCGCTGCCCGAGGAGTTCGGTCGGCGGTGGAAGTCGCTGACCAGTCGCGGGGGCTTTTTGACATCAGCTGCGCCCGCCAGCACATGGAACAATTTTTTCGGGCGTGAGACTTGGCTCGCGCCCCACTCAATGCCAAAGGTGCAAAGGGCAATGCGTCCAGGACTGCGCGTTGTCACGACCGATGTGGACCACCAGGCCCTTGAAGCGCGTGCGTCGTCGTCAATGTTGCCAGCGTGGGACCTCTTGGAGCAGGCCTATCTCTCGAAGTTCGGGACCTCCAGACTCCTCATTCGGCGGGGGAAAAAGTTTTTAGCTGAGCATGGGGGCCGAACTAGGAGATGCGGGCGAGGATGGTGGTCTCTTTCCTTGGGGCAATTACGTAGAGCCCTTGCGGCTGCTTCCAGACTCACCCTAGCTGTTCTTGGGGGCTTTTTTTGTGGAACATGGCTGGGGTGGCTATTGGAGGTGTTATGTCGTCGGCTGCGGTGTCGGTTCGGCTTGGGGCTGGAGAACTAGTTGATAGACATGCTTGTGATCGACATCTGGCGCGAGGTTTCTTGTTTCCAGGGGGTCCCCGAGATGATATCAACTGGGGCAGGTATGTGGATGATATGTTGTCTGGAAGTGTCACCAATTGTTGTGATTGTGTACAATTGTACATGGGGCAAGTTGTCCAGGAACGTCTGAGCGTGGTTTGTAAATCTGATGATGATCCTGTTGGCCTCTTCGAGCGATTGGGCCTGTGTCTCAGAGTTCAAGGGTGTAGTTTGGCATTCGCTCATAAGAACCCCAATCGGGGGTGGCTGTGCGCAGGTTGGGAGGACTTTCCTCCCCGTGCAAGTCGGTCGAAGTCTCGCGTGCTCCCCTGGCCAGGTGCGCTGCCGATGTCGCTTGGGACGTTGCGAGGCATCCTAATGGGGAAAGTGGCCAGATATCGTTGCCTGGGGTTGTCGTGGTTGGCCGCGAGTCTGGGGATCCCGGAGTTTCTCTTGGAGTTACACCTGCTTGGCTATCCGCCGTATTTCCTCCGTGGGCTGGTTCGCTCATTGCCCATTTCCGCTGCCGTCCGCTCGGCTCGAGAGCCTCTCCGTGCGCGGCTTCGACACCGTCAGTGTCAAGATCTGCTTCGAGCGGAGGCGACAAGGGCAAGCCGTCCCAGCTGCAGCAGTGGAACTCGTGGGGAGGTAACAACGGTGGCTACGGCGAGCAGCGGCAGCCTCGTGGTCCACCTAGAGGACGAGATGGCGACCGTGATCGCGACAGTCATCGCCGCAGTCGTCGTGACTCTTCCTGTTCGGGTTCCGATGGTGGTCGCCAGGCAAAGTTGGACAGGGCGCGCAAGTACATGACCAAGCATAATGATGAGTATCGCCAGTTCGTCGAGGAGAAGGCCGAGAAGGTGAAGGAGGAGTCGTTCCGTCGTCAAGGTGAGATCTTGGCGAAGGCGATGGAGGCGTCGTTCAACCATTCGTTGCAGCAGCAGGTCGTGCAGCCCCTCCAAGCCGGCGGTCTCTTCCCGACCGCGCCGCCAGGGTTCGCGATGATGCCCGCTGGTGGCTGCCCGCCTGCCTCGGGTGGCGGAGCGGGCTCTGAGGGCGCCCCCTCGGAGCCGCCTTCGACCCAGAAGCAGAACAATAACGAGCTCTCCTCTTTGCAGATGAAGCTGGTAGAAGCGGAGTCCAGTCATAAGTTTGAGTTGGCCACTGGTTCCCTCTTGGGTTGCACGGACATTCTTAAGGAAGAGTGGAAGAAGCGGGAGATCCCCAAGGCCGCGGAGAAGTTTCTCATGCGCCACGGTGTCGCGAAGTTGCCGAAGACCAAGGGCGAGAATATCGCGTTCTTCACGCCAACTGGCGTTCGAACGACCAAGCAGCTACGGATTTTGTCTCGCGCGTGTCAGATATCATCGAAGAGGCTATCAGCCTTTCTCCCTTGCGTGTGCTTCTGCTGACGTGGTTGGTGGTTGCAGTATTTGGTAATCCATTTCGCCCTTCAGTATCATATCTTCGCCCTCCTGATTCGTCGGCTCCGTGCGCTCAGACGCACGATGCCGATTGGTGAGGCTTGGGCCAACGTGCATTCAGTTCCGCCTGGTGTCAGTTGAAAGTTCGCCGTGGATATGCACCGCCGCTGCTTTTTCGGGGTGAGTTTGCCATGTGGGCCGACACTGTCTACGAGATTGTGGAGACTTGGCAATGTGGGGCCGTCCGTTTAGCGTTAGCAGCTCAATAATTTCACGGTGCAGGCCACTATGTGGGCGTCAACCATAGTTGTGGAAGGCCGCAGTGGAGTGCACATATGCCGGCTGTTGGCAGGAGTCCGCATGCGCATTTCAGTTTCAGATGTCTGGAAGGGCGCCGAGTGGTTTCAAAGTGTGTGCTTTGCCGTTGCCATTCGCGTCAGCATCATGTATCTGGAGTTCGCTTTCAGGCTTGCTCTCATCACTGGCTTGACCCTGTTGCGCTTCATGCATCTCCCAGCGCTTTTGGTGGGGCGCGCTCTAGGGGGCCAGGGGCCCGCAGACCAACTACGAACGTCTTGGGATCTCAGTCTTGGGCAGAGTCTTGGGGGGAAGCTCCGCTGGAGGGCATCGCCACCCGTGTCGAAACGTGCTTCGAGGACTCGCGAGTTCTTCCGTAGCCAGTCTGGCTGAGATTGGTTCTTTCTGCCTCCAGCGGGGCGACGCCCCAGGGCGCGCGCGCTCGTGCCTGGTCGGCGCGGTGCTTGGAGTTTGATGGAGCTCTTACAGTGGAGTTGAGAAACAAGCTTCTTCTTGAAATCAGCTTTCGCGGATATCCGTCGCCCGTGAGACGCGCGCACACGCGCCCGCGCACGCGCGCGCACACAAACGCACGCACTCTCACACATACACACACACACACGCACACACACACACAGAGAGACACACACACACACACACACGCACGCAAGCGCACTCACACGCACACGCACGCACGCACGCGCGCACACACACACACACTCACTCACTCACTCACCAGCACACACACACACTGACGCACACACGCACACACACACACACGCACGCACGCACACACACACACACACACAAACACACACACACACACACTCACACACGCGTGCGCACCAAAGCCACAATTCCTCTCTGTCCTTCGGAATCACAATGCAATGTTTTTCTTCATTCACAATTTCCTCGCACGCAATGCCCCCCCCCCCCCCCCGTCGCGCATCATCGCTTTCGCCCTGCCTAAAAGCAACAACTCCGCCTTTATTCTCGGGGTCCCAATACAATGTCTCCCAAATCGATAGTTGCCCCCGTGAAACGCCCCCCCTCGCGCGCCCTCCCTCTTCTCCCCCCCCCAAATGCCCGCCCCCCCCCCCCCCATCGCGCACCCCCCCCTTTCTCCCAGACCCCCCGCCCGCCCCCCGCGCAGCCGCTCCGCCCGCGCGCGCGCACTGAGGCATCAAAGCCACAATTCCTCCTTAGTTGTCGGCGCCCCAATGCAATCAATGTCTTTCCTAATTCAGTATTCCCCCTCCTGCCACATTCCCCCTCGCGCGCCCCTTCTTTCGCCGTGCCCGAAAGCTGCTAATCCGCATTTATCGAATGTTTCCCTTTAGGTTTTCTTTCCTCTCAATCAACGCCCCCTCGCGCACCCCCCCTTCGCCGCCCCGCCCCCCCCTTCCGCTTCCGGCTTTCACTGCGGGGCCCCCAGGGCAAATTCCCTAACGATCCGCACATATCGCTTTCATGTCTCTTCCGCCCTTGCTAAAATCCATTCCGCATTCGAGGGGCCGCAAAAAAACTCGTTCCCAAGCCGCGCGTCGCCCCTGGAACTTAGGGCGCAGCGCCCCCCCCCCCCCCCCCCCGCGTTCGCCGCGCAGCTTCCGGGGTGAATCTTCGAATGGGGCCGCAAACGACCAGCCTCGCCCCTGCGCCAAAACCCATTCCGAAATCGGGGGGGGGGGGGGCGGGGGGGGCGCCGCCCGGGCCAATTTTACTCCTCAGTTTCGCCGCGCGCCATCCAACGCTAATGTTCATATGGGCCGCAAGTGTTGTTTTGCAAGCTAGGAGGCACTTGGCCCTGAAGGTCCGAGGTCACGCTGGGCCCGGTGATTTGCGTTCGGTCGAATTTCTGCCAGAATCCGGTGTTTTCCCGTAGTCTTACAAAACCCAACGTCGCAAACATAACGCGTGTTATTTGGCCGGCACGAACCCGCCCACCCACCCACCAACATAATTATCGCTATCGTTTTGAATAACAACACTGATCCTGTTGCCGATGATGGTGAGGATGCTGCTGATGATCATGATGGTGCTGAGCATCCTCATCATCAGCAGCAGCAGCGGTGGCAACAACAGCAGCAGCATCCTCCAACATCACCATTGCAATCATCATCAGCAGCGGCAGCACCATCGTCATCGCCATTGCCATCGTCGTCGCCGTCGGCAGCAGCAGCAGCAGCAATCGATGCCCTCCCATCCCGAAGAATGGCGCAGCAGGCTCTGCGATTCTGATGGCGCGCGGAGCGTTCTGGCCTGTTCGGGCGGACGGCAGTCGCACGCGCGCGCGCGCGCGGCTGAGCACCGAGGCCCCTCGGTCGGCCCTCGCCCAGCCTCCTCCTCCTCCTCCTCCTCCTCCTCCTCCTCCTCGTCCCTCTCCTCCTCCTCCTCCGCCTCCTCCTCCTCCCCCTCCTCCTCATCCTCCATTCCGCTTCCTCATGAATAACTTCTCCCTGTCGCACCCCGAGGCTGGTCGAAAGGGCGGGCCGGGCGTTTCGCGCAAGACTTCCTCACCATGTATGGTTCTGGAGTTTGACATTTGCAAGAGCTTCACGGATAGAGGGCGACCCGCTTTCAAGATGTTGTTCTCGCCTAAGCGCCGCGTGCATTCTTTGTTCAATACTTGCAAGAGCTTCACGGGTTGACGGCGGCTTGCTTTCAGAATGTGGTTCTCGCCGTAGCGCCGCGCACATTCGTCTTCAGAGTTCGCACTTCTTGCAAGGATTTCCTTGCTTTCAGGAGTGGTATTCTGGCACGATGTGGGATCGTCACGTCGCAGCAGTAACGGTGATTCGCGGCGTTGGAGTCCCAGGAATGGTGTTCTGGCACAGCTCCGGATTTTCAAACGGTTGCCTTCCAACGGGGCACTTCCCTCAGTGAAAATGAATCCCTGTAAGGGGCTCATGCAGGAGGAACTTGGAGGGAGGGCTGATTCCAACATTGTGGATGGGTCTCTGGTTTGCACTGGTCCACTACTCCCCCTCCACCTCCCCTTCGTCCTCCTCTCCTCCCCCTCATCCCCACCCTTCTCCCCCTCCCGGTCGACCTCTGCTCCCACGCGATCTCCTGGTCGCTGCTGCTCCTCATCCTCCCTCCTCCTCCTCCTCCTCCTCCTCCTCCTCCTCCTCCTCCTCCTCCTCCTCCTCCTCCTCCCCCTCCTCCTCCCCCTCCTCCCCCTCTTGGTCGACCCTCGTAGGCCTCTCGGTCGGCCCTCCCTGTCGAGCCTCGAGTGGCGGGAGGCGCCCGCTGCCCCCGGGCGTGGCCGACCTCTCTGGGAGGAGAGGGCGGGGGGGGGGGCATCTGCGAGCTGCCCAACGCCGCGGGGAGGGGCCGCTGGCAGACGAGAGGGAGGACGGAGGAGGCGCAGGAGGACGGAGGCGGTGGCAAATGAGGAGCATGAGGAGGAGGAGGAGGAGGAGGAGGAGGAGAAGGACGGCAGCATCCCCTTGGATCCGAATGCCATCAGCGGAGAAGGAAGAGGAGGAGGTGGGGGAGAGGAGGGGGAAGAGGAGAGAAACGGGGCAAGTGGAGGGCAAGGCGGGGAGGTCGGGGCGGGGAGCGACGCGGAGTAAGGGGAAACAGGGGCCAGCGAGACCTGGCGAAGGGAGGTCGAGGGTGGACGCGAGGCGCCTGGAGGTCGAATTTCCTTTGTCGTGCCAGCCTAAGCTTGCGCCAAAAATCAGGGAGCATCCCCTCTTGGTGGTGGTCGGTGATCCTCAGGACGTGTGTTGGCCCAGTTTCTAGTGCACTACACACGCATAGGCGCGAACGCGCAAGGATTGCTCGACGTCCGCTCGAGCGACATTCAGCCGGACCGAGGTATAATATCGAAGTCGGTTCAGGGAGGGTACCTTAGTGTTCTTCGTGCTTGTTGGATGTTCTTGTGCATCCTGGGGAGGGTACCTATGGATGTTCTGTGTATTGTTGGCCGTCGGCCGGTCTCATGTTCTTGAGGGATGTTCTTCCGGCCCAGGTCCGACTGTCCGGAGCAAGCCATGCCACATGCGCTGGCGCCACTTCCACAGAGCGGGCCAGGCCATGACTCCGCGGCGCGGTCTGTCTTCCTCGTCTTGCTCAGAGTTCGGCAGCGAAGCGATCTCGCGAATACGATGCGCTTCTCAGCTGAAAACATTGCCTCGCGCCGCAGGTGCGGAGGCGAATGCTTTTTGGCTTAGGGGTGCTTATGCGTGAGGGTAATGCTGAGAATGAGTTGTTGCCCTCCCCGGCTATTGCCGTTCATCATTGCCTACTAGTGGTCGAAAGTAGACGCAAAACGAAACTGCTAGGCGCTGGTAGGCGCTAAGAGGGACCCTCATGAACACGAATGGGCTCTAGTAGGGCGGAACCTGCTTTAACATCACTCTCACACATAATACATATAACTTGAGCGGTGATGCGGCCAGGAACGAAACGGAGGGCGCGCGGACTGGTGCCGCCATCGCCACGCCCCAGGTGAAGCTGCAGCACTGCGGGGTGGAGGAGTCGATGCGGTCAGACCTGAAGGCGCTGCGCAAGATCATTCGGTTCAGCACCTGGCTGGGAGGCGAGGCGTACGTTAGCATGAAGGAGCTTACGGCTTGGGAGGATGGGATACAGTCTTAGGGGATATGTTTGGAAATGGATTCCAGGCTGGCGGCGCGGCGTTTTTGACGGAGTCATCTTCAGGGTTGCAGATGGACCCACCTCGTTACCATGTCAGTTGGTGGCGATTGGAATGTCCTTCGGGGGCCTTCATGGCCAGTGAAGTCACCAGTCGATTTGCCAGCCAGGCCTTACCGCATCCCGGACGTTACAACGGGCGACAAGATGGCACAGGGACGCGCATTCCCCCGTCACGCCAGGCCGCGCAGTGCCACAGGGCCCTGGCCCCAACGCATCCGGTGAGTCACCGGGCCACAAGGCGTCACGTGGCCGTGGCACCAGCGCGGTCCGCGCGTCACAACGGGCCACGCATTACAATTGGGCTTCGGCAGCGCATCCCGAACATCATGGCGGTTGACAGAATGCCGCGCACCCGTGGCCCCAGCGAACACCAGAAGTTGGAATAAGTCATCAATTGTTTCGGGCCGATTTCTTTGCTCGGATCGGTGCTGATAGTCACGCATACGCCGATGTCTACCGCGATGTGCAGAAGACGCATCTGGCCGATATCACGCGTGACTTCGATTTCCTGAGTCGTTTCGCCCAGTCGATCGCGCCGCATGCTTCGGACCATTCTGCCCCTTCCTCTGTGGATCCCCGCCGTGCGCAAGCCTCAGTTAAGATCGCACTGACCCAGCGCGATTCGTTACACTTCCCAGGCCGTCATGAGAGGAGGTGCCGCAAGTGTAGCCCGAGCGCACTCCGCGTGACAGCTCGCCACGAAACACTACGGGCCCGTGGCCCCAGCTCACTTGCGCGTCACAACGCGTCGCATGTTGCCATGGGGTTCAAACACCAGCGCATACGTGGCGCAGCGGAACAAAAAGATCACGGAGCTTAGGTCCCAGGGCACCACGTGTCACGATTGATTACCGCGAGGACTCACATGGCGCATATTTCTTTTCCTCTTATGTAGACGGTGACGCCTGCCCGATACTCATTCTTTCAACGCCGTAGTCCCCGCAGAACACGGACAAGAGCGAAGCCCCCTTTCTGCAATCGGTTTCTGTTCGCACATAGGCATGTCTTCATACATAGTATACGCGCGGACATGCAGTATACGCAGACATAGACACGTGTTATGTCTATGTTTATGTGTATGTATGTATGTATGTATGTATGTATGTATGTATGTATGTATGTATGTATGTATGTACGCACGTACGTACGTACGTACGTATGTATGTATGTATGTATGTATGTATGTATGTATGTATGTATGTGTGCATGTGTATATATATATATATATATATATATATATACACATATACCGCCCCCCCCCGGCCCCGGGTCCCACACCTTCCCCGCCACATCTCGGGAACGCTCCCGGTACCGCTCCCCGGCCTTTCTGGGGAGCCTCCACAGCGCTCCATGAGGGCCCAAGACGCCCCCCAGGAGCCCCCAGAATGCGAAACGATTGCCCAAGACGCCCCCAAGCAGCCCAAGTTAGCCTTCCGACGGCTCTCGAGGCTCCCAGGTGGCCTCCAAAAGACCCCAAGAAAGGTCCGAGAGTCGTCTCGGAACGGCCCGAAGAGGCCCAAATCGTATATTTGCATATAATTTTCCATCAAAAAGATATGTTTGGTTTCTCGCGTTTTCGAGCTTTCAATGGTCCAAGGGCGCCGAAGAGGCTCCCAAAACCGCCCCAAGACCACCCAAGAGACCCTCAGGACGGCCCCAAGACGGGCCAAGAAGGCTACAACTGCCGAAGAGGCGTCCAGGACAGCCCCAGACCACCCCAGAACAGGCCCAAGATGGGCCCAAGAGCGGGGGCAGGAGGCTTCCAGAGACCTCCGAGAGGCCTCCAGGCCCACCCAGAGGCCCCCAACACACCCCCGATCCCTGAGAGGCCCCAAAAGAAACCGACGAGGCTCCAAGAACAGCCCAAGAGAGCTGCGAGAGCCGTCCCGAGAGAACCCAAAGAGGGTGAAATCGTTGTTTCCCTAAGGTGTTTCCAATGTTTTCGCCTTCTCACGTTTTCCTGCTTCCAACCCTCAAAGACAGGATTTCGAGAAGAAAAAAACGGGGATTCCCATCTATGTTTTAAAAGGGGAACTCGTACTCGGAGATCCCACACATCCCCTGACATCTAGGCGGTACCGCGCCTCCCGGCTTCCCGGGGGGCCGCCAAGACGCCCAACCACAGCCCAAGACGACCCCAAGGACCCCCCAGAACGTAAAGAATGGTCCAACACGCTCTCGCGCAGCCCGAGACACCCTTCCGACGGCTCTCCAGGCCTCCAGGAGGCCTCCAGAACCCCCAGGGGGTCCAGAAGATCCCACACCCCTGAGGGGCACAGCTAACAAAACCCGCGAGGCACAAACAAACATCAGCGCCGAACAACGCCGAGAAATTGGAAAAACATGAAATCCCTCAATTCATTGTTTTTTCAAGTTTGGCTCCCGGTCTATTCTTGCACAAGAGGCCACAACCTCACTTCCCCAAAAAGAACCCAGGAAGCCTTTGAGGGCCCCTTGTTGAATACCTGAAGGAATTGAATGACTTTTGCGTTTCCGCACTTCACCTTCTATACGATTCCGAGGCTTGCGCAGGGCCTCCAATGGAGCCCCTGGACGCAAGAAACGAACGACATGATATCACATAAGTTAACCGATCAAACCTGGCTAGAACTTGAGCGCGCGCGAAGCGCGCGCGATGGTTATAGTGTGTATATATATATATATATATATATGTATGTGTGTATATATATATATATATATCAGGGTAGGCCCGGGAAGGGCCCAGGACTGCTACCTCTGGCTCGTATCGGGGACCGGGGGGGCCTTCAGGGCTCCACGAGGTTTCAGAAGGGGCCCCGGACCCCCCAGAGGCTCCCAAGCTGGCCCAAGAGGCGCCCAAAGTGCCCCAGGTTGTCTGGAAGGTGGCTAAAGAACGCACTGAGACGGCTTCTGGACGGGCCACGAGCGCTCGAACAAAGCCCAAGACTGCTCCTAGACGGCCACAAAGGCATTCAAGACGGTCCAAGAGGCTGCCGAGAAGGCTCTCGAAGGGCAAGAATGAAGCGCTTCCCATGGGAGAACTTATATTCACAGGCTTACGCCTCATCCTCCGACCCTTTATGCACTGTCGGCTCCGCGATGTGCGGTGCTCTTGCTCGCTTACAGGGGAGCAAGACTCTGCTTGTCGGGTCGCTCTTTCACCGGCTTGGGTGCGGCATGAGGCCACGTGGGTCGCGGTGAAGCCCTATATGCTTTCATGGCGCGTTTGCCTTGGGCCAGGGGGGCGGGGATCGAAACTCGGATTCGTTGGGGGGGGGCGGGCGCGTGACAATGCGGGGGGGGAGAATCTCACGCGCCTAGAGACCCACAAGGGGTCGGTGGATTTTTCTTCTGATTGCATTCGTCTGTTCCTCGATGCTCTTCCCCATCGAATCCCTCTTTGATCTTACTGTTCCCCCGATCTTCTCCCTTCGTCGCATCCGCCACAGGCTGTCCGGAGGCGGTCTTCGAGTCGCGGCCGTCTGAGGTTCCGGGATGGCGCCGGAAGACCTCTGCGCGCGCGGTTCATTCGCTGAGGGTCTCCTGTTGTGGTTTTCTGGGGGCACTCGCCGCGCTCCCTTGTGCAGGGAGGAAGCGACGTTGCGAAAGGGGCGTTATGATTTCCGAAGGCAGTGGGTTGACCCTGTCTTGCCGTCGAGGCACTCTCGGGGATCGACCTGGGAGGCGGGAGTGAAAGCGCGCCACTGGCAGCGCGGGGCAACGGGAAGGGTGACCGCGCGGATGTTTCCCATGGTCCGACGGGTTCGGGCTTTCATAGTTCCCAGAAAGCCTTCGGGCAACATGGTTTGAGAAGCTTCCGCTCCTTCCAAAACATGTTTCCAAAGCGCCTGCCAGGAAGCTGCGCGCCCCTGGGAGACCCAAGCGGCGTTACCCGCCGCCGCGATCGGAAACGCCTCTCCGGCACGGGAGGTCCTGATGATTATAGCGATGCTGATGGCGGCGACGATGCCGATGGTGATAATGATGATGTGAACCCTGCGCATGCTGCTGATAATCAATTTGGTGATGGCGATGTCGATGACAATAAGAACGATGATGATGTGGGTGACGTTCGTCACGGTGCTCATGACCATCGTGAGGATGGCGGTCATGCCCCAGATGCGGATTAGCAGGACGATGGCGTTCATGATGATTATGATCAGGATTAGTCTGGTAAGGTTCGTGATGATGACGACGACAACGCGCGTCATCGCCACGACACCGCGACCAGGGGTGCCTTGCCGCTGCTTGCGATGTTCGCCGTGAAACTTCACGAGGCTTCACAAGGCCCGCGAGAACGCTTCCAAAAACACGAGGAGAACGCAAGAACGCGGAGAGAAGACGACCCAGGGGCCGGCGCCAGGAGAGAGGCCCTACGGGCCGCCAGGAAACCTCTGGGGGCAACCAGGAGGCCCCCGACGAGCCCCGCAAAGGTTCCCACGACGCCCCCGAGAAGTCCCTCGAGGGCCCCAGGGGCCCCGCAGTGTTGCCCATCATCGGAGCGGGGGCAGGGGCCCTTCCTTGGGCGCGCGCAACGCCAACTGACGGCGTCTTCGAATAGAACCTAAGCGCGCGCGAAGCGCGCGTGGTTCCTCTCCATGCGAGCTTCCCCTCCGCGCGCTGGACATCGCTGCCGCCCCCCCTCCGTGTGCCCACGCATTCCTAGCTTGTGAACAGGCAGGCCTGCGCGGCTCTTCTCTTCGACGCGGGACATCCGGGAGTCCCGCGAGCCTCTTCCTTTCCTTTTCCTTCCTCTCTTGGCCTGCACGGCCTCTCCTTTCCCGATCCCCGCTGGTGTCTTTTCGCGGATCTCCGAGCTCCTAGTTCCTTCTTCTTCCTCCTCTTTCTATCCTGTTCCTATCCTCCTATCCTCCTCCTATCCTCCTCCTATCCTCATAGATTCCTCCTATCCTCCTCCTCTTCTTTTCCTCTTCCTCCTGTTCCTATCCTCTCCTATCCTCCTCCTCCTCGTCCTCCTCCTCCTCCTCCTCCTCCTCCTCCTCCTTCTCCTCCTCCTCATCCTATCCTCCTCCTCCTCCTCCTCCTCCTCCTCGTCCTGCTCCTCCTCCTCTTCCTCCTTCCCCTCCTCCTCCTATCCTTCCTCTCCTCCTCGTCCTCCTCCTGCTCCTCCTCCTCCTCCTCCTCCTCTTCTATCCTCCTCCTCCTCCTCCTCCTCCTCCTCCTCCTCCTCCTCCTCCTCCCTATAATCCTCCTCCTCCCCCTCCTCCTCCTTCCCCTCCTCCTCCTCCTCCTCCTCCTCCTCCTCCTCCTCCTCCTCCTCCTTTTCCTCCTCCTCCTCCTCCTCCTCCTCCTCCTCCTCCTCCTCCTCCTCCTCCTCCTCCTCCTCCTCCTCCTCCTCCTCCTCCTCCTCCTCCTCCTTCTCCTCCTCCTCCTCCTCCTCCTCCTCCTCCTCCTCCTCCTCCTCCTCCTCTTTCCCCTCCTTCCCCTCCTCCGCCGGCCCCTCCGCCTAGCCGCCGCCCCCAAACTCTCCGCGGCCGCGGTGGCGCTCTCGGCGGCCGGGCGGGCCAGCCCTCCCCGCCAGGGCGGCCCGGCGCGGCCGCGGCGTCCTTTCCCCGCAAGGGTGGCTCTGCACGAACGACATGAGCACGGAAAGAATAGGCACAATGCTCAACAGTGGTTCTTGCTCATTTTGAACCGGACTCGCTGTCCGCGCCGCCGCGGCCCGCGCCCATTCGAGTCAGGAGGCCGCCTGCCCAACAGCGGCCGCCGATAGTTTGGGACAACATTTGTTGTTGGGCATTTTGCCCATTTGTTCCGCATCCATTTCGGGCGCACGAGCCGAAGGGGTGGCGGGGCGGCAGGGGGGCAGCTCGAGCAGTGGGGATACGCCCCGGCGTGCTCATAGGCCTACCATGCGATGTTAGAAGAGCCCGCTGGCGGTTCCCACGGCATGTTCTTAGAACATTGCTGGCTGGGACTGTACTGTACTGCTGTATCACATCGGGCTTGCGTTGTGAGAGCATTGTTGTTGTTGTTGTTCTCAGAACACTTTGGGGTCCGAAGAAGATGTCGAGGCAGGCCACTAAGAACGCTGGGGCGGTCGGCCCGTCGCTCCCTGCTCAAGGCAGGCCGGGAGGCAGCGCAGACCTCCCCTCGCGCCGCGGAGAGATCGCGCTGGACGGAGGCGCGTCGCAAGGCTCGGCCTCCGAACCGAAAAGTCTAGCCTTTCGCCCCAAGAAGCTCACAGGAGGCCCCCAGAGCCCCCCAAGTAGCCCCAAGAGGCCCCCAAGAGGCGTCCGAAAAGGGGGGCGGTCGACGGACGACGCGGGGTGAGAGCGTAGGCCTCCCAGCTGGGGTCCGAGCAGATGGAGGTCGGCGGCTCGCGCCCCACCGTCGACGCACTGACGACGCGGCTCGATGCCGACACCGTGTGTCCCAGCGCCGACGTCGCCGATGCATCGCCGACGCATCGGCGATGCACTGGCGATGCGGCGCGATCCTGCGACCCCATCTGCTCGGACCCCTATCGAGGAGGCCTCTTAGAGAAGCAGGCCGGGGGGAGGTGTTCCGGACCCGCTGGGAGCAGGATGGGTCAGCATCGAGTCGGGTGGAGCGGGTGGGGTTGGAGCGCGCATGGGATCGCGCCTGAGGTCGGGTCGGCACGGGGTCGGGATCGAATCGCATCGGCCGCTGCAGGACGCGCAACCAGGCCGTGCAAGCGCCGGCCCGCACGTGCCCGCCCGAAGACAGCATGCGATCGGGCGAGGCTATATTGGGCCGTCTCGGGGCCCTCGGGCGTCCGAGAGCTTCCGCGGCGCAACCCGGGAAGTCCGGCGAGCATTCTTCGCATCCAACGCAGAGGACTCGAAGGGAGGCCTCCTCTCTCATTCCCCACTATTCGGGCAAAGAGAACTATGCACATGCACCGATCCTGACGACGTCCATCCTTGACCCAGGATCGGTGCATATACCTTCCTGGCCAAGGTAAGAGGGCGTATGCACCGATCCTGGACTCAGGATGGGCCTGGCCAGAATCGGTGTATGTGCATAGTTCTCTTTCCTCTAACCAGATCGCCCCATCCTCCTGGCCCTGCCCCACAAGCAGTCATGCCTCCTGCACGGGCATCGTGCCGCTCATCATGGCAGATGCACATCGCTGATTCGTGTTTGTTTGCTCTCCCTCCCACCACCTCCTCCCTGCCATCCTTTCCATCTCCTTCTGAGCATCCTCCCTCGCCTCCCCGTCCACCTCAGCTCGCTCCCTCATGGTCGCTATGGCTGTACGGCGAATGGGAGCCGGTGGCTCCCTTTCTGCCCTCCGCCTCTTCTCTTCCTCCCCCTCGCTTCCGTCGGCAGGGGTGGGCCGGGCCCCCGATGCCTGCTCGCGGCATCGTCGGAATTACAGGCTCCGAGTTGCCCTGACTGGAGGTGATCTGGCCTGCCCCCTTAATGGAGGATGACGATTAATAAATGACCGGGGGTCGTGTTCACGCGGCGGCGCCCGGGATGACGATCAGAAAAAACCGGCCGCGGGCTGGAAAACTATGTTTTAAAATGTTCTCCTCCAGTCAGAGAATTGTGCAGAAATAGCAGAAAACTAATGTTATAATCGTTCCCTCCCATTTTTTATTAATCGTCATCCCGCATTACTTCTGGGTTCTAATGTGCAGTTCGCGAGGTGATGAGGCCTCCTCGTCTCGCAGCCCTTTTTTTATTCCCCAGCCTCCTCATGTCGCAGCCCTCTCCCGAGTTCTCCGCCTCCTTATTCTTCGGCGCCACGGCGTGGAGCGGCCGAGGGGCCCCCGCGCCCGGGGCCGGAGTCTGCATGACCAATCCGCTGTCACTTTGTTTTGGTGACGCCCCTGCTCCCTCGTTCCTCTCGCTCTCCATTCATGATTACCTCCCTCCGTCGCCACCTTGGTTCGAGATTTCGCATTTCCCACGCATTCCGAAATCCATTTCGTATACCTCTGCGGCGTGCCTACAGGTCCGTACGGTAGGTTTGCGTCGTGTCGACCAGCGGCGACCCCAGCGCGGGCGTTCAAGGTTGAACGCCGTCGGCGACCCAGAATCGATCGACGTTGAACGATCGGACGTTGCGGCAGCGGCCGATCGTTCAAGGTTGAACGATCCCTGCGGTGTCAAAAACCAACGCTTGGGTCGGCACGACACGAACCTGCCGTACCGTAGGCCCTCCATATTTTATCGAATGGCCTTCGGTGCATCCCGCCACCGCGTGCTGGCAGCCGGCGAGGGTCATCGGGAACGGCTCCCAGGGATCTCTTCGGAGAGCCTCGGGAGGTCATTGGGCCGCAGGTCTGCAGCAGTCCGGGGCCCTGCTGGAGGCTCCCGAAGCTGCCCCCGGGGGCCTCTTCGGCCCTCTCGGGGACACCTCGGCGCGCCCCAAAGAAGAAGAAGAAGAAGAAGAAGAAGAAGAAAAAGAAGAAGAAGAAGAAGAAGGTGCCCCGGGGGCCTCTTCGGCCCTCTAGGGGACACCTCGGCGCGTCCTGGCACGCCCGAGAGCGCGGGGGACACGTGAGATGTTGCAGGCCTGGCGGGCGGTGGCGGATGGCGGGAAGCGCCTCCGGCGTGCGCCGCTGGTTCTGGGGCTTCTTATTTATTTGAACTAAGGGGCTACGGATCCCATGCGGCACCTCGCTGGCGGATGACGGGAAAATGGCCGTTTCGCTCGAGACATCCTCGAAACATCGGCTCCGGAGGGGACTCCGAACCAGATTATCTTGGAGTCGCTCCCGGAGGGCCTCAAAACGGCCCAAAAGAGAGTTCCCAAAGGCCCCCCTGGGGACCCCCGGAACGGCCCAAGAGACCCCCAAGAGGCCCCCAAGAGGCGCCCAGAGGCCCCCAAGAGGCGCCCAGAGGCCCCCCCGAGCGCGCGAAGAGGCCCCAGGACGACTGGCCAAAAGAGCCCCAAGACGGTCCAAGATAACGCCAAGACAGCCCAAGAGAGCCCCCACAGACCCTCGAGAGACGCCTGGACAGTCCAAGAGGGTCACAGAAGCCTCCAAGAGGTTCCCAAAATGCTCCCCACGGGCCCCAATCAGGCCCCCAGAGCCCCACGACAGTCCAAGATAACGCCAAGACAGCCGAAGGAAACTCCCACAGAACCCCGCAACGCGCCCAGACAACCCAAGAAGACCCCAAAAGCCCATAACAGGACCCAAGGGGCCCCCAAGAAGCCCCCAACAGGCCCCTTCCTCCAATTGCCTCGTACTGTCCTCTGTCGTCGTCGTCGTCGCCGTCGTCATCATCGCCCTCCGCATTCCTTCTCGTGCTCGCCCTCGTTCTCTTCGTCCTCGTCCTTGTGCTTCTCTTCCTCCTTGTTGTCCTCATGCTCCTCCTCGCTATCCTCACGTTCGCCGTCCTCGTCATCGACTCCTCCTTGTCCTCGCCTTCCTTTTCTTCTTAGCCAATACGCCCACAGCGGTGCTTCCCGTTCTTGTCCGATCAGGTTTCTCCGAATGGGTCGTTGCAAGTGCTCTGGTGGAGCAGACTGCAGAACCCCTTCCACGCACGCTCCTTGGAGATTTCGGGACGTGTCGCGCGGTTGCCCGAACAACGCAGTGCGAGCGTCTGGTGAGATGTGCATGTGTGGTGCGCGCAGAGGGCAACCACGCGGGGGCTCGCATGCGGGGCTGGAGCCCCCCTGCAAAAAAGGAAGGAAACAAAACGACATCAATGCGATTCGGATGCGCACGCCATGCTCGGGCGTGAATTGGCCCGGCCACTGGCTGTCCAGGCACAAAGCCTCGGCAAGAAGCTCGGGGCGGTACCTTCTTGTTCTGCACTGTGGATGCGTTTCGTCGCGCATGCATATCGATGCGGAGTGGCCTTCCCGAGAGCACGTTTGCAGAATCTGCGAAAACTAATTATCGACGCTTCGTGTATCCCCAACCGCCCATCCAGATATGATGCCCAATCCAATGGAGGTCATGACGGAAGTGAGCGGGCGCGCATGGGGACAGCGGCTGGGGACCCCCCCCCAAAGGGAAGAAAGGGGGTTGGAAGAGGAACCTCCCTAGCCCGCCTACGCCCCAGAGAGGTGGTGAGATTTGGCGAGCAACGTCGACATCGATGACGATATCTCGCGAGCTGCATTTGAAAGACAAGATGTTCTCCGCGCGCCCAGCCGCAAGCGCGCCCCCCAAGCAGTTCAATGTTTTCATTCTTTGCGAGCCTGCTGTGGTCACGTCCCGGGCCTTTCGGAGACGCCATCGCTGCGGCTGATCCGCCTATGGTTTCATTCATTGTGTGCTGCCATTTACGTTGGCGATGTCACATTCGTGAACATGCACATTTTCCGGGATGGGTATGACAGTCGTGTCTCCTGCGAGTCGGCGCGCGCTTTCGTGATGGAGGCAGACGGAATCATACTCGAGGTCGTCCGGGAACGCTTGACGCTTTTGGCGCTCACGCGCACCGGCATCAATTGTCTTTTCAATACACGCGACGGTCGTCGTTTGACTCTTCCGGACCACGACGCCGGCGACGACGGCGAGGGCGATGAGGAGGACCACCACGGCGACGACGCGGGGCCTCTTGAGGACGCTGGCGACGATGAGTGGCCGCGCGAGCAGGCGCAGGCGTGCCCGCGGATTGCCTTCAAGTCACGATGGCTGGATACGTCGGTGGCGCGTACGGGAGGCTGGCCAGGCGGTATACTGCGTTCGGGCCGGCGCCCCGCGTCCTCTTCGCGCGGTTCACCGAGGCTCCCGACAGCGACACTGCTCGCGGATGCGTCGCGCTTGCACTACGCCTCCGCGACGGCCTGGAATCCGATTTCGGTCTCGACTTGGAGTTTTACTCCATCCAGTATGTTCCTTGTTTGTTCCACCGCTTCTGCCCCGTGGTGATGCGAGCAGTGAGTGACCGCTTCGCGGATGTGTTCGCGTCGTTTGACTCGCCCCTCCGAGCGGCCGGGCTTGGCCGGGCGCGCTGGGAGAAGTCCCGCTCACAGGCTCTTCTCGTGCACTTGAAAGCCCGGCCGCCATCGTGGAGCCTCGTTGCGAAGCTGGCGGTGCACAAGAGGGCCCACGTGTCCCGGAAGCTGAACCTGAACCAGTTTGCACACGCCGACTACACAGTCAAAGCGGCCGCGAAGTGCATCGCGGACGTGGCTGCCAGAGCACCCGCGCAGGGCGACGCGTTCTGGGATCGCGCCACCGCGTTGGAGCAGCGGGCGCAGCATTGGCTGTATGCCGGATCTCTCCTGGTTTCCTAGGGCGGCTCTTTTCCATCGCCGTTTCGCCCGTCCCATCGCGTGGCGATAGTCTCACAGTGAAGCCAGGGTGTCGCGCGCCCGCGTGGGCGAACCCAAAACAGGGCTTACCGACGCGTCCCGCTGCTTCTCCCAGTACTACTGGGACTCGTGCCGCGACTACGACTAGCAGTACAGGTACGACGGTTACTTCAAGAACTACAAGTACCGCTACTACCTCGACAATCTCAACGAATACGACTACCACTGCTACTGCTACTAGTACTACTGCTACCGCTGCGATTACAACTGCTATGACTACGTCTACTACTACTACGGGCAAAACTGATACAGCTTCGTGCATCGTGACTACTACTAATATCAACACTACCTACTCACGTGACAAATACTACGACTATTACTACTACGGCGACGACTATAACCACAACAACAACCACTACTACCACGAAATCAATGAGTACTACTACTACTGCTACTAGCATTAATACTACTAATACTACTACCACTACCACTACCATTACTACTACTACTACTACTACTACTACTACTACCACTACTACTACTACTACTACTACTACTACTACTACTACTACTACTACTACTACTACTACTACTACTACTACTACTACTACGACTAGTACTACTACTACTACTACTACTACTACTACTACTACTATTGCTACTACTACTTCTGCTACTACTACTACTACTTCTACTACTGCTACTACTACTGCTACTACTACTACTACCACTACTACAACTACTACTTCTACTACTATTATTACTACTACTACTACTACTACTACTACTACTACTACGACTACGACTACGACTACGACTGTGACCACTATTTGGTCTACTGCTACTACTACTACTACTACTACTACTACTTCTACTACTACTACTACTACTACTACTACTACTACTACTACCACTACTAGTACTACTACTGCTGGGGAACGGCCTCAGCGTCCGGTCCGCACGCCCTGGGCGCCGGGGCCCCTAGTGTCGGCGTCGGTGTCGCTGCCAAGTGCCATTTTGTATCTACCGTCACCGTCTTACGAGGTATTGCGACCAAGTTGCGGGTGGGAGGGTGGGATGTTTGCACGAGCATTGGTGAGGACAGCGTCAAGACAGTCCGAGTGGGTTGCACCACATACCTTGCACCACATAGGTTCCACCATATATTTATATATGTATATATATGTATATATGTTCATATATATATATACATATTACACTTCGCACAGCATAGACTGAAGAGCACAGGATGCCCCAAATCGACAAGATGCGAGACGGAGGCGTCCTGTTAGGCCACTCGTTTCGCGAGGCCAGTGGGGGATCGCGTGCGACTGCTTTGCCGTTTGTTGTCGAGGGCGAGAGCGAGAGTACATGATGTATATATGTATGTATGTATACATATGTGTATACATTACAGACATACACATACACATGCATCCGTGCAAACATACATGCATATGTTTTGACATACGCAAGCACGTACGCACGTACCCACATACATACACCTTTACATGCAAACGTGCACACATGTGTGCAGATATAAATTTGTGCATGCATAATCAAGTATGTATGCAATACGTAAAAGCATGTATACTTACCATGTACCCGCATGCGTACGTACAAACAAAGAAACCAACAAACAAACATACATACAAACTTGCATAATGACATGCGAACATGCGTAAGTACGCGTGGTCGCGCAAGCATTCATATTTGTACGCATGCATGAATACATGCATACACGTGCGTACAACCATACATACAAACAAACCGACGCACGTACGTACAACCATACATGCATGCGTACATACATACGTGCATGCACGCATACATACATGAATTCGTACATACAGCCATGCATTTCTACTTACATGCATGCATGCATGCATACGTACATGCATCCACACATCTACACATGCGAGCATGTATACACAACCATAGGTACGCACGTACGTTCAATTAGACACACATACGCATGCATACATACGGACACGCGTACAAACATGCAACCAGGCATCCGATCATATACATATATACATACATACGTACATACATGCAGACATGCATACGTACGAACGCACGTGCGTACTCATGTATGCATGCATTAATGTATGTGTGCATGTATGCATGTATGTGTGTATGAATGTGTGCATGTATGTAGGTAGGTGTGCATGTATGTACGTAGTCATGTATTGTTGTATGCATGCACGTATGCATGCATATATGTATGTCTGTCTGTACGTACGTACGTATGTGTGTATGTATGTTTGTACACACGCCCGTATTCATGCATGTATATGTGTGTGCATGCATGCATACATACACAACCATACGTACGTGCATACGTACATGTGTACCTATTCGCATATAGGTATTCATACACATCGATATAGACATACATACATACATACATACATGCATACATACATACAGACATAGATACATACATACATACATACATATATAGATGCATGCATGCATACATACATACATACACATACATACATATAGGCATGCATATGTGCCAACACAGCTGCCTAAGCACATTCAGACGTACATGCACACATACACACATGCATGCGGACGTGCATGTATACATACATACAGACAGACAGACAGACAGACTTCTATATAGGGGGCGTTCCAGAAAGTACCTCGCATTCGAGATCAGACGAGTTTTTATTTCTTCCTCGGCGGAAGCCTGGGACGTAAAACGAGGGCGGCTCCACCGGCGGAAGGTCGGCGGAAGTTGGCGGAAGTAAAAATGTCCCCAAGAGATTGCACATCATGTTGGTTGAGGATTCCCCCAATTCGCCGTAGATGTATGTATGTTTGTGTGCACTCGTCGTTTGGATTGTTCTTATCATCGGAGAGGAGAAGAGAGGAAAACGACGCCATTAACATATTCGTGTTCGGCTGTCCGTGGCTGCTGGCTCTCCTGGCTGGCTGCGCGGGCCTGGATCGCTCATCCGACAGCTCTCTTGCCAAAGAGCCACAGGCGGAGGGGGGACGGGAGGAGGGGGCGCACCCATCATAAATCTGGGCGAAAAATATCACATGTCATGGATGCCAGATTTCGAATGAGGGAATCAAGAATCTGGGCTGAACCCTGGGCGCTTTCTTGGAGCTTCTTTTAACGTAGAATGTCAGTGCATCTGGACCTGGACTGCTGCTCCACCAAGCGCTTCGAGAGAAATCCATGTTCCCAGCCTCGAACTTGCTTGAGCCTGCGCGGGGCTGTAGAGGAGAAGGAACAGGAGGAGGTGGTGGAGGAGGAGGGGGAGGAGGAGGAGGAGGAGGAGGAGGAGGGGGTCGACAGGGAGACAACAAGAGGCGGGGGTCGAGGGGGAGGAGGAGGAGGTCGAGGGGGAGGAGGAGGAGGGGGAGGAGCAGGAGGGGGAGGAGGAGGAGAAGGAGGGGGAGGAGGAGCAGCAGCATCACTTCGCCCTCCGTCTCGAGCTCCTTCCTCGTCGCCGCGCGCCGCCCGTTTCAACGGCGTCGGTAGGCCCCGCTTCGCCCCTCCAGCCCCACACGGCCGTCGCCACTCTTGCAGAGGGGGGAGGAGGGAGGAGGAGGGAGGAGGAGGGAGGAGGGGAGGAGGGAGGAGGAAGAGGAGAAGGAGGGAGGAGAAGGAGGGAGGTGGAGGAGGAGGAGGAGGAGGAGGGAGGAGGAGAGGGAGGGAGGAGGGAGGAGGGAGGAGGGGAGGAGGAGGAGGAGGAGGAGGTGAGGAGGAGGAGGGAGGAGGAGGGAGGAGGAGGCGAGAGGAGGGGGAGGAGGAGGGAGGAGTGAGGAGTGAGGAGTGAGTGAGGAGGAGGAGGGAGGAGGAGGAGAGGAGGAGGAGGAGGAGGAGGAGGAGGAGGAGGAGAGAGGAGGAGGAGGAGGAGGAGGAGAGGAGGAGGAGGAGGAGGAGGAGGAGGAGGAGTGAGGAGTGAGGAGTGAGGAGTGAGGAGGAGGAGGAGGAGGAGGAGGAGGAGGAGGAGGAGGAGGAGGAGGAGGAGGATCTGTAGCCATTTTGGCTCAAGGTTAAACGTTGTGAAGGGCTATAGACGCCCGAGAATCAGCGATTAGCCTTGGCACTCCGTGGCCACTCTCGAGGCCGTCAGGAGGCCGAGGCTTTTCTTTTCGAACCCACGGCGAGCTGCCCGAGCCGCCGTGATTTGCGAGCGAGGTACCTTCGTGCTGAGACGCGGCCATGGCGCCGGCGTGGACGTGCGGGACCTGTGGCTTCCACAACTTCGGGCACCGAGGCACTTGCAAGCAGGCAGGGTGCAATGGACGGAACCCCCAAGGCCCCATCCCGCAGGTCCAGTTCTCCTGGGGAAATCCGTGGTGGGGCATGGGTGGGTTCGGCGGCGGCGGCAAAGGGGGTAAAGGCGGTGGAGCCTTCATCCCTGGAGGCGGCGGCGGCAAGGAAAACGGTTTCAGAGGAAAAGGAGGTGGTGGCGGTGGAGGTGCGGGGGGAGGAGGCAAGGCGTCTCCCCCTCCCAAGCGTGAGCTCACGGCCGAGGAGAAGTCTTTGTGGCTCAATCTCTCGGAGGAGCAGTTCGCGCTTGCCTCGCAGTCCATCCCACGACACCAGAGGGATTCACTCATGCATCAGCGCGCCCTCCAGAACTATGGCCTCTCTGGGGCCAAGGCGGAGGCCGCGCAGATCAACACGCTCATTGGGAAGTACAGCCAGCAGATGGTGCACCTCAAGCAGAAGGTGGCGTGCATGCAGTCGAAGGCCGAGGAGGCGGTCAAGGCCGCCATCGTTGCGCAGGAGGAGCTGGACACCGTCCAGAAGCAGCTCGAGGACGCGAAGGCCCGCGGGCTCTCGCTGGGCGCGCAGGGTGGCGCGGGCGAGGCGAGGGCGGCGCCGCCAGTGTCTCTCGCCCAGCCCCTGCAGCAGGCGCTCGACGCCTTCGTCGGAGCACTCCCCGAGGGGGAGGCGGGCGAGGGTTTGCGCAAGGCCTTCGACACGATGCGCGAGACGCTGGAGGCGGCGGTGGCAGCGGCGGAGGCGAAGGTGCCGTCTGCCGCGGCCGCCGCCCCAGCCGCAGGCGGCGCAGCCCCAGGCAGCCCAGGACCCGCTGGGGGCGGCCAGCCGAGGGCGAAGCGGGAAAGGCGTGGCGAAGTGGAGAATGCCGCCAGTGCTGAGAGTCGTCGTGCAGCTCGTGCTGATGCTGCTCGCGGCCGAGGCAGTGGAGGACACGCAGCGGACATCGAGATCGACGAGGACCAGCAGGACGAGCACATGGAGGGAGCCGACAATGCCCTCGCCCGAGTGGGAGATGGACTACGTTCGGAGTTCCATGGCGATGAACGGGCGCAGCAGTGCGTCTCTTCCGTGCTGGACAAAGTCAAAGAGCAGATGGAGAAGGAGAGAGAGGAGGCTGGCAAGAGGGGCAACCGCAGCAGGTCACCGACACGCTCGTGCGGCTCCTGACGGCCTGAGTTGGGATTCTGTCTCAGCTAATGTCACAAGCTGGCCACGGTGCCAGTCTTTTTTAGAGGCCGAATGTCAGTCGAAGGTTTGTTTCCTTCAAGAGACGAAGGTCAAGGTAGGCGACACCGCTCAGGCGTCGAACACTTTGGCCAAGGTAGGTTGGAATGTTCGTTTTGGAACCTGTGATGTGACCCAGTCTGAAGGTTTATCAGCAGGGGTAGGTTTGGCCGTCCGCAAGGGGGTAGGCATGGGCAGCAATCCCTTGGAGCCTCGACCTCATTCCAGGGCCGTCGTGGCTTGGGTCGGAGGCTGTGTCGCGGGAGGTTTCCACGCTGCCAGTGTTTACCTCCCGAGCGGGGGCGGTGTAGGTGCCGAGGGCCGTCGCATTCTATTCCAGGTTGGGGAGTTTCTGTTCTCCATGGGAAAGCCGTTCGTCATTGGCGGCGACTTCAACGCTCTGGAATCTGAGGTGAGAGGCACTGGTTTACTTGAGAAAATCGACGGGGTCATAATTCTGACTGGCAAGCCTGCGTGCAGAGTGGGCAAGGATTGGCGTGAGATTGACTTCTTCATTGTGTCGGCGAGCTTAGTGCCCTGTGTTTGGCGCTGCGATCGATTGGAAGGGTCTGAGTTGTCCACCCACTACCCCATCAGAATGTCGATCAGGACTAGCACTCATCTGGGTCAGATCAGTTATTTGTGGACACCCAAGAGGTTCCCCGATCTTCCGATCGGCCCAGCGCCAGCCCCACCAGGATGGTGGGAAGGCATTCAGATTCAGGTTGAGCAGCTGGTTCGAGAACCAGCAGTCACGCAAGCTCAGGTCTCGCAGACTTATGCATCATTTTGTCAGGCAGCCGAGCTAGAGCTCGCGGACATGTACCAGCTGGAGCTGTCGGGCTCCAAGGGGAACTTTTTCGGCAGAGGCGACAAGTTTAAGTTCGTGTATAAGCCAGCCATTGTCAAGGTTGGCGGGCCACATCCTCTCGGGTCGCCAGTGTCTAGAGCGATGCGGAAGTTCCACGCGCGCCTTGAAGAGTTGGGGCACCTCAAGCGTAAGGGATACGTTGATGATGACATGCAGGTATGTGAAATCAACCGAAAGCTTCAGAAAGCTCCCGAGGTACTCTGGCACTCTTCAGGCTGGCGGGAGTGGCGTGCACGTCATTTTAGTTTCAGAGGATACGAGGCGGACTCTATCAGGGACGCCTTGTTTGATTTGAGCAAGCTGATCCAGTCTGAGGAGGCGTCTTGGGTCAGGCAGCGTCAAAAGAAGTGGAGATCTTGGGCTTCAGAGGCGGTGTCTAACGGGGGGAGTATGGTTCACAGGTGGGTGAAGGTCCCGAACGAGTGGATCCCAGATGGGCCAGGCCCTGACGGAACCCCAGGTGGAGCGATGGACCAGATCGAGGCCCTCGAAAGTGAATGGAAGGGTATTTGGAGGTACGGTGACCTGAAGGAGCCAGAGGCCGATTTTCTGCAGTCGTTACCCATGGATGACCCTCCAGAGCCACCTGAGCCCCAGGAGTTACGCCGAGTTCTTGGAAAGTTTAAAAGTCGTACGGCAGTGGGGGCCTGCAGGTGGCCGCCAGCACTTTTGAAGTCACTGAGTGACGAAGGCCTTCGTGTATTTGGTCTCCTGCTGCACATGTGGGAGAAGTTCGTTTGTCTTCCTGAGCAGATCGCGCTGCTCATCCTCCCTTTCCTCCAGAAACCAGAAGGTGGGCGGCGACCTATTGGTATTTTGCCCACACCAGTGCGCGTTCTGGGGAGATTGCGACATAGGGAGGCGGAGAGATGGGAGGAGGCGAACCACAAGGAGTACATGTACGGGGGGAAGGGACGGAGCTGTGAGATGGCGGTATGGAGGCAAACGATTAACAACGAGGCGGCTATCGCCAGCAAGTTTTTGAGTGCCTGCACGCTGATTGATCTTGAGAAGGCGTATGAGAGAGTGACGCACCAGCTCTTGCTTCGTTCGTGCCATCGGCATGGATTTAGTATCAGACGCATACGAGTGCTCCTCTTAGTTTATGGTGGGCCTCGCAGCATCAAGGTGGGCGAGGCCCTGTCCCTCCCTTTCGCAGTCAACAGCAGCATAGTCGCGGGGTGCTCGTTCGCGACGACGCTGTTGAAGATAGTGCTTAAAGATGTTTGTGACGAGTTTATGTCGAGATGGCCCCGTCTTGGGTTGGCGCTCATGGTCGACGATTCCACCATCCAAGCGTTGGGGTCAGAGCAGTTCGTGAAGAAAGCACTGGTGTCGGGAACGTTGCAGTTTTGTCGGGGTTTGGAGGCCTTGGAGATGAAGGTTTCCAGGAAGAAATGCATTCTGGTGGCATCCGACATCAAAGTGGGCCGATCTCTGCAGCATAGTTTGAGAGAGTTCAGTTTCAAGTATGTGCCCGCGGCCAAGAACCTGGGCGTAGACTTTAAGTTGGCCTTCAACAAGGGCAGGCAGGTGACGAATAAAAGAATCACCATTGTGCGAGGCAGAGTGCGACGATATCGAGCGTTCCGATTCTCGAAAAAACCGATTCAGCAGGTCTTCAGAGGAGGGGGTACGCCTGCTGCGATGTATGGGGTGGGGGTGGTGGGGATGTCCAACACCGCACTCCAGAAGCAGCGTGCCACGACGGCAGCTGCGCTTTTTGGCCCAGCCAAAGGAAGGTGCAGGGCAGTGCAGTTTTTGCTGGCAGAGGTGCCGCAGGTTGACCCGTCGTTCCTGGCGAACGCCTTGCCGCTCATGATGCGGCGCAAGGCAATATTTTTGCAGTGGTCATCGGAGGCACAGATGCAGACGGCCTTTGACAAGGCCAAGAGAGATGGGGCTCGAGGCTGGAGTGGAGTCATAGGCCCCGCAGGAGCGGTGGTACAGACTCTGAAAAGGCTGGGCTGGACAGGGACCTCCTGTTGTAGTTGGGTCACTTCGTCGGGGCTTCGTCTGGACTTGCGCGAGTTGGGTCCTCGAACGGTAAAGGCCCTCGTAGACGACACCACCGAGCAGCTCAGTTTAAAGAAGGTTAGCGAATTGTACGACCTGTCTTGGGAGCCTTTCCTGGAACCGATCAGAGGTGTTATCGCAGAGCAGAGAAAGAGAGGGGACCATCTTGGGATCAGCCTACTTATTGCTCAGGTTTCTGGAGGCCTCTGGACGCAGAAAGATCTGTTCAAGCAGCGATACAGCTTGGACCCGCATTGCAGATGGTGCAAGGCCCGAGAAGGGTCGGTGCACCACAGGTTATGGGGCTGCGACGGCTCCTGGCTTTTACGGCGTGGTCTCGACCCAGGGGGACGCTTGCTGCAGCAAGGGATCAATGCCCAGGCAGATCTTAGATGGACGAGAGCTTTGGTGCCCAGCGACCGCGAGTCCATCCCGAAGATTTTGCATGGAGCCGAATTTAAGTGGGCCCATCCTCCTCACCGTGATGGAACCCTGGGGCCATATGTTTGCGTTGATGGTTCAGGGTACGAGAATGACTACCGATGGTTGGTCAGAGCAGGATGGGCAGTAGTATCAGTTTCTTCTATGCTGGAGGTGGAGGCCATTGCGTACGGGCCGTCACCGCTTCCAGTGCAGGACGTTCCTAGTGCAGAGCTTTTCGCCTTTGTTATGGCCCTGTCGTTCATGGGCCCCACCATCACGATTTGCACGGACTGTCAGATGGTCGTCGATGGGTGGGAGGCTGGGGAGGCAGGCACAACTCACCCAAATAAGGCGTATGCGGAGCTCTGGAGGCAGATCTGGAGGAGAGTCGGCGATGTCGGGAGAGAGAACGTCCAGGTAGTCAAGATTGCTGCGCACCAGTCGCGGCGTGCGGCATTCAACCAAGGAGTACCGCCTCATTTTTTCCATGGGAACAGGCTCGCCGACGAGTGGGCCAAGAAGGGTGCCAAGGCGCACCCGATGAATTTCCACGTCCGTGACAGGATCAGATTTCATCATGATCAAGTTACCCTGTTGGTCAGGTTCCTGACTGAGGTGTTGAAGCATGTGCACAAGTTAGGGTACCCAGACGTTGAGGCCATCAAGGAGCGTAGGCAGAGGACCCATGTTAATTCAGAGGCCCCCCTGCTTGAAATAGTTCCAGATGATAAGGGTCACCAAATATCGCAGGTTCCTGGTGGGTGGGGATGCTGTGTCTGTGGGATCGGGCGGGTCGCGCGCTCTCGGCTTGTGCAGCTGCCGTGCCCTGGGATCCCCGTGGTCTTTCAGAAAGCCCACCCCACCCACCGCCTTTGGGCCAATGGGCCAGTCTTGTGGTGCTCGGCGTGCGGCGTGTACGCCCAGCAGCAGGTCAAAGACCTAGCTGAGAGGTGTGCGGCACGCACTGTCGGTGAATGGAAGAAGAGGTCACTGCGCCTCTTGAAGCAGGGCAAGAATCCGTCCGCGCCGAAGGCGCAGGCGGTCGTGCCCGTGCCCCTCCATCGGTGAGGGTGATGTGCAGTGCGGGCATCTTGTCGTCACGGGATGCATCGCTTGGCAGCGCAGAGCGCAGAGGAGGAGGAGGAGGACCAGCCACAGGATACGTTCGACTCCTGGACCAGGGACATGCTCAAGGAGCTCGACTTCCGGCACGAGGTCGACAACCTCAGGAAGGCGGCGCGGGGCAAGGGACCGCAGCCTCGAGGGAGAACGGCGGCCCCCCCCCCCCCCCCACACGGCAGATTCCCCAGGAGGAGGAGGAGGAGGAGAAGGAGGAGGAGGAGGAGGAGGAGGAGGAGGAGGAGGAGGAGGGGGAGGAGGAGGAGGCGGAGGAGGAGGAGGACGAGGAGGAGGAGGAGGAGGAGGAGGAGCAGGTGCCGACTCAGACTTGAACGTTGAGCGTTCGACAACGGCCCGCAGCAGACCGTCGGGTGGCTTCTTTCTTTGGTGTCGCCACTGAACGGAGGGCGCGAGCTGCTCGAGTGGAGCCGGCATCGCCCCAAGCCGTTTTGCGTGTCTCGTGGGCGTGATCGCACAACAGTCGGGTATGGCGAGGACCCCAGGTAAGGGGACCCGGTTAGTGGTAGGACCCCGGAGCCTTAGAATTGGCCAGAATCACTAAACCAGGTTTGCCATAGCTGGTGTTTTTTCGGGTGACGGCAGTTCCGGTTAGTGGAAATTGGACGGGGGGGCGCCCCCGGTACAGATGACTAAACCAGGTTCAACTAAACCCAGTTCTGCCAACGCCCGAAACAGGGTTGTGTCGTTGGGCACCGATGGAACCAAAGAGCTCACAAGCTGTGGTTGCGCAGCTGTTGTCCTCTGCATGGCCCTGGAGCATGTCCAATAGCTTCGAGGTTCGGGCCTCGGCGGCTAGGGGTGGCGCAGCAAACATGCATGCATGCACGCCTGCAGCAGATCATTCGGCAATCGACCAAAAACAAACGGCACCACCCCGCCTACGGCCCTCCATGTTGCGCTGCGGCCCATCGGGGGTCGTAGTGCATACCACGCAAAAAACAACGCCAGATTTCCGGGTATACTCGAAGCCCCGTGGGGCCGTAGATGGGATGGTGTCGTTTGTTTTCTGGCCCAGACAACGTGTTCGCAATCATGCGCTGCATGGAGTGGCAACGATGCTCGGGAATGCCATTCAAGCGCGTGGGAGGCTGCGTCGTGTCGCGCCCGACTTGGGCGGCTTGGGGCCTGGCGTCCTTGGACCGTCTTGTCGGATTCAAGCCATTCCCCAGGATCCTCTGGAGAGCTTGGTTGTTGGAGCCTCCCGGTGCTGGATCTGTTTCGCGGGTCTGCCTCCACGAGGCCCTCTTGAGCTTCTTGGTCACTGACCCGATCCAGGGTACCGCCCCGCCTTCTCACTGGAGCCTCCCTGAGAGCCTGCCGGGCTCCTCTGAGTTCCGAAGCGCAGCCCCATTCCTAGACACGAGGGGCGGAATGCGACCTCTGCGCCCCGCAGCACACGTGCGGAGCACTGGCCTGGGAGGAGGAGGGAGAGAGGAGGAGGACAAGCCGGGTACGCTCGCGCCATACCCCTCCCACGCATCCTGTCCCAATGTGCTGATTGTGTCCCTATCCGCCGAAGGATGTCCTAGCGCTGGATCCCCAGAGTGACCCCATCGCGCGATGCGTAATCAGAAGGGGAGTTGATTCGAGCACACTGGCGGAGGAGGAGGAGGAGGAGGCGGATGAACAGGAGGATGAGCAGGGGGAAGAGCAGGAGGAGGAGGAGGAGGAGGAGGAGGGAGGAGGAGGAGGAGGAAGGGGGAGGAGGAGCAGCAGCTGCAGCAAGGAGGAGCGGGAGGGGCAGGAGGGCCAGGGGAAGGGAGGGGGCGACAACGACGAGGGATGGATCGGATCCAGAAGTGTGGCCAGCGCTGCGACGAGAGTGCCATTACAGTCGGGGCCCTGAAGAAGGAACCCTTTTCGTTGGGGAGGGGCTCGGTGTTCCTTACTTGTTTCGCAGCTTGCATCAGGGTTTCCTTATGTTTTCGATGAGAAATCGAAGTTTAACTTATGGAAAAAGGGGCCTCGTTCCTTATTTAGGGTTCCTTAGGTCAACGCCCCGACTGTATGAGCAACGGGAGCAAAGCGCCGATTCTGAAATGAGGCTAGCGCTGCAGAGCGACTACCTTTCAATCGAATTACAAGAGCTCCGAAGGGAACAACACGTCTGGGGAAGCAGATGTTGAGATCCTGTGTGGGGACAACACTTCGGGGCTCGGGGGAGACGGCAGAACATAAGCCACGTCTAACTAGGCACGCTCGTGTCATATCGGACGTGCTATCGTTTCCCCCATCCCTTCCCTTTACGCTGAAACACTCCCTGTTTGTAGGCCCCCGAACTACAACAACAACAACGGCTCAAGCATGATATGATCTCACAATGCATTTGAGAATCTAGCTCTCGCGCGGGACGTCATCAGAATTCGCAGGTATCGCGCTCTCGCGTGGTGCTTCCATACAACTTATTGAAATGCGACAGTCAGGAATCAGGCCCTCGCTCAGTTATGTGTATATCTCTAGATCTGTATGTATGTATATATAGAATCTTCGCTATCGTTGTTCCAGACTTCCGCGCGATGCATACAGGACCACGCTTCAGCAACCCGCCTGCTCGACCTGGCCGCCTGGGCCCGCCTTCCCCCCCGTGGGGTTCTACCCGTCCAATCTGCCTGTCAAGGTCTGCCACGTGTTTTCTGCTCCTGGCCTCCTTCCTGCCACTTTCTCTCGTGCTCCATCCTTCTCCCTCCCCCTTGTCCTTTCCTTCCATCCGTCCTCTCTTCCCCTGTTGTAAAAAGTGCACCAAATACACGTGGCAGGACAAAAAGATCGACCCCCAAGGGGGTGCGATCGAAGACACAGTGGGTGGGTATCGAGGGTTTGGGACACACGTGTTGGATGGCACGCGAGCAGATGAGAGCGAACATTCGTTAACTGATTGTTGTTGTTGCTGTTGAGTTTTCATTACAAAAGGATACGTACTGTTGATCCCCCCTCCGGTGCACACTGTACTTTTTCAGTTGAAGTGCCCCTCCCGGCGCTCGCACACTGTTTCTTATCAGGGGAAGTCTTCCTCCTCAAACTGTGCCCTTGGCCCTTGGTTTACAACAACGATGGCTCCCGCTTGATAGTTCCTCGAAATTTACTCCGGTCCCCCGCTCCCGCTTGAGATTTCTTTGCAATTTACTCAAGAATCGCGATCCCGCCTGAGAATTCCGCGCAATTCCTCAGACGCCGCGCTCTTGTCATTCAGGAATCGCGCGTTCGCTGGTGATTTCGTTAAATTTACTTAGAAATCGCTCTCTCGCTGGGCACGTCTTTCAAATTGACTTAGAGGTCGCTCTCTCGCTGGAACCTCGTTCGCAAATCGCGCAGAACTTACGATCGATCCGCCCGGTTTACAGCGACAACAGCGGTTCCGCCTGCTACTTCCTCGCAGTGTGCAATTTGGGCTCTCGTGCGGGACTTCCTCACAATCTATGAAGAGAATCGAGCTCTCGCGGGGGAGCTCCTCTGGACTTATTCAGACGCCGCGTTTTGGACACTCAGGAATCAGGCTCTCGCTGTGGATTTCCCCACAATTCAATTGGTAATCGCGCTATCGCTCGAGATTTCCTCGCGATTCATGCAGGACGCTCGATTCAGCAACCCGCCTGGTCGACCTGTCGACCTGGCCGGCTGGGCCTGCTTCCCCTACCCGCCCGTAAGGGTTTGTCCGCCCGATTTGCCTGTCTGATTCTGCCACGTGGTTTCTGCTTCTAGCTCCCCTCCTGCTAATTTCTCTCGTGGTCCATACTCCTCCTTCTCCCTTGTCCCTTCCTTCCGTCCGTCCTCTTTTTCCCCTGCCGCAGGGGCTGCACGAAATACACGCTGCAGGTAAGAAAGGTATAGATACCCCCCAAGGGTACGATCGATGACGAAGATGGCGGGTATCCAGGGTTTGGAATGATATACGTGTTGAATGGCACGCAAGCCGATAAGAGCGAACAGCCTTATGATAATTGTTGTTGTAGTTGTTGTTGTTGTTGTTGTTGTTGTTGTTGTTGAACTTTCATTTTGGGCGAATAGTGATTGCTGGTCCCCCTCACCGGTGCATACTGTTTTTTCTCAATGAAAGTGTGCCCCTCGACGCTCGCACCCTGTTTTGTGGCAGGGAAAGTCTTGGTGCTCAAACTGGGCCCCTGGCCCCCCGGACTACAACAACAACAACAATAACAACAACAACAACAACAACGGCTCCCGCCTGAGACCTCCGCCAAATTTACTCAGGACCCCCGCTCCTGAGACTTATTCACAATTTACTCGGGATCGGTGCTCCCGCCTGTGACATCCTCACATTTTAGTCAGAGCCCCCGCTCCCATCTGAGACTTCCTCACAACACAATTTACTCAGGAACGGCGCTCCCGCTTGAGACTTCCTCGCAATTGAATCAAGACTTCCTCGCAATTTAATCAAGACCCTCGCTCCCGCCAGAGAACCCTTCACATGTTATTCAGGAACATGCAATTTATTCAGAAATCGCGATTTCGACGCTCAGGGAACACGCTGCGCCGAGGACGCCGCTACAATTTACTTAGTAATCGCGCTCTAGCAATACTTAGGCATCCCGGTTGAATGTCCCACCCGCCCGACCCGCCCGTCAGAGGATCGCCCGCCCGTCGTGGGCTCCCGCCCGAGACTTCCTTCAGGAACGGCGTTTTCGCTTAGGACTTCCTCGAAAGTTCACGCTCTTACATTCATGTTCCTCCTCCCTCTCCCTCCTCTCTCCTCCTCTCATCTCTTCCCTTCTCTCTCTCCCTCCTCTCTTCCCTCATCCTTATGCGTCTCTGCCCTATCCCCTCTCCCTCCTCTCACTCCTCCCTTCTCCCTCCCCTCTCCTGCCTCCTCCCTCCCTGTTTATTTTTTTTTGTTTCTCTCTCTCTCTCTCTCCCTTCTCTCCCTCTCTACTTCTTTTATATGTTTATTGTTGTTTTTTATCGCTCTCTCTCTCTCTGCCTCTAATCAACCGCCCCCATCTTCGTTCCTTCTCTCCTGGCGTTTTCTTTCTTCCTTCGTACCTCCCCCTCCCTTCCTCCCACTCTCCCTCGTTCTCCCCCTCCTCTTTGTGCAGGGCCCACACCAATCCCAATGGCGGGCACATGTACGCCCACGATGGATTGTCCGCCCGGCCCGCGGGACGTACCCAACCCATTCGCACCAGGATGCATCATCAAGTGGCTGCTCCAAAACGACTCAACTTCCGCTGGGCCTCCCAGGAGCCCGCGAAAGTGCCGACAGTTGCGCAGTTGGCAGCTCCCCCGCAGGGAGCCGCGAGGTCCCGACGCGATCCGCGTGCCCCCCCACTCCGCTGGGCCTCCCAGGAGCCCACGAAAGTGCCGACAGTTGCGCAGTTGGCAGCTCCCCCCGCAGGGAGCCGCGAGGTCCCGACGCGATCCGCGTGCCCCCCCACTCCGCTGGGCCTCCCAGGAGCCCACGAAAGCCCTCCCGTCCTCTTCCTCTTGGTTCCTCGGCTTCCTCCCGCTTTCTCTGCCTTGCCCCACCTCGGGGCGGCGACCTCCTGAGGGCGCTCGCGCCGTGCCGTGCCGGTCCCAGGGCTCTGTGCCGTGCTGTATCGTCATGCCGTGCTGTATGCTGGGCTCTGAGGCCCCAAACACAAAAAACGGCCTCGTCGTCGTCGTCGTCGTGGTGCCTTCGGATGTCGGCGCGAGCTCGAAAGAGGAAGGAACACAAATTACGATATTGCCCATTGCTGGGCCCCTCCCCGCCAACCTAGACCGAATGAGAGTTCGATTGTGAGACCGAATGTGAGATCGATTGCGAGATCGATTGTGATATCGATAGTGAGATCGACTGTGAAATCGAAAATGAGATCGATTGTGAGATCGATCGTGAGACCGAATGTGAAACCGAATGTGAGATCGATAGTGAGATCGATTGTGAGCTCGATAGTGAGATGGATAGTGAGACCGGATGTGAGACCGAATGTGAGATCGATTGTGAGATCGATTGTGAGATCGATAGTGAGATCGACAGTGAGACCGCCGAATGTGAGATCGATTGCGAGATCGATTGTGATATCGATAGTGAGATCGATAGTGAGATCGATAGCGAGATCGATAGTGATATCGATAGTGAGATCGAATGTGAGATCGATTGTGAGATCGGTAGCGAGATCGATTGAGTGAGACGTTGGTTCCCCCTCCCCCCTCACCTCCTTATCACCCGCAGGGTGGTCGTATAGGTAGTCGTATATCAGACCTCCCCGCTCGCCGCGGGCAGTGTGACATCCGCGGCCCTGCCTCTGCCATCGTCGCGCCTTTGCTCGGCCCAGGGCGGGGCGCCGCCGGCTTTTTTTGCCCGGCGGTGGCAGTCGGGGGAAAGTTGGGGGGCCCGTGCCCCCGAGACCCTCTCGCTCTCTCCGTCTCTCTTTGGAAGCTCGCGGCCCCGCGGGCTCCCCGGCGCCCGCCCAATGCCCCCCGTGGAGAAGCAGGTCTGGACGGGCGCCTCCGCCCTGCCGCTGGGGGGGGACGCCCGGGCGGCGGGGCGGGCCGTCGGCTCCCGTCAGTCTCCCGCTCGCCCGGGCGAGGCTGAGGAGCGCGAAAGCCGAGGCGCCATCGAGGGCGCCGCCGCCGCGGGCGCGCGGCCGGGTCGCGGAGGTTGCGAGTGGAGAGTCCGACCCCGCTTGTCCGAGGTGCCCCGCGGCGCCCGCGACTTTGCGCCATCGGGCCAGGGCATCTTTTGCGACCCCGATCTGTCGGGGCGCATTGCGTCTCAGGGCGCAGTCGAGGCTGCCGCTCGAGCTTGGGCGCTGATTCAAGCGATGTTGTTTTTTGGCTCGGTGGCCATGTCCCCGCCGCTCTCGCGCCCGCCCCTGCTCCGCCTGACGTCGTCGCCGTCCGTGAGGCGCCGCGCTCTGGTGGCGGGGGTGGGCCGGCGCCTCCCAGCCAAGGCCCGCGCCTGGTGGACGGCGCGCCCCTCGATGTGCAGCGGCGGTTGTTCGCGGGAGATGGCTCCGGGGGCGCGCGCGGCAAAGGCCTTCGCGCAAGGAGATTTGCTTGGGCGCGGGTCGAGGTCTTGGGGCCCAGCCCTGAAGCCGAGGTTCTGGAGGCGCAGCTCCCTCCTAGGGGGAAGGCGTCGAACCTCTAATGGAGCCGAGTTATGCTGCTTTCTTGAAGCGCATCCAGCATGCCAACACCGCGCGAACCACTCTCACCGACGGCTGCCACGTCGAAGGGAACTCGCACCGGGCCCAGATCGGCCAGCTTCCGAAGTCCAATCGAGATGCGTGATTAGCCGTCGCCTCTAACCTCCGCTTCAGAACTGGCCTAATTTCAGAACATCAAGGTTGATTGCCGCGCCATCGCAGACAGGTTCCGCGTGAGCGGTCTCCCCGAGCTCGTTCGCGCGGCGAGCGTCGAAGCCGACCGTCTGGCAGGGCGGCAGGCTTCGCGGTGCCACATTGATCCCAGCACCGCCGACGGCGCCCTCGGAATGGACGCTGTCGCGCAGCAGGTCAGAGCTCGCCTCGCAGCAACCTCGCCTGCGCCGGCTAGTCGCGACTCGAGAGGGCAGAGCGAGCCCGACCTTTCGAAAGGGTCCGCCAGACGAGCCTGCCCGGCCCCGAGAAGGCGGAAGGCCCACCCCCCCGCGGCATTGGTTGAAGCTTGTATGGACATAGGGTTGCATGTGTGCTGTGCCGCCAGAAGCCTGCGCAGGCTGGAGTGGCCAAGTGGCTCGACGCCCCACGCGTCCGGATCGAGCCCGGCGTTGCCCCGTCCTTTTCCCTGGCCGCCCCTCTCAAACATGGGAAATCAGACCGTGCTCGCACCCCGCGCAGTCCAGTTTTTTGATGTTGCGGAACGCAGGGCGTGCGCGACATGCGGACGTCTCGGCATGGATCGTTCGAGTACCGATTTTGCTTACGAGAGTAAATCCCCTGCCAAGAAGCGAGGCGAGAAATTCCGGAGGCTTCAGAAGGGTCCGATACCAGGCGCTAGCGCGAGGGCGGACGCCTTCGACCCCTGTCGCACCCCGAGGCCAGTTTCCAGGGCGGGCCGGGCGTTTCGCCTGAGACATTCTGAAGCCTAACAAGTGACAGCAGCTTCACAAATGGAGGGCGGGTGGTTTTCAAAATGTGGCTCTCGCCCAAGCGCCGTGCACATTTATTTTAACAGTTTGCAAGAGCTTCGCGGATCGAGGACGGGTCGTCTCCAAAATGTGGCTCTCGCTTTGGCGCCGCGCGCAGTCGTTTTGAAAAATTGCAAGGGCTTCGCGGATTGAGGGCGGGTGGTTTTCAGAATGTGGTTCTCACTCAAGCGCCGTGCGCGTTCGTATTCAAAAACCGCAAGATCTTCACGGATTGAGGGCGGGTCGTTTTCAAAATCTTGGTCTCGCCTCAGCGCCGCGCACATTCGTCTTCAAAAATTCGCAACAGCTTCACGGATTGGGCGGGTCGTTTTCAACATGTGGTTCTCGCTTATGCGCCGCGCACATTCGTTTTCAAAGTTATGTAAGAGCTTCACGGATTGAGGGTGGATCGTTTTCAAAATGCGGTTCTCGCTTAAGCGCCGCGCACATTCGTTTTCAAGCATTTGCAAGAATTTCAAGGATCCCCATGATCAACGTGCCAAACATTGTGTTTTGGAAGGATCCAGGATTCTGCGGGTGCGGGTGCACTTGTTATGTTGCTTCGCACTGTTGAAATCCCCATTATAGCGTTATGGCGCGATTTGGGACTGTCAAGACGCAGCAGTCAGGTTGATACGTGGGGTTGAAATCCCGAGAACCATGTTTCGGCATGCGGCATGCTTCAGGATCTTCGAACGGTTGTCACCCGACGAGGCAGTTCCCCCAATGGAAACGAACCGTTGTAAGGGGCCGATGAAAAAAAAGGGAGCTTGGAGGGAGGGTTAATTCCAACATCGTAGATGCTTCCTGGGTTTACACTGGTCCTCCTCCTCTTCCTCCTCCTCTCCCCCCCCCGCCCTCATCCTCCTCCTCCTCATCCCCCTCCTCGTCAACCTCCTCCACATCCTCCTCTCCCTTCTTCTCCTCCTCGCGCCATTATGTGCTCATGCCGCATTTTGAAGTGCCCGAGCCGCCCCAGTGCCATCGCGAGGCGCTCGAGGGATTTCGTTGCAGCAGCAGGACACCTTGCCGCTTTGAACGTCAACCAAAGCTGGGGCATAGAATTCAGACATGGCACCCACCCGCGCATGGATCCGCTGCCGCGGCTGCGGCACGTGTGAGTACAGCAACAAGCTGGACCCAACATGCCCCAGCTGCCCGAGGTGCCACAGGCGGATTAAGCTCCATCGAGGATCCCGCTCACGCTCCCCATCACGGCCCCCTGGACGCGTGAAGTTCGGCGATGCAGAGATCATTCCCCAGGGGGGCCCTGGGGCAGCCGCGAACTCCAGGACAGCTGGAGCCGAGAAGAAGAGTTCCATCACCATCCACCTGCAGTCCGCCCTGGCCGAGGCCACCGACCCGCAGTTGCAGGACATCCTCCAAGCCCAGATCATGAGGATCACGGCCGCGGAGGAAGCTGGCCCAGGCAGTGCAGCAGTCACCACCGTGGAGGCCATGGAGAAAGCGGACGGGGCCCGGCGCGCTGCCGCGAACAGGCGCGCCCAACTCGTCGCCAACGTGGCGAAGCTCATTGACAGTCTGCGCGCCGCAGAGGCCAAGGAGGCCGAGGCGGCGCTGGCCTTCGCGAGAGCAGAGGCCACCAAGAAGAAGGCAGCCACCGCCTTAGCCCAGGCCGAGGGCGTCTCGGCCAGGTCTACTCACGAGACGGCAAGTGCGATGCCGGCACCGTGTTCTCCGTCACCTGGGACGCCCCGCTCTTCGCCGAGACGGAGGAGCTGGGCCTAGAGGAGGCCGATCGCACGGAGCTCACCAACGCCAGGCAGGCGCCGGAGGGCCTAAAGAAGCAGTTCGACGAGATGGGGCCGCAGATGCAGGAGCTCATCAAACGCGCCCACGCGGCGCGCAACCAACAGCAGGGGCGGCTCGCCAAGAAGCGCAAGAGCGCCGACGGCACCACCGCGACGGCGCAGCAGGGGGCCTCCGCGGCAGGCGCGGCGGGGGCCGCCACCGCCAGCGCGGCCGACGGCCAGGCGCAGGCGGACGCCCCCGCCGCCCCCGCCACCGAACCCACGGCAGCGGCGGAGCAGGAGGCGACCATCCAGCAGGAGGCCAAGCGGATTTCCGCCGCCAAATGCGCAGCCCAGGAGGCGGCCACGGCGGCGAAACCCAAGGGCAAGGGCGTCGCGGGCGCTGCGGAGGCGCCGCCGCCGCCAGCCGCGGGGGGCCCGCCAGCTGGGACAGCAAGGGCAGCCGGTGGCGGCGGAGCAGCCCGAGGAGGCCGACACCTTTAAGACCTCCGTTTTCCTCAACAGTAACCTCACGTGCATGGGTGACAAGGCGCGCGACTACCATCTCACTCAGACCACGTGCGATTTTTTGGCCTCGCAGAGACGCAGGTGGGACCAGCTGATGTGTGCAGGTGGTCAGGCAAAACTCGAAGGCATAACCTTCGATTGTTTCGCAACGCCGCTCGCCCTTCCAAGTTGGCAAGTCCTGGGGTGCGACGTGATTATGTCGATGCATCGCAGTCAGCTGGACACGCCAACGAAGGTGGCGAGTAGATCTTAGCTAGAGGGCACCTCCAGGCGCACATCTGCCACGAGGGGGCCCAATTTTCTGCGCTCAAGGCCAAGCCTAGCAACAGCCTTGACGGTGTTGTCCCCAGCTTTCTGCATGTCAAGGGATATTCGATATTCGTAGTCGCCTGCTACGGAATCTGCAGTGTGGGCTTCACAGGAGCCGACCTAGTGAGGTACAGGCGTCTGGGGAGTTTCCTTCGGGCTCTACAGCTCCCGTGGATCGTAGTAGGAGACTGGAACATTCCACCCGTAATTTTCAGGCTTCGGGCTTCCTAAAAGAAGTCGGGGGCATACTTGAGTGCGCTGACGTCGAATGCACTGGTGACGCAGGCGGAGGCAAGAGAGGCCGAGGAAGAAGACCCTTGGGCCAGCGAGACCGTGTTCAGGCCGGCTGCCAACGTAGCAGCAGCGATCCCAGCGCCCACAGTCGTGCCAGCCGAGGCCTCCGCGAGCGACGGGAAAACAGAGCCCCACGGACCACCTAGCAGCCCCCCCCCCCCCCCGGCTCTTTTATTTCGGCCCAGCGTGAGAACCCCCCATACCTGCTAATACCCAGGGGATGGAGTCCACACGTGCCAGCCTGACCTCGGACAGCCACCAGCAGACCGCGGCGGGGACCTCCGCCCCAGCCAGACAGCAGCCGACGTTTGATATCCCGAGCGATCTCTGAACCGAGCATCGTGCTCAAACGGGGATGCTGAACCCCAACTGCTGCTGCCCTGCTGCTGCTGTTGCCCAATCCGCAGCCTTTTCCTTCAGACCTGATGCCGCGCTCACCCCCGGGCAGCTTTACGGCGCGTGGGCTTCTACGGCGGAAGGCCGCCATGCACAGCCACCACCAGCAGGGCCATTTCGGGCGCTCATGGGCTGAGGGCCCCGAGTTTCATGTCGCGACGGCGCGGGGGGCCCAGACCAACCGGGCCGCCGCGCTCAATGATTTGAGCAGCTCATGGTGGACGCGGCTGCAGATCACTGATAAGATTCAAGCCCGGGGTACCCCACCGCTGTCAGACGACGACGCGCGCCACGCCCTCAGACGGCAGCGAGCGCGCGCGGGCTTAGGCGCTGACCGCCTCAGCCCGCTGGACCTGCTGCGCCTGCCGCAGGAGGCGCTTGAGGAGCTCGCATGCCTGTTCAACGTCGTGGAGCAGCTGCAGATGTGGCCGCGCCAACTCCTGATGACGATCGGGGTCGCGCGCGCAAAGAAGGACAACGGCGACCGCATCATCTGACTTCTTCTTGAGATTGCACGCTTGTGGCCCACGTGCCGCGAGGACGCCGCGCGCGCCTGGGGCCGCGACTGTCGCGCCCCGCGGGGCGCAGCGGTCCGAGGCAACTCTGCCGTGAGGGAGGCTTATGAGCGGGCCCTGCAGGAGGAGCTCACCGCTTGCGCGCGCGCGCCACATGGGCACGGTCTTTCGCGCACCCCACAGTTTTGCGATTCCATCAGCTGGTGCGACCTGGGGGCAGAAGCCCTCGAGCTGGACTTGCCCGCTGAAGTCCTGGGCCCCGAGCTCCCCCAGTACATCGCTCCCAGGGTCCTCGCCCAGAGCGGCAGCTACGCGCTGCCATGTCAGCCGGCGCGCTCGGCAGTTCAAGGACTCAGATGAAGGACTCGGTTCGCCAAGGTCATCACCTGCAAGGCGATGCGACGAGTAACCCAAGTTCATGCGATATGCTCTCACCGCATATGGGTGGGCAACCTGTCTCAGCGCATGCAGCGATCGCACCAGGCCATCAGGCGCGACCTCCTCAAGTGCTTGCTGGGCACCTGCCGTGCACTCCGCGAACGGGGGCTCAGCATCGCCGAGGAGAGCGTCGCACTGTGCTCCAGCATGGGCGACTCGAGGTACATCGCGCGAGGCCTGGCCCGTCATGGGCTCAAGGTCTCGCCCAAGGCGCAGGCAGCGCACCTCGGCGCCGACCTCGGCGCATGTGTTCGAGCAGCACGAGGCGCCAGGGCGCAGCGGCGCATCAAGCACGGACGGGCAGGCTTGCACTTCAAGGGGCGCAGGCTGCAGGCAGCTGCGGGCATCAACTCCATGGAGCGTTCGGCACGCAGTCGACCCTCTTTCGGAGGCGCCTCGGAGACTCGCTTGGCCCACGGCTCCAAGGGCGGCGTCTCGCAACCTTACTGGACCTCGAGGCTGCCGCCTCCGACCCCGCCCGTAAGTTCCCACGCGAAGAAGCCCAGCAATGGCTCGCGACATGGGTCCAGGCGGGGCCGATGGAGAAGGCCATGCGTCGCGCATGGGATTCAGTTCTCCAGCATTTTCAGTCATAACCTTGCGGGCAGCGCATCATGAGATTTCGTTGTGCATGTCACTAATTCGCACGCGACGGGCGAGGGCGCTGCCTTCGGCCGCACCAATGCATCATTCGCCGACGGCAGCACTGTCGCCGACGAGTTTGCCCACGTTGCTGGTGAGAACCATCGAGTTGAAAAGTGCATTCGCCAGAGGATTCAGATAATCGGGAATGACGCCTACCTCGTCCGCATGGGACTTCTGAGACCCAACCTAGAGGCTCTTGAGTTCGAGAAGACCCATCGTCAGAACGTACCAGTAGGAAGCCGACCGCCTAAGAGGGCCAGAGCCCAGCTTGTCCGCTTTCCTGCTCCCTCCCTGCGCGCTGCTTTTGGGACCCCCCACCAGCTATACGACACTGACAGGAAGTCTTTCAACTGTAAAGGTTTCGCATCTACTAGCACCCGCGTACAATGGTATAAGTCAGAGTGTTTTCAGTTCGAAAATGTAGATGGCACTTGTATGAGACCCCCCCCTGGGTGGGCAGGTTCATGCAGCAGAGGGGGTGGATTCATGTAGCCCATCATCCGAGGTTCCACGCTGGGCTGGGGATTCGGTTCTGCTCCCATTGCGGGAGTTTCGTCTCTCAGCAAGTCGGGAAGCTCGCAGGAGTTTGTCAACCCCTTTTCGGTCACAGGGCGCGAGTATGTACGACGTATTAATTCGGGCCTCTGGCCCCAATGTCTCAGCAGAGCTGAGCAAACCCAGGGAAGCAAGCACCTACAGTAGGTGCAAGAGGATGTTCATCAGATTGCTACGCGATCAGGCAGAGACTCCAGAGACTCCCCCTTTTCCTCCCCCTTTTCCGTCTCCTCCTCTTCCTTCTCCTCCGCTTCCCCCTTCCCCCCTGACCATCGAACACCTGATTACGGTGGGTCCCCCTCCTCCTTCTGCAGAAGTATGTCGCAAACCGACGATTGTAGCCACAAGATGCCCCATAGTGGGCGAGATGCGCGCAATTCGCAAGAGCGAAGCCCGGCAAACTTCATCCATATCATTCCTCCCCCTCGTTTTCTTCTTCCCTGATTCCCTTTCTCTCCTCCCTGTTACCGTCCCAGTCCTCCTCTGTCACCTCGTCCTCTCCTTCCCGCCCTTCCTCCTTCTCCCCCCCCTCTCCATTCATACCACCACGAGTTCCGCGTGCAACGCACCTGTAAATACGCAAGTTTCCCCAACGAAAAGTTCTTATTGGATAGTTTAGCCGTGTCATGTGCATTCCCCAGACGCCTCGTGCCACAGAAGGCCTAGGATGTGGCACCACATCTAATTGTGGAGTGTGATCCGTTCAGATCCTCATCGGATGTTCCCTTCGGTGATTTGCCACAGATATTTCTTTTGGTGATTTGATGAAGTCGATCACGGGGGGGGCACCTGTACAAAAAGCGGGGGGACGCTAATTATGATGCTAGGGTGCAGGTGGGGGAGCCACGCAAAGAGCGTCGTTGAGGCAATGTTGTGGGCCACGCGGTGGATGCAAGCACTTGAAACCGATGCTACTGCCACGAGCGACGGCTTCAGGTACAACCATATCTTGGGAGGGAGAAGGAGGAGGACGACGAGGAAGAGGAGAAGGAGGGAGAAGGATGGGGAGAGCCAGGACTGATGTCCAATACATACACATATCGCCGAATCAGTGGCAGATGGGGCACCAGTTCGAGGAAAGCTTGGGAGGGGCCTGTCTGAAGATGTGCTGGCCCCCCGAGGTGCGGACCGGGCTGGTCGCTGCGGGCGTGCACGTCGTGGTCCCAGAGGAGGCTTTCCGGGAGCGGGAGGAGTCCTTGGTATCGCTTGGACGTGTGCATTTTTTTGACGAGGACCATTGAGGAGCATCCTTGATCATTCGGCGAAAAAACCACGCACGAAACCTATAAACACACAGGGAATGGACATCCGAGCGATGGCGAGAGTCCGAGGAGAGGGTTCGGGGTGGAGGGGAGGGATGTGAGGAGGAGGGCAACGGGGTGGGGAGGGACGAGGATGCGCAGGAGGGGGCGGGGAGGGAGGGGGCCCATGGGGGGTCCGGCTCGCGCATGGCCACGTTCGAGCAGAAGTTCTGCTGAGCGCTGCCTGTTTTAGCCCTGCCACTGCCAGGCCTCCAGAGAACGATGACTACAGGTTCCCCGATACATAGCCGTTGGCTTGGATTGACTACCCCCGTGAGCGTCAACTCTTTTCATTCTTGATGCAGTCGGCTTCCCGACATTTTCCTGGATTGCCCGCGGCATTCTTTTGACCACGTCCGCAACATAGTGGTGATGTGTTTCTCCTGAGCCTTCACTCGCCGCCTCCCACTTGGACAAGGTACGCTAAGGTGCTATGGCGTAGCGTTGCCGTGGTGTTGCATGGTTGTTTCGTTACCCGTCGATCGGCTTTTTGCATGCCTGTTGGGGTTTGTTTGGAGCCTCAAGGGGGGTCCTCTCGATACCCTCTTCGGGGTTTCTGGGGAAGATTGTGTGAGCTGTGGGATGGTACCGAGCTATCCCGAGGAGGCTTGGTTGAATTATCGTGGTGCCGTCTGGATGGATCTTGGGGCCATGTTGGAGCCCTCTTCGGGAGTTCTTCCCTCCGACTCTGCCTGAGGGTCCTCTGTGGCATCCCTGAAGCAGTATTGAGCAGAAAAGCCTGGGCAGCGACCATCATTAGGGGAACAAGCAATGGCATACGCATAAAAACTCGGAGGTCCTCGCGGATTTCTCGGATCCGCGTTTGACCCCCCTCCCTGGCGCGCGGAGCGCCAGAGGCGCCGCCAGAGGGGTCCAGCGCGGATCCGAGAAATCCGCGCGGACCTCCGAGTTGTTGTGTGTATGTCATTGCTTAGTCCCCTCATCCTCCCCCTCCACCACCACCTCCTCCTTTTCTTTACAACCCCGTGCAGACGTAAGCAAGTTCGAGGCTGAGAACATGGACTTCTCTGGAAGCGTTTAGTCTCTGATCATGCTTCTTCGGGGCTTCCTGGGGCATCCTGGGGCATCCTGGGGCGTCAGGCCTCGGAACAAATTAGCGAACACTCATGCCACATGCATCCGTCAACGCCTCCCCCTCCCCCTCCCCCCAATGTTCAGAGTTGGCGGTGGGTCCGACGAGATGCACTGCGACGGCAGTCTCCCCCGCGCGTGCCAACGTTGAGTTTGGGGGGGAGGGGGAGTATCCGGGCCCTGGCCTGGCTGGCCCGGGCTCCGGCGGGGGCCCTAGGCTCTGGGTCTCAGGACTTCGGCTCCGCGCCGCACTCCGAGCCTCGGCCCATCGCTGGAACGCCCGGCACGTCTGCGCGCAAAGACTCCTCCCCCCTAGACAGGGGGGAGCGAGGGGGGCTGCTCCCTAAACGTTCAGTAATTGTTTCCCTCTGCCGGTCTTCGGGGCTTCTTGGGGCATCCTGGGGCGTCTTCTGGATGTCCAGGTGCCCGCGGCACGTCCGCCGCCGTGCCAGCCAAGCACTCTGCCCTGCGTGGCGACCCGTGAAGCATCGCCCCGGGAGGCCTCCACGCGCGACACGACACCTCTCGCCTCCATTTCCAGAGGAGCTCCTCCTCCTCCTCCTCCTCCTGCTCCTTTCCCTCCTCCCCCTCCTCCTCCTCCTCCTCCCCTTTCCCTCCTCAGCCTCGTCCGGGTGCATGCGGTAAATCAGGCACCGTGCCAGCGAATCACGCAGAGTGCCGACCTCGTGGGCACCGCTGCAGGGTTATCGCATGTGATAGTCGTCGCGTCCACTTCGTGGGGATTTCCCACGGGGCTTATCGGGGCCGTATCGACGCCGCCTTGGGTTCTACCGGGGCAGCCTTGGAGCTCTGGCCACTCCTGAGCCGTGTTGGGGCCCTCGTGGGCCGCCGTGTTGGCCATCTGGGAGGTCTCTTGGGTGATGGGCCTGCTTTCCACCACCACCACCACCACCACCACCACCACCACCACCACCACCACCACCACCACCACCATAAGTTGGAGGGGGAAAGGAGGTGGAGGACGAGGAGGAGGAGGACGAGGAGGAGAAGGAGGAGGTGGAGGACGAGGTGGAGGACCCCCTCCCCCTCCAACTTATGGTAGTGGTGGTGGTGGAAAACAGGCCTATCATTGGGGCCGTCGTGGGGCCGCGAGCCTCTCGGGGCCAGCGAAGGGACTTTAAACGGAGAATGTTAAAGGCGAGGTATATATCGAGCATGCACCGCTGCCGTGCCTGGCTCAAGCCGGGCCCGGCCAAATATGTGACTGTGCCTCACCGAGGCGCACGACTTGTATCTGAGATCGGAAAATACCTTTTCCATTGAAGATGCCCCTTCTATCCTTTACTCCAGATCCCATGCTTCGTCTCGCTCTCTGGCTCATGCGATATGAGCCAAAGCCTGGGATATGGGAGCGCCTAAGGCGGAACATATACCTAAGCTTACCAGTGCGTTTTCGACTTGGTAGCGGAGCTGGCTACACTCTCGTGTGGCTGGCTCTCGCTCTGATTCCTGTAATCCACGGCACAACTTGGTGGACTACTACTACGGTGGAATACCATGTTGCGCCGGCTCTGCGAGGAGCGGAGCCAGTCCGCGATCGAGCTAGCGGGGCGACCCGCGAGCTCGAGACGCTCTCTCCTACCTCACTGCGCTACTTCACTCCCGACTTCCACCAGATGCCAATCGGCAACTCGATCGAGAACGTGGTCACCCTGCGGGGCTACCCGCAGCGGGGCCACCTGCATCCCGTGCCGGTCAGGCGCCTCACGGCTACTACGCCAGAGCCTGACAAACCACAGCCTAAACCAATCACCGAAGCCGAGATGCACATGCACTGGATTAAGATAACTATCTTCGGCATTCTATGGGTGATAATGGGATGTGCTGTGGGATACATGCGGCAGGGGATGGACGACACGCGTACTACCGGCCCTTCGTGGGACCCAGCCGGTACTACGCCTTTTCGCGAATACGTTCGCGAAGTACATGCATGGATAAACGTAACGAGCGGCAATATGACGCCACCTCAGCAAGCTGCAGCACTACAACGTGGCCTTCAAGGCCTTGCTCGTCGTATCGCCATGCAGGTCCCCTCCCAGATCATCAACTATGGTGTAACTGTCAACGGACAGCCAACGGATGCAGTTACTTATATACTGTACCTATTGAGCACCAAATTTGAAAATCTGGAAGATGAGCGCCAGCTCAACTCTGGCACTGCCCTTATCGACTTTCGCGTCGAAAGGGGCGAGCGAATCGACTCAGTGTTAGCTCGATTCGAGATGGCCCGTGACGAGGCTAACTCTGTTGGCTTTGTCATCCCCAACTTTCAGATCCTAACGCTGATCCTTTTCAGAGCGTTAGGCGTTGGCGCGTCACGAGCCCAACACCTGCTGGAGCCCTTTAATCATCAGATGCCCAGAACACAAGCAGACTATGACAGGCTGCTGACCAGGATGAGGAACTACGGACATGTTGCCGAGCGCTCTCCTGGCAACATTGCGGGTATCTTCACAGGGCACCACTCACATGCAGGTGTCTACGCCACGACTGCGGGGTCACCCGCTGGTCCTGGCGAGCCAAGTCCCTGGGCTGACCCAGCCGATATGCCCAACGAGGCCACTGCCTTCTTAGGGCAGACCGGCCAGGCATCGGCAGAGGCAGCTGAGGCGAACGCCTGGTCGAACTACTCGCCAGGCGCCGCCTACACTGCAAGCCCGCCCTCGGGCACAACCCTCTGGGGCCAAGCGGAGTCATCCGCTCAAGGGTCTCAGCCACCCTCACCGTTTGAATCTGGCACTGACACAGATACCTCATCTGACGATGAGCACAATGGCATAGTCTCTGCTGGTAATGACTATCCAGCGGATGACACTCACCTTTCTGAACAACAAAGAGCGGAAGCCGCTTTTATGGCTTATCGCAAATCAAAACGCCGTTGGAGGCGCTTTATGAAGAAACCAGTCAGAAAAGTGAGACGTGCAGTACGCCGACATTTCAAACGATATGGAAAGGGTCGTGGCAAAGGGGGTCGCAGACGCCGTATGCATGGTAGGGGTATTACTGCTTTCCTCACGTCCTTAACTGATATAGTTTTTGAAGAAGTTCTTATCGGAGGCAAAGGTCGGGGTCACAGGCGGACCTCTGGTAAGGGAAAAGGGCGGAGGGGCAACCCTAGGGACGCTTCTGGCAATACTACGAAGTGTCATACATGCGGTAGCACAGAGCATTTGCGCGATCTATGCCCGAAAGGGAAAGGAAAGGGATCCGTACATTTGGCTCAAAATTCTTTTATGGATGATATAGACTACATTGACTACGAGTTTTACGACAATCCAGAAGCGGCTCCCGCCGCGGGCTCCTCCACGTATTACGTGATGGCCCGCTACGCTGAAGTGACCGTAGCCCTGGAAGAGTACGCGGTGACCCTCTTCGACGAGTTCCACGGCTGGGACGAAGTCGACGAGGTCGCGTTCAATGCCTGGTTCGGTCTTCCAGCGGGGCCGCCCGCCGACGACGAGATCTCCGATGCTGAGACCGCCCCGGCGACCGAGGAGGAGCTCGCCGCCGCGCTGGCACCGCAGGTGATTGGCACGCCGTTGCTGCCAGATCTTCCGCGAGCTGGCTCGGAAGCGGGAGACGCTGATGACGAAATGCGGGGCCATCCCGCTTGTTCTGACTCAGAAGAGGCCGAAGAGGACCACAAGGACATGCTCCGAGAGCAGGTCGCAGAAGCGGTCCAGCTCCTGAGTGCGCCAGCACATCAGCAGATGACCATGAAAGACCTGCTGTCGCGCCCAGGGGCCGCAAGGCTGCGTCCATACCTGGATTCGGACATGTCGGCACCTCAGATGCTGACAGCACTCCAGGTTCTAGCGGGGTCACCCGCCGAAGTGGCGCCAGCCGCAGCAGCGGGGCCACCCGCTTGGTCTATGGACGTACTCATGCAGGGCTGCGACCAGATGGACCTCAACGACCTCACGATGGAGCAGCTAAACGACATCGGGTACTTCCGAAGCCCGCATCAGCACGTATTCATGGTCCAGGACAGCTCAGAGGACTCGGAGGACATGCGCCATGCCAAGAAGGACAGACGACCATCGCCTCCCCGAAACTCAGAGCATGAAGATGAAAGGCCCATGAAACGTGGCAGTGCGTCAGCGGGGCCAGCCCGCAGGAGGAGCCGTTCAGCTCCACGACGCCCTACACATGATGCATCGGGCTACCCGTGCAGCACGGAGCACTCCGTGGGTGTATCCGCTCAGTACGTGCCGGAGTGGTACATCAATTGGTACCCCGGCTACTCGATGGACGTGATCCGCCACTGGTATTCTAAGGAGTACTGCACCAAAAGGGACGAATCTGGCATGATAATACGTACCAAGGGTGGCAAGACTAAAACGCCAGAGGCTTGGGACAAAAGGGCTAAGAAACAGGAGATCATCAACGATCGCAAGACACACAGGAAACAAGTATGTCAATGCGAGCCCTTCAAAGGTCACATGCGCAGCTGTCCAATGGACCGCCCCTCCAGGAGCCCTCATCACGGTGAGACCCCGTGGAATTGGTCTCATGGAGATGACGCTGGCAACGTCCATGATCCGAACAAGGAGGTCCCTGGAGGAGGAAAGCGCATCACTGAAGCCGATCGCGTCCCTATGACCGAGGAGGTTGCCAACACTGTCAGGGAAAATTGAGAACAGCTTCCCAATGACCATCGCCTCAAGGAATGGAACCGCCGATTCCATAAAGAGGCGGGGTCACCCGCAGAATCCAGCGGAGAAGCGGGGTCATCCGCAGACGCGGCGCCAGCCGCTGGGTCCGCGGACGAAGGTTGGATAGCTGTTGCATCTGCTGCCGGATCCGCCGCCGGTACTGACCAAACCGAACTGAATGAAGAATGGGCGGCGGAAGACGGCTCAGAGAATCCATTCCCTGATGGATGCGCCTGCTGGTACTGCAGCTCCTCGGCACAGAAGTGGTTTTGCACAAGGGTAATTCACCGCCACGAATAATGGCAAGTACAAGCTGGCCATAAAAGGCACTGCCGACATCGACCAGATGAGGCAGATCATCCATGATCATGGCCAGCCAGAAGGCCCTCCTAAGGACCCTCCTGGTCCACAACCAGGCAAGGGCAGCAGACCACCTCCAAGACCTGAAGCCGACTCCTCGTCTTCACCGACTCCTGCGAAGAGGCACCCGTCCAAGAGCCCCGAAGGCACACAGGGGCGTGCGAAGGCCAGAGGGATCGCCAAGAAGGACGACCCTGAGCAGGGAGAGCCTACCGGCCCGTCCGTGACGGAGAGGAGGAAGGCTTTTGCTGGACCATCAACCCCGATGCCACCGGCTGCCCAAGGCGATGTCAAGGACGAAGTTCGCGACCAGCCTAAGGCAGCCTTCCGAGGTGACTGGACTCCAACTCTGCATCAGCCGCGCCTTGCACCACGACCAGGTTCGGCACGAATGAAAGCGCAGCCGAAGCCCGAAGCTGGGATGAGGTCGGTGCGGGCAGAAGCAGCCGCCAAAGCTAAGGAGGACAAGGGCTCTGCGGGGCCACCCGCTAAAGCGGCGCCAGCTGCAGCAGCGGGGGCACCCGCAGAAGGCACTCTCTCAAGAGAAGAACGCTTCAGAGCCCTCAAAGAATTTGGCGACCGACAGAAACTAGCCGACGATGCAGTGGCTGACCAAGGTCACCCGCACCCTGGCGCGGAGTCATCCGCTGGAGCTGCCTCGTCAGCCGCAGGCTCTGCGGGGCCACCCGTTAAAGCGGCGCCAGCTGCATTAGCGGGGCCACCCGCACGCTGGCAGCCAGTGATGTCTGTTCTCAGGAACATCCCTCTGGGAGCCATTGAATATTGGCAAGGCATTGAAGGCAAAGGCCCGAAGCGCACCATAAACCCACGAGTCACTCGAGACGATACAGATCGATACGAGGTCATTAATTGCCCTGATCGTCGTAACTTCGAGTGCCGCAACGATTGGGAACGTGAACAACAAGCCGTGGGAAATATGTTGCGAGACAGGCCGCCATTGCGCGTCGCGCAGCACAGGGCAGAGCTCATGAAGGTCATGGAGAAGTTTAATGCAGATCCTACTCTGCCGCGCGACTGGCAAATGACCAAGGTGTCAATATGGTTCTCTACAGCCCTACGCCATAGTCCGTATTGGAAGGATGGATTCAGCCGACACTTCGAAAAGATCAACACTTTCGATCCATACGATGGCTGGGTTGTTATTGACGATTTGTTGACAAACTGGACTGACAACGACCAGTGGAAAGGCTACCGTGACATGCATGATGTGCTGATCAAGGGCAACCCTCACTGTTCATACGTGTACTGGGTGTTGCTAAACTGCTGCGGGATGATCGACGGTCATGGTATGCAGAAGGGCAGGCTCCAGATGAAGTGCGTCGAGGACAGCATGAAGCTACCTCCCAGATTCCGACCAACGGTACGCAGGCCACAATACTTCATCAGAGCCACGAGCGGCCATAGCAGCCCAGGCATCCACTGCCCCGAGTCGCTCTATAAGCCGATCACAACATGGATGAAGGAACCAGACGACCCAGTATACTTCATCCACGGGACACAGTGGGAACATGTCAAGGGCATCCTTGATAATGGCCTTTCGTGCCTCGCACAGGACAACCCTAAGGGGAAGGGGGGGCGCCAGTTCGTACACGGCTGCCCCTACCTCCCGGGTGACCCGAGGATTCAATCGGGCATCCGTCCTGACTCAGAGGTGCTTATCTTCTGCAGCATCAGCAAGATGTTGTCCAGCGGCTTTTCCTTATGGAGGTCAGCGAATGACATCGTCATGACACGGGGCCACGACGGCCGCATACCGCCCGATCATATCCTCCAGATTGTGAGCATTGCAAAATATCGGGTCGGTGAAGCCTGGAGCAATCCGCTGGCGTATGACAAATCGCGGAAGCGGGGCCAACCCGCAGACAGGATTCGCACCGATGATTACCTGCCACTTAAACTATGTGACAGAACTCTGGGTGTAATGGAAGATCACGCCATGTACCTAAAGGGCTGGTCTAAGACGGACGGTCGCCCATTCAACTTGATCATGACCGAGCAAGATGTTGCTCCACGACCGTACGACACACAGACAGTCCTCATGATAAATGCCCAGGAAGACGAGGTCATGCCTGAGGCGGGGCCACCCGCAGGTGCGGGGACACCCGCGGCAGACACCTCGGATGGTTCATGGCAACAAGTGGTCGCACCAGTAGCAACGGTAGCATCTCCTTGGAGGCCGGATCAGCAGGCATGGGCCCAGGCCCTCAACAGCTACCTGACACCAGCCGACGTTTCTGGACTGACCGATCAGCTATATCGTGCTGACCCGTGGGCAGTGCATACAGGTATTCCAAGACGCACAGCAGAGGAACCTGCGCACTCCTGCGGGGCCACCAGGCGTCCTAGGACCACAGCCACAACGCCCTCCGCAGCAGGCTGGAGGTGCGAGGTTTGTCCCTATGGGCGGCTCAGATGGTGGCTCGCCGTTCCGGACTCCGCCGTCTGAAACGAGCGAGAACAGCTTGTGGCAAAGACTCCAGGCGATTCGCGGGAATCCGGCACTCGCAGCAGCACTCCAAGCAACCACTCCCTTTGGCACTCCGAGGGGTAGTGAAGGAGGAGTGGCTGCGGGGTCACCCGCCGAGCGAACGCCTGCGGAGCCACCCGCTCAAGCGGGGCCACCCGCTGACGGACGGCAAGGTTCAGACTACGAACGTCGGGCAGCCAACTTAAGAGCACAGGCTACTTTTCTGCAGCAACAAGCTGATAGAGTGCCCAGCCTGTTGCGGAACCGCAACATAGATGTTACGAATCATGGCGACTTTCGACCTCTCTGGAGTTGGACTTCTGAAGATGCTCCAAATGCTGATCCCACGAATCCATATCGACAGGTGTTTATTCCAGGAATAGCATCACACCCGATATATGGATGGGACAATCACGGTCCAGCAGAGGCGCAGGCCATGGACGCGCCGATGTACCCGGAGTACTACGCGCAGATGAATAACACTCCTATGATTGCGGGGCCACCTGCGAACGAATACACTCGGAACCTAGCTAATGAGATGTTTCGTTTGCAGTTTACACGAGCGGTCGATGCGCAGTCTATGCCGCACTACGCCTACATGCCCACGCCGACGGACCCCGAGACCATAGTTCAGCCAGCTGGTCTCGCGGTGCCAGCCGCTATGGGCAGCATGCCAGACTACATCCGCGACGTGCACAACACGCAGCAAGCGATACTGGCATCCAGGCAGCAGGCTCGGGACAACACCAGGCTGCGCCAACAACGCGCGATCCAGAGAAGGATTGAGCGCGAGGCCCAAGCGGGGACACCCGCAGAAGCGGGGCCACCCGCTGAACGGTCAGACAGACGGCCACCACCGACGCCATATCGGGAGGGCGAAACCACTTTCGAGCGCCAAGCTCGGACTCGCCCTGACGTGCCTGCTCCAGTCATTTCAGACTACAACTTCACTCAGTGCCCAATCTGCATGGACAACTACGAGATGGGCACTACAGTGTGGAGACTGGCGTGCGGGCACTTCTTTCACGACATATGCTGGGACCGTGTTGCACAACAGCACGTCCGCAATCAGCGGCCAGGTGCGTCAAATGAGGCCCCCTGCGCCGTATGTCGGGGACCGGGCATAGTGATAGCACACTTCCCATATGCTGGACAGCGCGACGCTGAGTCGGACCAAGCGCGCCAGCAGGAAAGGTATGTTGCAGATGCCCGAGAAATGCGTCGGTTACGAGAAGCAGTGGAGGCACTGGAGGCTCGAGTCGCTCTATCAACGGAGCCATCCGCACGTGCCCCAGCTGCACAGGCATACCCCTGGCCAGCGCCAGAACAAGGCATTCAGATGCCGATCCTGTCCACGCTCCGAGCGCAGGAGCCCCCAGCTGCGGGGCCACCCGCTGAAGCGGCTCCCGCCGCCCAAGCGGGGCCACCCGCAAACGGACCTCCAAACCCAGGTTTCCTGAGGACCATGGAGGCCAACATCAGGCGGAGTGGCAGGAGCGGAGGCGGGATCCGAAGGCCAACTGGATCAACCAGGACCTCTCGAGTGGCAAGCCCGGTCAGCGCCAGAAGCCGGGCAAGCGCTGAGAGCGCAGAGGCAGCCCAGTTTCATACCACGTTCATGATTGACACAGAGGGGCTGACCTACGCGCGTGACGATACAGACACGCTGCCACCAGGAGGCGAATGGATGTCCACGCTCTCTGCAAACTATTGGGTCCTCCAGCAGGAACCAATTGCTGTGGAGGAGCGCCGCCAGTACGATCAGATGCGGTGCACCGAGCTGACCATGAGCCAATGGGTTCTTGAACAGCGCCTGTTGAGGGGTACACTCGGATCACAGATCACGTACCACACCAACGACCACACTGGCGTACAGGTCGCTCTTGCAGCGCGCAATGGGACATTCTTTCCTGATGAAGATGGTGTGCCCTGTATCTCGTTCATGCTGGACATTGGTTCTAATGTGAACATCATTGGATCCAACACGGCGCGGACCTTCCAGGAGATAATGGCCAGGTACAATTACCGACCTGCCATCTGCACCCTGAGCAAGACCCTCTACATTAATGGTGTTGGGGAGGGCGCTGCGATATGTCGGAAGATGGGCAACTTCAAGATCGGGGTACAGTATGCCAACGAGGCGAGCCCCCGTATCGAGGGGTATGCCTCCAACATCGCAGAAGGTTCGGGTGCCAATCTCCCGGCCATCTGGGGCCTAGGAGCCATGGAGGCACGTGACACGATCATCGTGCTGAAGCCTGGCTACCAGAAGGTCATCTTTCCCAGCGGTGACTACACCCTGAAGCTGGGAAGAGGCGCCAAGGTCCTGAAGGCGAAAAAGACTCCCTCGGGCCATCTCGCGATTCCCTGCGGGCTGTATGAAGGGGCCAAGAGCCACGCGGTCACGAACACCTTCACGATCCGCAGCAGTCGAGATGGCTACACCGAGACGGAGAATGAAGAAGACCCCGTCAGTGCGGGGCCACCCGCTGAAACAACAGCGGGGCCACCCGCGACGGGACAGTCTGCGACCTTCACGACCGATACGTACATCGTCGAACCGTACATCGACAAGCAGCTCCTGGAGGACACGACCCGTTTGATCGTGAACAGGACGCTGAACAACTGGTGGGAGTGCCGACAGGGTCCCGAAGGGACTGGGCCACACATGAAGGCTGCCCTGAAGTCCAAGATTTTCTGGGCAGTCCAGGAGGCGGTGAGCAAATGGACGCCTGAGGATCCAGCGGGGCCACCCGCGTCGCCGCCACCACCGCCAAGACACATGGGCGGAGGTTCGTCGGACTCTGCGGGGCCAACCCGCGTGGAGATCGTGGGTCACGCTACGGATCGGACGGAATACTTTGACATTTCTGAAAACAATCCGCCGATTCTGTCTGCGAGCGTGGCCACACCAGCTGCGGGGTCACCCGCCGAGCGAACGCCTGCGGAGTCATCCGCTAACAGCATGCCTCCGAGCCAAGCGGCAACTTGGTCTCGCGACCGCCGCTGACGGGGGCAGGCGGGCGCGCCGGCGGCGCTCGCTTGCGAAGAGAAGCCGAATACCGGCCTCCTCGCTACATACGTTGGCCGCGCTGAGGCCCGAGAGGAAAAATATCATTCAAAATGTCTTGTCATCGAAGATATTCGCACAGCTTGCGCTGAACTCCGAACCCGTGGATATATATGCGACCGGATTACCCATAATGAGGTAATGACTTCAACTGGAACACAGTATTTGGGAAATTTGTTGGCAGGAGACTACAATATGTTGTGGGTGGCCACACCCTCTGATTGGTACGTTCGTACTCCAGGAAAGAGGGCGGGACCACACTATCAACGTATACAAAATCTCCTGATCAAAGCGCGTGCTCTGAGAATGCAGATTGTTATCCTGGGGCCACCCGGGTATTTCTGGAAACAGGGTCCGATCAAAGATGTTATCGAAGATTTGAAGCTAAGCATTATACGAATGAGACTCTGTCATTTCGGTATCAAGTTTGACCGCTCCAGTAAATATCCCAGTGGTTCTTATATACAAGTTGCTACATCTTGTCCTCATATACCGATAAACTTATGGAGATGTACTTGTGGCTCACACAAAGAGCATGATTTGGATTGGTATGGCCAAGATCAGCAACGCGCCGAGTTCCGGCATAAAACCTTGGCTATCATCACTGCACGCTTCCTTGATCAACTCAATAAAGCCAACGTGATTAGGAATGAGCGGAGTGCGGTACACCTCAGTGTGTGTACGCGCGTTGACAAAAAGGTAAGACACTACGTTCAATGTCCACAAAAGGGCCCTCAATGGGACCATGTTGTTCGTAGAGTCACGACCGACCTGGACACGAATAAGATCGTTCAAGATATCAAAATCCAGGATCAGCCGACTGGGTACAATTATGTAGCTCCATTACCTGATGGGGTTACAAACATCAGTACTCGGTTATACTGGGAGCCTCCGGCTCCAGTTCTTCACGGCGATGGTGAGTCGCGAAGGCCACGCCCAAAGCGTGTGACGATCGTCGATGACGATCGGTCTCCTCCCCCTTCGATTGAGCGTTGCCAAACGCGACCCACCAACTTTCCTGAAATTCCGCCATTTCCTGACTTAACAGCGGATCCTTCCGCAGCGGATCCCTCCGCAGCGGATCTCTCCGCGGAAACTGCGCTGCCCACTGATGCCAGGATAAAACAGAAAGAAAAGCAGAAAGCTGACAAAGAAGCCGGCATCAAACCGAAGAAAATCCCGAAGAAAGTGGAAGACGGTAACGACGACTGTGGAGAGGACCTCAAAGGGCTTGACTGCTCCACATATTTCAACGACGTTCCTCTTGACGACTCGGACTCGGACAGCGAATCAGAGGACATCTTCATGATGTTACCGGCGGGGCAACCCGCTGACTCACATGCTGATGTCTTCTCGATGGTCCAGTCACTATGCTACGGCAGAAACAATCAAGTGGACATGCTTGAATTATGTGGGGGCAAGGGTGGTATATCCATATTAGCCTTCAAGAGAGGACTCTCGTCGGGCGGGAACCTTGATAAGATATCTATGGTTGACCTTGGAAACGCGGAAGTACAAAGGGCAGTCCTTCACTACCTCAAGACTTGCTTTGTCAAGATCACGATTCTGCAGCCAAGCTGCAGAACTACTGGACTTCCTTCCTACTTCAATGCACAGGTCAATCATGATACGTGGCTTAAACACCACAAAGAGGACCTGCCTCATATCACGTTCTGTGGAACAGTCGCTCTATTACAAGACGACCTAAGACGTTTCTTTCTCAGGGAACAACCAATGGGCACGCGGGTGGATGAGATCCAGCCATGGAAGGAACTGGCACAACGCAAGGTCACTTGCCAAACAGTTATTGATCAGTGCACGACTGGTCTCAAAGACTCGTTTGGACAATACATCCGCAAGCCAACACAGATGATGGCAAACAAAGAAGAGTTGTTGGCACCCTTCAGAGGTAAGCGTTGTCCAGGTAATCATGTGCACGCCAATGCTTGCAACGAAGAACTAGCAAGGGCGGCACAGTACACCTACAGAATGCAGTCACTGATCGTTGATGCGGTGCAAATCGCCAAAGATCTGTTTGCTTATGGTCGCGATCCATTCGCGAATCGCGAACGCAGTTATGCGTTCGTAACAAACAGTGCTGGCTACGACTTGGACGACCCAACAATACGGAGACACCCAAACGGAGAAATCTGGCGACCACCACCTGGCGGTCTTGGGTGTCCTGGCTGCGTAGACAACAACTACAAACAATCACCAAGACACAGCAGGGATCCGAAGATGTGTCGATGGTATGATGTTGAACCATACCATTGGGACTGTCCAAGCTGTAAGAAGGAATACCAGAAGAGCAATCCTCACCATGCCAAGATATCTGGCCAATGTAGATTCGCCGAAAAATGGAAACTGCCAGATAACTTTGGTCAGCCGCGCCCAGCGGGGCAAGCCTCTCCTTCGGCGCCAGCCGCGGAAGCGGCTCCAGCCGCAGAAGCGGCGCCAGCCGCAAAAGCGGCGCCGGCCGCGAAAGCGCGCATACGCGCGCCTAGGCCGCCACGGCCCGGTGAGGGCGATCCAACCGCAGGCGCCAGCAGCCATGACATCACCAGGGCCGAGGGGGCTCATGGTAACACCTCTGGCGCTGGTAGCTCTGACGATCACCGCAGACTGCCACAAGTTGCAGCAAGGCGCGGACGCATGGAGGGAGGAGATCCTCCACCACCGCCGCAGCCTCAAGCAGAGCCGAGGCCAAGGCCAAGGCTCCCTGATTGGACTCGCTTCGACGTTCAGCTCAGCCTCCAAAACCTGCGCAGCTTTGACCCAGCTGTAGTGCAGCGAGAACTCCGCAAACTCCACTTGAGATGGTTTCATGCCAAGGAGCCAAAAATGCGGATGATTCTAACTAAGGTTGGTCTGGGTGAAACCCGTTTGAGTCTGATCAAAGGCATTTGCGACTCGTGTAGAGAATGTCGAGCCTGGGACAAACCAGGCAACACGGTGATGCCTTCTGTGTCACTGCCAGGACGTTTCAACGAGGAAGTCGAATGTGATCTTTTCTTTTACAAACAGGAACATATTGTTTTTCACATCATCGACCGTTGTATTCGCTGGGCAGCTGGCACAGAGATTCCTGATAAGACTATGCATACTGTTCTCGATGCCTATCACACAACTTGGATGCAACATGGCCCTGCTAAGATCTTATACTCCGATGGGGAAGGAGCACTGAATAACGATACAGCAAAGGCCATCCTTAAAGCTAAGGGAACAGAGCTTCGTATCCGAGCGCGTGGCCAACACGCCACGACTATCGAAGCTAGGAACGGCATCCTGCGACACCTCATACACGTGATGGGAGAAGAATTGAATAGATTAAATATTCTTCTGAATTTCACTCGTCTTTTACATGAAGCCTTGTTTGCCAGCAACGCATTTACCTTCTACAATGAAGTGTCTCCGTATAATGCGCTGTATGGCAGACAACCAGCTATGCTTCCCGATTTCCCTGTCTTGGATCATGATCAGTCCGCTGAATCATCAGATCACTCAAGGGAGGAGACAATCAGGAGGGTTAGTCTGGAGGCAATCACGCAGGCCACTGCGGTTGCCAAGACGAACAGGGCTCTCCGTACGAAGACTACTGCTACGGGTGAATTTCACTACAAAGAGGGAGATCTCGTGGACTATCATCGCCCGACCACCACGAAAGACGACTGGGGTGGATGGAGTGGTCCATACCCGGTCATCCGCAACGAACCTGACCGAGGCCAGGTCATCGTGAAGGTCGGTAGTCGCGAAGTGCGAGTACAGTATCCTGACACACGACATACGCTGTACATCGAAGCACTGATGGTCCGCGAGATAGGATCGGACAATACGGCCCTTCGGACAGTATTGGCCTTTATTGCCGGTCTGCCAGCGGGGAAACCCGCCATGACTTTCGGATATCTACCAGCGAAACAGGGCCGGCTGCAGATGACTGCTGCGAGCCGACTTTCGCCTAAGGTGCACTTGGCTCTTCAGTACCTCATACGCAACTATTTTCGTATTGAAAACGTTGTTGCTGTACGACTTGCCAAGAGCCTGACGAAGTTGCCTGCTGCCCCCTATGCAGACAGCTGTACACTAGTGCACTATGATAACGATGTGACCCCTGGCTTTCACTATTATGAAGCTGATGGCACTGCCTTGAACATCTACGACATCACAGGATCCACACACTCACGCATCATCCAGTGTCTTAAATCCAAGAAGCCGCCTGCTGGATTCGACCGAGACCTCACTAAGTTTGAGGAACTCGCTGATGGTCCACCACCAAGCGAGTCACCTCCAGCAGCTGCTCCTGAGCAGCCTCCTGCGGAGAATGATGGTCGGCTCCCGACCATCATAGAGGAAACAGAAGAAGATCTGGATGCCTTTGTCTTAAAGTCGTGGTATGCTGAACTGATGGATGACAGAACACTCCTTGAAGCTGACACAGAAGAAGCCATGCATACAGTTCCGACATACATGACAGACACACAGTGTGTGTGTTAGTCTCAACGACCTGTGAAGATGTGCAAGGCCACTTGCCGGAGCGGGGTCACCCGCCTGGATACGACATGGACACTTCTTACTACGTTCCTTTGTGCTCCACGGATCCGGACAGCAAATATGATCTGGATTCCGATGAGCACGGGAAGTACATCGAGCTTTGCTTCACAGCAGACATGTCCAAAGTCGTCCTGTCCGAGCAGCAACGCCGATTGTTGGATGACAGCAGCGTCGCAACTATGCGAGTATACGTTAGTGCTGCCTCCAAACGCGCCGTGGTCGTCAAGGAAGACGATCTATTCACGAAGGCCGACATTCAAGCGAATCCGGTCAAAGTTTCCAAAGCCCTTCACACATAATTGAAGACTTGGCTTGACAACAAATGCTTCCAGATGACTGACTTGAGCAAAGCGTCGAACATCATGACTTCACGCTACGTATACAAATGGAAGTTTGTCAAGAACGAAAAGGGCGAAATGGAACGGACGATCAGGTTACGCTTGGTACTCCGTGGCTTCATGGACCTTGAAGCCTTTGATGTCGAAACCTTCTCTGGCACGGCAAGGAGGTCAAGCCAGAGACTGCTCGCAAGTTCTGCTGCATGCAACAAAGCTTGGATCATCGCTTCCCTGGACATCAACATGGCTTTCTTGAAGGGACTGACCTATAGCGAGCTCGCCGCGGCAACGGGCGAGAAAGAGCGTGTGGTGTGCTTCACACTACCTCCTGGGTCAGCAGCTGTCCTTCGCACACTGCCAGGCTTTGAGTCATATGACGAATCAAAGCATTGTCTTCGGTGTCTGAAGCCGGGGACGGGCGCGAAGGATGCTCCCAGGGCATTCTCGTTGAAGCTCAGGTCCATCACTAGGAGCTTTGGGCTACAGCCTACTTCATACGACGAAGAGTTCGAGATGAGCTCAAACCTCTTGACAGCCAAACACGTTGATGACATCAATATGACTGGGAAGGAAGATGCTATTGACAAGTATGTCAAGTGTGTTGAAGATACGTTTGGAAAGTGCAAACTGAACAAGCACACATACACAAACTGTGCCGTTCGGTACAACAAGACCGATGATGGGAGCGTCACTCTTGATCAGGACGAATACATCAAACAGCTTCGTCCTATCACACATCCAGAACTCACAGGAGCTGATCCTGAGAGCAAAGCGACAAAGACGATTTCTGGTATGTTCGTCAGGCTTCGTGGCGCTCTAGCCTATGCGTTGATCACGCAGGTATGGCTGATGGTCTATGTTGTCTCACTACAACGTATCCAAGAACCGACAAACATCCAGGTACGACGACTAAACGCGGTCACCAGGAAACTGCAGGCAGGTCCGAAGAAGATCGCGTATCAAGCTATGACTCCAACAGGAGAAGTCGACCTGCATAGCGATTCTGGCTATCGACGTCTCAATGGAGATGAAGACGACGAAGTCAAAGGCTATGGTATCCGCGGGGCTAACCTGCTGAGGCGTGGCCACACGCAAGCGGGGAAACCCGTCGTGCACCTGGTGGACGCATACTGCAAGTCTCATCGACTGCAGGTGCGTTCGAGCTACTCTGCGGAAACACTGGCAGCAGCCCACAACTTGGAAGACTGCTACCCGACCATTGTAACGCTCCACGAGCTACACTCGGGACCATTGACCCCCACACAGTTAAAGAACATATTGGAAATGGGTGGTCTATGTATCAAAGTCACTCTGACTATTGATGCCGAGTCTGTCTTCAAGTCTTTGTCTAGCAAAGATCTGAAGAAGCCCACAGAATGTACTCTGCTTGGGCACATTAGCTGGATCCGCCAGATGATGGAGCGCGGAATCGTTGAAAGCGTTCAATGGTGTGACACGCGGGATATGACTGCCGATGGTCATACCAAAGGTAGTATTGACCGCGCGTTGCTCCTACAAGTAATGGCCGGTCAGCAATCCTTCAAGCACGAGCTGAAGAAACATACTCCGTATAGGGCGGGCAGGTCGTCTCAGGACGGCCCTGCCTCCCGAGCTAGCGGGGAAACCCGCATGCAGGTGCGCTCTAGTAGCGAGGAAACTCGCCGGTAGCGAGGCTACTCGCGCGCCCTTGCCTTGTAGGCAGCCGCTGTTGCCTAGCACTGTTTTTCCGTGTAATGTAGAAGTGCGGTGCCTGCTCGTCTCCTCCCCCTCCGACTTTAAACGGAGAAGGTTAAAGGCGAGGTATATATCGAGCATGCACCGCTGCCGTGCCTGGCTCAAGCCGGGCCCGGCCAAATATGTGACTGTGCCTCACCGAGGCGCACGACTTGTATCTGAGATCGGAAAATACCTTTTCCATTGAAGATGCCCCTTCTATCCTTTACTCCAGATCCCATGCTTCGTCTCGCTCTCTGGCTCATGCGATATGAGCCAAAGCCTGGGATATGGGAGCGCCTAAGGCGGAACATATACCTAAGCTTACCAGTGCGTTTTCGACTAAGGGCCCTCCTGGGGCCGGCATGGGCCGCGTGAGGATCCTCTTCCGGTCCGACTGGGGCTCTCGAAGGCCGCAGGTAGGAGGAGGAGGAGGAGGAGAAGGAGGAGGAGGAGGAGGAGGAGGAGGAGGAGGAAGAGGGGGAGGGGGAGGACGGGGAGGACGGGGAGGAGGGGGAGCGCGGAACTCCAGGTTGTCCGGGCGCGAAGGGCCCAGCCACGACCAGCTGCGAGTATAGCGCAGGGGCAGAGGATGAGGAGGAGGGGGCGCGAGCAAGCGGGTCAGGGGGTGGATGCGCAGGGCCAGGACTCAGGTGATCGCAGGCATGGATCGAGGGGGCGTGGATTAGCGACGTGCCCCGTTTCCATGGGAAATCGCGGATTTCCGCCGAGCGAGGTGGCACCGGCCGCATTTTGGGGAGGGCACCTCCCCCGATCCATGGACTTGGCGACCGCGCGCCAAATCCGTGGACACTAGTTCCTGTTTGCGCGCCCCCGAAGTACAACGAACAGCAGGGGGTCGGGAATGAGAAGCGGGATAGGGCGGGGCACGATGGAATTCCGGATGGGACCACCAAACGCGTGAGGGGTGTGCCGAAGTTGACCCGAGGCGCAATGCGACCGCTGCCACTGGGGCCTTGGGCGGAGCTCCGTGTAGGGCCACGAAGCGTGTGAGGGGTGCGCCAGAGTGGGCACGAGACGCCACGTGGCAGCTGCCCCTGGGGCGCTCAGGGGAGCTCCCTTTGGGCCACGAGATATATGAGGGCGTGCCGAAGTGGGCGGGGGGATGCTACGCGACCGCCGTCGCCGAAGCCCTCGGTGGAGCTCCCCGGCGTGCCGAGATGGGCGGGGGGGGCGCCAGGTGCCGTCAGGTGGGCCCATGTGTAGGGCCACGAGACGTGCTGAGCGGGCCGACATAAACTGGGGGATGTTACAGTCGGGGCGCTGAAGAAGGAACCCTTTTCGTTGGGGAGGGGCTCCGTGTTTCTTAATTGTTTCGCAGCTTGCCTCAGGTTGTCTGTAGATTTTCGATGGGAAATCGAAGTTCCACTTATGGAAAAAAGGGGCCTCGTTCTTTCTTTAGGGTTCCTTAGGTCAACGCCCCGACTGTACGCTGGGGGGTGTTCTGCGAGCGCAGCCGCTGGGGTCATCGGTGGAGCTCCCTGTGGGGCCACGGGACGTGTGAGGGGCGCGCCTGGGCGGGACGGCCGCGGAGGGCAGAGGCAAGGACAGGAGGGGGGGAGGCGGGA
>CAUYUJ010006947.1:254599-267099 GCA_963575745.1 Prorocentrum cordatum | reverse complement strand
TCCAGCACGCTTCAACTTGCCGTTGGCCTGGTGCCACCACGCGTGTCCTTCTTACAGATTACATACCACGCACTCTCCTTTCACACCTACAGACCGCTATGCGTATATACCTGTGCATGCATATAGCACGCAGGCATGCGTCATACTTTGAATGCTGAGTCACAGAGTATGTTGTTTGGGATGTGTAGCAGGCAGACTGGAAACCAGGGAGACTTGCGCGGTTCTCGGCTAAGGTTGCCGAGCATCCGGTCGCTCGCAGAGTGTTGGCTTGCGGGCCGTGGGCCAGAAGTGAGGTGGCTTCCATATGGCGAAAGCAGAGGCCATGGGCCGGGAGTGGAAGAATTTCAGCTCGATCGCAAAAATGCTGCAAGTTCAGCGGACGTTGATCGTGACAAGGCTTGGCTCGGCATGCACGCGCAAGAGGTGCGCCCTGCAGTGTGGAGCGTTGCTCTCTGCGCACGTCGTGGTGCCGCCGGCGCCCGAAATACAGCACCCCCTCCCTGCAAGTTTACCCATTGTAACTCAGGAGGAAAAAAACACACAGACACAATTAATCGTCGATCCCCAGGAAAATATGCGAAAATATGGGAAGTGGGGGGGAAGACGAAAGTCCAAAAAATATAGGAGAATATGGGGGATAATTTTATTTGTGTGTATTCATTTGTGTGTTCCAGTTCCCCTTCAGTAACCGAAGGCGCTCCGCGCGGATTTCTTGGATCCTCGCTGGGTCCCGCCGAGTAGCGCCCCCGGCGACGACCCTGGCGCGCTCCGCGCGCCAGGGAGGGGGGTCCAGCGCAGATCCAAGAAATCCGCGCGGGCTCGCTGGCAGTTTATGCTTATGTCGTCGTTTGTTCTTCCTGTGAAAGTCCCTCAACTTCTGCGCACATCTGCTTCAGAGCGATACGAGGCCGTGTCCGTGCGCATTGCCAGTGGGTGGCAGCGGCTCATCTTGGGGAGCCCTCATAGCCCCCATGAGGGGAAGCGTATTTTGTGCTGTATCGGTGCGGGGGAAGAAGCTGGTGAGTGCCCTTCCTAGAAAAACAAAACTTCTACGTACATCTGCTAGGCCAGGTCCCCCACAGGAACGCGAAGATGACCGCGCTGCTCACCTCGTGGCCGTCTCCGGGTCGGCGGCGTGGGGGCGCGAAGGTCGCCGCGCGCACCGCGGGGCTCGAAGCGCAGAGGTAGAGACATCTGCTTGCCAAGATGGGGAGGGGGAGGGAGGAGGAGGAGAGGAGGAGGAGGAGGAGGAGGGAGGAGGGAGGGGAGGAGGGAGGAGGAGGGGGAGGGAGGGGGAGGAGGAGGAGGAGGAGAGAGGAGGAGGAGGAGGAGAGGAGGAGGAGGAGGAGGAGGAGGAGGTGGAGGAGGTGGAGGAGGAGAGGAGGAGGGAGGAGGAGGAGGAGGAGGAGGAGGGTGCCCAGCAGGACAGTGGCGGATACTCATACGATGTGTGCGTCGGCCGCGCGAGGGCGATGCGGGAGCCCATGCCAAGAAGCACCCTGCTTGCCTCCAGGGTGCCCAGGATTCCTTGGGTGTCGATGGCTTTGCTCTGGGGAGCGTGACGTTCCCAGGGTCTCAGGCTTGGCTTCTTGTGGACTGGCCTCCACTGTACATCTTGAAGCTGCAGCATCGAACGATGTCCACATCGATCCGGAACTCTGCCCTAAACTTGTCCGTCTCCTCGTGCCTCGCGGAGGTTACATGCTGATTGGTCGGACGGGTGCCGGATTCTCGTGGAAAAGGTTACCAGCCAGAGGAGGAAGAGGAGGAAGAGAAGGAGGAGGAGGAGGAGGAGGAGGAAACAGAAGAAGAAGAGGAGGAGTAGGAGGAGGAAATGGAGGAGGAGGAGGAGGAGGAGGAGGGCGGGCGGGTGCGCGCAGCGGCGACCAGGAGACCGCGTGGGAGCGGACCCACGCCGAGTGCGGCTACCGCGTCGCGCGGCAAGCGCCAATGCGGGCCTGTGACCGCTGGCGCTGGCAGCGCGCGGGCTGCGGGGCAGGCGGCGCAGTGCCCGCGCGCCCAGCTGCGGGGGCAGCCTGCGCCAGCTGCGGCACTGCGCTGACGGCGAGGCGCGAGGAGGCCATCCTCGACCGGGAGGCAGGCATCGGAACAAAGTAGCGAACACCCATGCCGCACTCATCCGTCAACGCCTCCCCCCAATGTTCAAAGTTGGCGGTGGGTCTGACGAGATGCACTTCGACCGCAGTCTCCCCCGCGCGTGCCAACGTTGAAAATGGGGGGGGGGAAGGGGAGTGTTCAGTAATTGTTTCCCTCTACCGGATCCCACGGGCCAACTGCCCCTGGACCTTCATCGACGCCACGGTGCGCTACGGCGTGCCGGGCGACGCCGAGGGGCTCCAGGCATTCGCGGCGAGGGACTGCGCCGCTTGCAAGGGCGCCGAGGCCGACAAGCACGCCCGGCACCCAGCCAGGCGAGCGCGGTGGCAGATGGCGGGACCGCGCGCAGCTGCTGGCAGGAGACGACGCCGCCGCGGCCGCCGCCGCGGCCGGCGCCCTCGCGCGCCGCTGGGGCGCGGAGCTGTCGGTGGCCCTCCACGCGGCCACGGCGCCCCGGCTGCGGACGGGGCGGCCGCCCGCCCGGGCGAACGAGCTGTCCTAGCCGCGGCGCTGGCCGCGTGAGCCGGCGCGGCGCCCTGGGGCTCTTCGACGCCCAGTGGTTCGTCGCCGCGTATGCAGCCTTGCTCTCTGGCCCTGCTTCCACGCCACGCCGCCTGCCTTGAGCTTTGCTCCCCGAACGGAGCTCGCTCGGGTGTCGACGCCGGACGACGACGACGACGAGGACGCCGACACCGGCGATCCCGAGATCTGGGCGTTGCAGTTTCTTCAAACTGGGTGTTCTCGCTTGGTGTATGGGCCCCAGGGCCATCATAGATCGAGCCAGCTGCAATCGCGATCTAGTGCGGTTTGAGAGGGGGTTTTGGACGGGCTTCTGAGGTGTCGGGGTACCCTCCAAACAAAAACAAATCAGATGTTGAGGGCGGTTTTTGGACGGGTTCTAGTGGGGTTCAAGGTCGACGATCCTCAGAACGCGCGTTCGCCTAATAATGTGTGGGTGTCCCGTTCAGCTCTGCCGACATTGCGCAGCTTGCGCCGGCCTTTGTTACACCGCCTAGTACGTTGTACGGAAGAGCTCCTGTGGACAAGCACGCATTGGCGCTAGCACACGTTCTGAGAATCATCGACAGGGGGTGTAGCAAGCAAGAGATGTCGAAACTCTCCCGTTTCAGCATGTGCCTAGCCCACACACAGGCGGTTTTTTTGACGGCGCAATATTTAAGCCAGGTGCGCGTGCTGTCTCTACTCTCTCCTCTCGTCCTCCTCCGCCTCTCTCCTCCTCGTCCGCGTCCTCCCGCACGGCCTTCACGGTCACATCGTTCATGCTGCACCGCGTCCGCCTCGCGTCTGGGGTCCGCCTCGTGCCCCGCGCCCCGCTCGCCCGCGCCGCCTCCTGGATACCGGGGCTGGCCCCCCGCCAGCTCGCCCTGTCCTCTGCTCCCCTGCGGCGCGCGGCCAAGAGGCTGCCGAGCATCTGCTGCCCTCCCTCCGAGAAACGGGGCCCGGTCGGCATCACCCCAAGAGGCTTCTACTGTGTGCGCGCCGGCCCCCCAAAAGGGCGATGCGCGCGCGGTCTCAGCGGCCCTGTTTTGTGTGAGCTCGGTACGAGGCTGCGCCTCGCCGCTGCTGGGCCCACCCCCCGGCGCCGCCCCCCGCCGCCGCCTGGCCCCGCTGTGAAGGGGCCCGGCTTCCTCATCCCTCCCACCGTCGCCGGGCGCTTCCCCCCTTTCCCTCTCTCAGCGGGCGAAGAAAGGTAGTAAACAAGTGGCACGCGTGCCCTGGCTCTTGCACCAAGGAGCTGCGAGGGACAGGAGGCGTTCGCCTCCTTCCCCCAGGAGTTTCCTTCTGTGGCCGGGGGGGGACGAACGGCGAATGACGAACGAACGACGAACGAAAATAAAGAGGTCCGAGCTCTAGAACACAGCTGTGCAAGATAATCAAATGGTCGGGGCGGAGGGGGCGCTGGGCGGGCGCTGGAGCCGCGGGGGCGCTGAGACGGCGCGGGGGAGGGGGCGGGGCGGGGGGGGGTGCGGTGCCGAAATAAAGTGGTCGGGGCGGAGGGGGCACTGGGCGGGCGCTGGAGCCGCGCGGGGGCGCTGAGACGGCGCGGGGGAGGGGGCGGAGCGGGGGGGGGGGTGCGGTGCCGAAATAAAGTGGTCGGGGCGGAGGGGGCACTGGGCGGGCGCTGGAGCCGCGCGGGGGCGCTGAGACGGCGCGGGGGAGGGGGCGGAGCGGGGGGAGGGGGTGCGGTGCCGAAATAAAGTGGTCGGGGCGGAGGGGGCGCTGGGCGGGCGCTGGAGCCGCGGGGGGGCGCTGAGACGGCGCGGGGGAGGGGGCGGAGCGGGGGGGGGTGCGGTGCCGAAATAAAGTGGTCGGGGCGGAGGGGGCACTGGGCGGGCGCTGGAGCCGCGGGGGGCGCTGAGACGGCGCGGGGGAGGGGGCGGAGCGGGGGGGGGGGGTGCGGTGCCGGGGGAAATCGGGCGGGGGAAAAAATAAAGGTCGGGGCGGAGGGGGCACTGGGCGGGCGCTGGAGCCGCGGGGGGCTGAGACGGCGCGGGGGAGGGGGCGGAGCGGGGGGGGGGGTGCGGTGCCGAAATAAAGTGGTCGGGGCGGAGGGGGCACTGGGCGGGCGCTGGAGCCGCGCGGGAGCGCTGAGACGGCGCGGGGGAGGGGGCGGAGCGGGGAGGGGGGGTGCGGTGCCGAAATAAAGTGGTCGTGGCGGAGGGGGCACTGGGCGGGCGCTGGAGCCGCGCGGGGGCGCTGAGACGGCGCGGGGGAGGGGGCGGAGCGGGGAGGGGGGATGCGGTGCCGAAATAAAGTGGTCGGGGCGGAGGAGGCACTGGGCGGGCGCTGGAGCCGCGGGGGGGCGCTGAGACGGCGCGGGGGAGGGGGCGGAGCGGGGGGGGGGTGCGGTGCCGAAATAAAGTGGTCGAGGCGGAGGGGGCACTGGGCGGGCGCTGGAGCCGCGGGGGGGCGCTGAGACGGCGCGGGGGAGGGGGCGGAGCGGGGGGGGGTGCGGTGCCGAAATAAAGTGGTCGGGGCGGAGGGGGCACTGGGCGGGCGCTGGAGCCGCGGGAGGGCGCTGAGACGGAGGGGGCGCATGATGATGATGATGTGGATGATGATGATGATGATGGTGATGATGATGATGGTGATTATGATGGTGATGATGGTAGGGATGATGGTGATGATGATGATGATGATGATGATGATGAGGGGGGGGGGGGGGGTGCGGTGCCGAAATAAAATGGTCGGAGCTCTAGACGCCCTGTGCAAGAGAATGTTTTATATATATATATATATTAAACAAAACAAAAAAACCTGCAGAACCCAGCCACTGAGCGCACTGAGAACCACAGAGAACCCCCGGGAAAATCCAGAAATTCAAAGAAAAAACTACTTTTCAAATTTGACAGCATTTCCCCCTTCTATACATCGAAAAAGAGAACCCCCAAGAGAACCCTGCAGAACCCAACCACTGAGTGCACGGAGAACCACAGAGTACCCCTGGAAGAACCCAGACATTCAAAGGAACACATAATTTTCAAATTCGAAATATTTCCACAAGTATACACATCGAAAAAAGAGAGCCCCCAAGAGATCCCTGCAGAACCCAGCCACTAAGTGGACTGAGAACCACAGAGAACCACGGGGGGAACCAAGAAATCCCACTAGCCCTCTAGGCGTCGGTGGTTTAGAACGTTTCCTCTTCCACCCCTCCTTCTTCCCCTGCGGGGAGTGGTTTACCCCTCCCCCTACCCCCTCCCCGCTGACATGGACAGGGGGGGCCGCGTCGCGCTGAAGCGTCCAATATCGACCCCTGGAAGGGCTAAAATTCGACACCCCTCACGAGGATCATGGCTCCTGAAGGGGGGAACCCTAATTGAGGGGCCCCCCTTCGTTGATCAATCTCCTCCAAGATGGCTCCAAAACACGTCTTGGAGCCCCTCTTGGGCCCTGCACGAAGGCTGGCGGAACGCCTCCCGCTCGCCCGCAAGGCCCAAGAGCCAACCAAAACGTTCGAAGATACCTCCAAGACCCACCAGGGAGGAGGAAGAGGCGGAGGAGGAGGAGGAGGAGGAGAAGGAGGAGGAGGAGGAGGAGAAGGTGGAGGAAAAGGAGAGGGAGGGGGAGAGGAGGACGAGAAGGCGGAGGAGAAAGAGGAAGAGGGGGAGGAGAACAGCTGCCGATCATCGGCGCTGTTCGTTCGAGTGCCTGGTGCAGGATGGGCTGGTGGGGATTCGCGAAGCGTCAACAATTCACTAATTCCTCCAAGCTGCGTTAAAACACTCTGTCCTCGGTACCCCCTCCTAAACAACTGCCTCAGAACAGAAGGGGCACTGGATTAGGTCATCCCCTCGAAGATCAAACTCCCGACTCCCCCTAGGGTGCGTTCAGGCCACAGGTGTCGAACCGCGGCGACGAGGAGCCTCCCGCCCCGGAGACTCCAGAGGGAAGCGCAGCCTGGGAAACGTCGGTCCTCGAACTTCTCGGCGCGAGAAGTTCTGCACCTGCCCACTCGTCCTCTCCGAAACGCCTGGCGGCACGACGAGGAGGAGCCATCCACTTGCCACCGTGCCGTAGGCACCGAGTGGGCCCCCAAGTCTGTTCTATCGAGTGTAGCAAATGCTCATCCAAGGCCCCAAGCCACAGTCTCAACTGCGCTCCTGGAGCCTGCCGAGCGTCTTGCCCAAAGGCCTCGAGAGGGTTGGGGTAGCCAAAAGGTACCGGCACCGCTACTCCTCGGATCCCGCCTCGATCAGATGCCTGTGGGGGGGTGCTAAGCACTCCCAGCCTCGACCAGCTGCCCAAGGGAAAAGATTCCCCGCCGGGGGTTTTCACGCAAAGGCCCCCTCTGGGCACCAGATAAGGCTGGCGGGCCGCGACAACCTTGGGGCCCCCATCCACTGCCAAGACAGACTCACGCAGCTGCCCCGACAGCTCTTCTGGGCATCGCTTCTGCACTGGGTAGTGGGGGCTGTCGTTCGCGAGCGCAACCGGAAGGGCCGCGCTCCGTCCAAAGCTACAACTGAGAAGCAGGAACCTAAATTGCACACGGGAGAGAGCAAGATCGCGGGGATGTTTGTTTTTCGCGGCCGCAGGCGAGCGCGCCAGCGGCGCCAGAGGTCGGGCGGGCTACGCGCGAACCTAGTTGCCTAGCGCACGGGGGCCGACGGCCGCACCTAAGCTGCCCAAGCTGCCTAAGCTGCCGGGCTGCGCCAGGTGGTGCCAGGAAGCGGGGCGGGGCCCGAAACCTTGCGGACGGGCGATGCAAATTGCGACCGGGACCAGGATCCGGGGGCAGCGCCGATGCACAAATGGAACCAAGGGAGCTACGCGCAGCCAAAACGGCGCGGCAAGGTCACAGACGGCGAAGCTGACGAGTGACCGCTGGGGGCGTGTAGGATTTGACGTAGGATAAACCACGCGAGGGATCCATGCACACAGCCCCTGAGGGGGCAGCTCGCTTGCAATGCGCTACAGGAGGTAGCACTAACACCGATGGCCAGGAATACGCCACTGACCAGGAACCAGCACGAATGGCGCCACCGCAGTCGCACACTCACTCCTGAAGGAAAAGATCCGGGGCAATCCCCTCTCCGAGAACAAGAGGAAGAGCCAGCCAGGAAAACGATGGAAGGGAGCGACGCCGAAAACCTGAACGGATCCGCCACACGCCTGATGCGGCCAACCAGGAATGCGATGAACAAGGTCGACATCGAACGCCTGTAAGGAATGGCAGCGCGCCAAGAACTGCCAAATGAATGGCCGATCGCAGGGCGAAGCACCTCGCCCAGGACGGCTGCATTAGCACGGCAAGCGCCAGCAGCGAACTGGGCAAGTCCGGCCGGCAAGGGGGGGGGGGGGGGGGCGAAAGGGGGTGGGGGCCGGAGCGAAGCGCGGCAGCGCCGTCTTCGCGCGGAGAGCGGAGCAGCTTGGCGCGGGGCAGCTGCCGAAAGGCGCGGGGAGCGGAGGGCGCCGAGGCGCGGCGAAAACAACTGCAGCGAGGCCAGGGGCCAACTAGAACATGTGGACCACGGCCCCAGCGGAAGCCCACGTGTCGGCATTGTCAGCAAGCAGCTGCCAGGGCCCCAAGGGCGGGGGGCAGCGGGCGTTGAAGGAGAGTGGAGGAGACCAGGAAAGCGGCTGAAGGCCGCGCGTTCAATGGGGGCGCAGGAGGAGAAGAGGGAAGCAGAAAGCGCAACCAGGAGGTGGCTGAAGGCCACTGGTTTGCCGAAGAACAGATGGATCACCTCCATATGCGGGAGCGCTTGTCGCCTCTCCCGTCGCCGTTGTGGTCGCCGCCCCGCTTGCCTCCTGTCTGCCAGTCGTTGGCGTCCCAGGAGTGCGTCCAGGACCAGCTGTCCCAGTCCCAGGATTGCTGTGAGCTGGACGCGCGGCCCTTTGGCTGGTGGCCGCCTTTGCCCCGACGCCCCATCCATTTTGCGCGCTCCACGCCCCAGTCAACCCGCAGGTCGAGTTGCCGATCCAGCTCATAAGCGTGGAATCCACAGCGTTGCCAGGCGTCCGGGAAGTTGCGGCAGGTGGCTGCGGGGTTCAGCGCAGGGTTGCCTTTCGACATTCCTGTGGCTCCCGCAGGGTGCTTCCTAGTGCGTGCTTGCCAGGCGCCGCTGAACGAGCCACCCAGGTCCTTCTGGAGTCGCGGGATCTTGGCTGCTGGCTTCTCGCCGAACCTGTCGAGGTCAACGTTGCCCAGCACCTCCTTGTACATGCGGCCTCTGTCCAAGGGGTCAACGAGATCGTCGAAGGCACGGCTGGCGGCCCTGCTGCGTCTCCTGTCCCCAGGGGCGTCGTATCGCTCGGGAGTTGTCGGCGTTCTGCCTCCACCAGGGGCGCCGTCTGCGGCCGCTTGACTTCCAGGATCTGGCCTGCGCTGCGAGCCGCTGCTTTCCCGGGCCTCAGCAGAGCCATGTTCGGGCCTGCGGGGCGCGCCCTCGGCCGGCGCCTCGCTAGATGGCTCGGTCCTGCTCCCCCCCGCCGCAGCTTGCCGGAAGGCGCTCAGGGGGTCGTCGAGAGGGCCGTCGTCGGCCGCGTCGCCAGCTGTGTCGAGCGAAGGTGGGAAGGAGCTGCCTTCCTGCTCGGCTGCACCATTCGCGTCTTCGGCAGGCGGCGGCGAGGCCGCTTGCCGGGCCTCGTCGGCGCCGACATCGACCTCATCACTGTCGACCTTATCGGTCGGCGATGGGTTCGTCGGAGAGTCCGCTGCCTCTTTACCTGGGAGGATCTCTGTCACGTCCTGCTCTGCCGCCTGAAGGGCGCGGTCTGCCTGCTGCGTGGGGGGCTCGGCCTCCACGGGCTGGGCCGCGTCGTCGGGTTGGGCCTTGGGGCCCGCAGTTGACTCGGACTCTGTTGTTGCTGTCTCCTCGGTCTCCGGCGCAAGCCGGGACCTCGTGGCCCCCCTTGGGGGCGCCGAGTGCGCCTCGTGAAGGCCCACAGCAGGGGCGTCTTATTCGGCGAGGTTTGCGATGGAGGCAGCTGCGAGCGCCCCGAGATCCAGGCTGGCCAGGAAGCTGGCCAGGGCGGCGAGCTCGCGGCGACAGGGGCTCGGGCCCATGTCGGGCGCCAGGGCCGCGCAGTGCGCCGCCCAGGCCTCCTCGTGCTTCGCACTGCTCGTCAGATGCCCGACCACTCTTGCTGCGGCCCATCTCTTGCCGCCCCGTGGGGCGCCCACGGGACGTCCACCTTACGGTATTTCTACGCCGTAGATCCTGGCCAAAAAGGGTGTCAGCTAGTGGGCGGGCCAGGAAGTCCCATGACCCCTCGGCGCTGGGGTCCGCGCGCCTTCCGCTTTTACGCGGTCCGTCCAGCAGCCGTCCAGCGGGGGGTGGTAGTCCAGCAGGTAGGCAACCAGGATATGCTGGGCCTCCTTCAGCTCGTTGGAGCGGCTGCGCTTGGAGTCGTCTGTCTCCTCCATGGCGAGCGCAGAGATTTGCCAGCAGCGGAATCTTGGGACCTCTGGGACTGCGCGGATGCGCAAGTCGGGTTGGGACACGTCGCCGCGGTTTCCGCTGCTGCTTGCCACTGGGCCGGCTGAGGCCGCGCTGCGGGCGCAGGGATCGGGCGCGTTTGCGTCTGCTGCTGCGGGCGCGAGCTGGGTAGCCAGGTCGGGCGTGGCGTCGTCGCCGTCTGCCTGTTCTGTGAGACGCGGGCGCGCTGCTGGCTGCTGTGGGTAGACTGTCCGGGAGTCTCGGTCCATGATGCAGTCCAGGGTTGCTGGCGGACGTTCCACATGTAGACCAGGCACCTCCTGCAGACCCGCGCGGCGTTCCAGTTCCGCTCGAACCAGGAGAGTGGCCACTGATCCCACTCGGAAAGACCTGCGCGCTCATTTCTTCCTGTCTCGGCCTGGGCTTTCCAGATGAATCAGCCGAGGGCTGGGGCGTCGACCTTGCATGCCAGGAATGGGCCTCCAGGCGGGCATGCGTCGCGCGCGGCAGGGTGGGGGCCCGCCGTTTTTCGGGCCTCGCCGCCAAACCTTCCGCCCAGGATCCTTTTCGCTGGCAGCGTAGCTCCGGCGATCTTTGGGCAGTGCTGGGTCGGGGGGACCATCGGGAGGTCGGTCAGCGCCCCGGAGTCCCGGGAGAGTGAATCGCGTCCGTAGCCTAGGGGCCAGTGGCTGGGGAGCAGAGGGAGCGCGCTGGCCTTGGGGTCGCATGGCCGGCCGATTTGCCGGGCCGCCTAGTCCTGAACCTTGGCGGCCACGGTCTACCCCGTTGGACTTGGGATGTCCCTTCTGCTGAGGCTGGCTACCCAGCAGGTCTCGCATGCCCACCAGTTTCTGCCCCTTCCAGGTATGCCTGTGGTCTGTGGCCAGGAGGCCCCTGACGATGTCGTCTCCCAGGTCCCGTCGTTAGACTTCAGCCGGCTCTTGGAGCAGCCGTCACAGGTGAAGAGTGCGTTCTTCTGCTCGCTCTGCATCCTGTCATCGCTGATGGCCAAGGGGGCCAGTATCTTGCCAGGCACGGGGGCTGCTGGTGTGGGCGAGGCCAGATCGGTCTTGGAGAGGGCTGTGCCTCCACCAATGTGCCCCAGCGCAGTGTCGCCTCTGTCTTCGCCCAGGCCAGCGTCGGACCCTGCTAAGGCAGTGCGGAGCGCGCATACGGAGCACTTGTAGTCTGCCAGGGGTGCAAGCTTGGCCGCGGGCACGATCTTTTCCAAGACGATCATTGGAGCCTTGAGCTTGAAGTCGGCCTTCTCCACGTCCCTCCAGGACTGTGGGCACCATGCAGCCCTCGTCGCATCGTGGTGATGCGCGTTCGTTACCAGGCGCGAGACCTGGGTGAGCGAGTCTTCGATCCTCCCGTGCAGCTCCGCGAAGTCGTCTAGCGAGAGACTCCAGGCTGTCGCGACCTTCTGCCGAAACCCTAGGTGCGCATCCTGTCAGGGAAAGCAGATGCCGAGCTCGGCCTGGATGACGTTGGCCAAGAAGACGCGAAAACAGCCCAGCGAGCCCGATTAATTTAGAAACTGCGCGTGGCGACGGCAGTCGTTGTAGTAGTAGTACTAGTAGTCGTAGTAGTAGTAGAAGAAGAAATAGAAGTAGTAGCTGTAGTAGTAGTAGTCGTATAAGTAGAAGAAGTAAGAGTAGTAGTAGTAGTAATAATAATAATAAAGAAGTGATAAAAAATAATAATAGTAGTAGTTGTAGTCGTAGTAGTAGTAGTAGCAGTAGTCGTAGTAGTAGTAGTGGTGGTGGTAGCGGTAGTAGTCGTAGTAGTCGTAGTAGTAGTAGTAGTAGTAGTAGTAGTAGTAGTAGCAGTAGTAGTAGTAGTAGTTGCAGCAGCAGCAGTAGTAGCAGTAGATGTAGTAAGAATTGCGTTAGTGGGCTGGTAGTGGTGGTCGTAGAAGTAGTAGGAGTGGTACTGGTAGTGGTAGTAGTAGTAGTAGTAGTGGTAGTCAGCGTGGTTGACGTAGTACGAGTATGCTGATTACTAGTAGTAGCAGTAGTCGTAGTAGTAGTCATACGAACCGTAGTCAAAATAGTAATAGTAGTCGTCGTCGTCGACATAGTACAAACGGTCGTAGTAGTAGTAGTAGTAGTCGCAATAGTAGCAGTAGAAGGCGTAGTAGTAGTAGTCGTAGTAGTAGTAGTAGCAGTAGTAGTAATAGTAGTAGCAATAGTCGTGGTGATAGTAGTAATAATCGTCGTAGTAGCCGTAGTAGTGCCAGTCGCACTAGTAGTGGCAGTGGTAGTAGCAGTAGTAGTAAAAGTATTAGTGCTCGAAATCGTAGCGATTGTACTAACAACCGTAGCAGTCGCAGTTATACTAATAGTGGTCGTGGTAGTGGTACCTTTAGTGGTAGTGGCAGAATAAGAACAGCAATAACTACAATCTCGGTCACCATAGTAGTCGCACTTGTAATAAAAAATAGCGATGGTGGTCGCCGTCGTCGTAGTCGCC